>SJYT01028030.1:0-48796 GCA_006410635.1 Cephalophus harveyi | reverse complement strand
TGATAGATTTTCAGACTGGATTTTTTAAAAAAGCAAAACTATATCTGGCCCACAAAAAGTGTACTTTAAGTATAAAAGATATAACCAGATTGAAAAGATATAAAAAGATATCATGTTAACATTAATCAAAAGAGCTAAAATAACAATATTAATATTAGACACAGTAGATTGCAGAGAAAACAATACTACCAAGGAGGAAGATGGTTATATCATAATTATAAAGATTAAATTCATCTCAAAATAATGCTCTGATCATGTATGCCCTAATAATAATAGAGCTTTAAAAAACATGAAGTGATAACTGACAGACTAGTACAGAGAAATAGACAAAATTACAAATACAGTCAGATTTCAACAGTCTTCTCTCAATAATTGATAGAACACATAGGCAAAATAAGTGAGGCTATGCATGTGTGTGCATGCTCATCCTCTTCAGTTGTGTCCAGCTGTTTGCCACCCCACAGTCTGTAGCCCACCAGGCTCCTCTGTCCACAAGATTCTCCCAGCAAGTATACTAGAGTGGGATGCCATGACCTCCTCCAGGGGATCTTCCTGACACAGGGATTGAACCCACATCTCCTGTGTCCTCTGCGTTGGCCAGGCCATTCTTCACCACTAGTGCCACCTGGAAGACTCAAAAAACTCTATCAACCAAATGGACCTAACTGACATTTACAGAACATTCTATCAACAACAGAATATACATTTTTCAAGTACACACTGTTACCCACCAAGATGGACTATATTCTGACAGTAAAGCCACAATAAATATAAAAGGATTCAAGTCATGTTCTATGACCACAATAGAATTAATTTAGGAGTCAACAACAGAAACAGCTGGAAAATCCTCAAATATTTGGAAACTATAAAATACATTTATAAGTAACTCATTGCTTAAAGAAGAAATCAAAAGGGAAATTCAAAGTATTTGAAATGAATGAGTATGAAAACATCAAAATCTGTGGGATATAGCAAAACAATATTTTAGAAAGGGGAAATTTATGAGATTGACTACTTTAGATAAGAAAAGTTTTATATTAATGACTTCAGTTTTAGCCTGTTTCCATCGTCATTGTATAACTTATGATATCAACAGCCACGGGAGCTCCACAGATAATTGAAGAGTCACTAAAATCTTCTAAGCTCTGGTCAAAGGGCAGGAGCAATAGCTGTCAAGTATAATGTTTTTGTTCAGTGATTTTGACCCAATTGTCTACTCCAAATGGAGCGAGATAGAAAGCATTTTAGAAAAAAAAAATTTGGAGAGCAATTTAAGAGCACTTATTAGCATTTAAACAGGGCACACACTTTGACCTAACTCTTAGCCTTTCAGAAATATAATCTATAGAGACTTACACAATGCACACCTTTTAAAGCAGCAATCCTTTTCCTAGACATTTAGCCACAAGAAGTCAGACAAGTACCAAACATGTGCAAAGATGGATTCTCATTAAAATGTTATTTGTAAAAGCAAAAAAACACCAGAGATTGGAAATCAGCTAAATGTACTTCAAAATTATTTAAGTTTTGGTACAATCATCAATGAAATACTATGCAGGCATTAAATTAAAATTGTTAACTATAGTTAGTTATAGTTAAAAATAACAATAGAAAGAAACTTATGATATATTAAGTGAAAAAAGTTTAAATAATATGTGTACAATCATCATTCCCCCTTTTAGTAAATTCAAAAACTAGTGGGTCTATATATGGGTATATATATGGTCATGCCGAGAAAAATATCTAAAAGAATATATAGAAAGTTGATCATGGCAATTATCTCTGGCTAGTAGAATATCTAAATTATTTTTCATACTATTTATTGTTATAAGAAGTATGTATTAATTTTATAATTTCTAGAACTAAAATTTCCATTTGTGGAAAATATTAAGAAGCTTATCCCTTTACTCTTAGAAATAAGTTTAAATGCCTCCTATGCCTTTCAATCAGAAAATTTCTCCAATTTTGGGGTATTTCACATTCAGAAAGGAGAACTTTAAAAAAAAATATTGACTTCTTTCAACATGATCAAGAACATATACTTAAAACCTTTTTTCAGGGGAGGTTTACATCACTGAGTATTGTTTTGAAGTTATGGCTTCTATCAGGGTCAATCTGCAAACTTGATTTTATTTACATTTTACTACATAGGTGTTTTTTAAGTGAATTCAAATAACTAAATAGCTAATTTGTATGGTATTCCATTTGGCATGCATAACATAACCTCTGGATAAAAGGTAAGTGACCATCCCACCAACAGATGATAAAATCATCACTGTGACAAGTCAATCTGTGTCAAATGGGTCTTCATTTCTTTGACAAACACATCCAGTAAGAGCCAGTTCACTGAGCTAGATCATAGTTTAGTGAGTGTAAACTTTCTTTCTGTGCACGGATCAATCCAAACAGCCTGATGGGATCATCATGAATGTTTTCCTCTATTGCCTCGCTTTCTGGTGGGAAACTGTCCACCAAAGTGGTCTTAGAAAGGCTGATATCCATCGCATGCATCTGCCCCTCTTCATCCTTGTCTGACAAATGAGTTTTCTGTTTCTTGGGCTTTCTTCGCTTCCCCTCATTGTTGTGATCTAATGAGGCATAGCACAACCTTCCTTCAGTTTCCTGAAAGAGAAAGGCATGGTAAGTTTTCACTGTTAGCCATTCTTTAACTTTGACCTCTGGGAAACTCTAAAGCCTACCCAAAACACACAAGTTTGTTTTCTGGCCTTCATGGCCTTATTTGCCAAATTTATTTGTCAATTAGAGGGATAACTACAAATAGTAAATTCAAGATTTTGGAGTGGAAAATGCTTAAAATAAAACAGTTTTCTTTCTTATACTCAGAATACACATGAACTTTTTAGATGGATTTTTTAAACCAGTTTCTCCCCCTGCATTCACCTCAGGGAGTGCCTGCCCTGTATTTCACCTACCAAGTAACAATATTCTGATTTGTTAAACTGGGAACAAAGCATGACAGGAAGGAATATAACCAATCAGATATGCTTTACATATGTTTAATAATTGGTTATTTGATACCCACAAAACTCTCTACTTTCTCTACCTTTGAGACTCAGAAGTATAAGGTTAACAGGGTTTATTTGTATGACTGGGGCTTCCCTGATGGCTCAGTCAGTAAAGAAGATACTTGCAATGCAGGAGACCCAGCTTTGATTTCTGGGTTGGGAAGATCCCCTGGAGAAACCCACTCCAGTATTCTTGCCTGGGAAATCCCATGGACAGAGGAACCTGGCAGGCTACAGTCCATGGGCTTGCAATGGTTGGACATGGCTTGGCAACTAAACCACCAATAACCATTTATATGACCAGCATTTGGAGAGTTGCATTTCTCATTTTCCCCTATTACTTCCTTCCTGCCTACCTGTCTCCAGATCCTCTTTGAGCTCGTTTAGGTTGGTCTTGGATTCATTTGCATCCAAGAAAGCCTGGCGGTTCTCTCTGGCTTAAAGCTGGGTCAGCACTAGATTAAGAAGGGCAGGAGACTAGAGAAACTTGCAGAAAGCAATAAGCCCGAAGACAAGATCTTGAATTTGTTGTTTGAAAGTTTTAGGATTGAATTCCAGCTGTGACATTCTGATCATGGGACCTTGGGTAGTTTTTTTTTTTAACTGTCAATATTTTTAACCTCTTGCTATCAAATGAGAGTACCTATCTTAGAATGTTGGGTGGGAAGTTCCCCTGGAGGAGGGCAAGCAACCCATTCCAGTATTCTTGCCAGAAGAATGCCATGGATAGATGAGCCTGGTCGGCTACAGTCCATAACATTGCAACGAGCCGGACATGACTGCTGTGACTTAACACGCATCTTACAGTGTTATTAGCAAATGGAGGTAATTTACATTTGACCCTTGAACAAGGTGGGAGTGAGGGATGCCAACCCCTTCAGCAGGTTAAATATACATATAATTTATATGTAATTTAATATTACATATAATTTTATAGTCTGCCCTCCCCTCCATATCCACAGTTCTGTACCCACAAATTCAACTAACCCCTTGCTGTATAGCTCTGTAGTATGCATCTAGTGGAAAAAAACAACAACAACAACAACAATGTTTAAGTAGACTGCACAGTTCAAACCTGGTTTTCAAACCAAGATAAGGTCCAAGGTATGGTGGTATTATAATTATCAGAGCTGTAGGCTAAAACTTTAGAACAGCCATTGAATAAACAAAAATAAAGTTTACCATTCAACGTAAGCCAAACTTATATCAATTTGTGGGGTTTTGGGTAAAGAGGCAACATTTGGATTAACAACCCCCTGATGCATGGATTAGCTTCTCCCTGTTGGCACTTGTTTTCATGCTAAAAGTTAAAAAGTCTTATCTCCTCTACCAGGCAGGGGGATGGTTCTGTTTATAACCTCTCTGGTATCTTTGGTCTGACTTTATTTCTAAAATAATTTCTGGATAATTGTAGATAGGTAATTGGTATCATTGCCATCGCATCTCTATACTCTGCCAGTTAGACCATATACTATTTTCAAATTATCTTCCTAAGGCATAACTTTTATATTTTACCATCCTAGCCCTGAAACTTTAGCCTAGAGTCTGAATTTTATAGCATAACATTCAAGGTTTCCTATGCTCATAATTCACACTTTCTATTTGATTCCCAGTACTCTCCTACATAAACTCTGTATTTCAAGGAAACTGGACATTTCACTGCTTTCTTAACATAACTCATGTTTTAAGAGCTGGTTTGCCTTTGCCTAGATAGAGAATATGTCAGTGAAGTTAGCAAAATTGCCAAAAGGCATTCAGTAATAGAGAGGGGTGGGTAACTTTTTTGACTGTCTAGCACTTTGTTCTATTCTCTTTTTTAAATAAATTCTCCACTTTGTTTTAGGAAATTTCTTTCCTCTGTCTGGTCCTGGAGAGCCTATCAATTACAATGCTATATCCCATCTCAGCATAGGAATAAGCATTCGGCCCAGGCTGGAATCAGTTAAACTACCCATCCTACTGCCAACAGAAGCTGGGCCAAGAGTAGGCATATGACTTCAGCAGAGCCAGTTACATGGCCTTTTTGGGACTGAGGTACAGGTGCAGAAATAGAAAAGATATCTTTCCCTGGATTTGGAAGAAAGAAAATCTGGGTCTCCTGTGGCTTTCCCAGCCTCAGTGAAAGAGCCTGTTGGTAATAGAAGAGAATAAAGTCAGTAACAAAGAAGTTGACTCATTGGAAAAGACTCTGATGCTGGGAGGGATTGGGGGCAGGAGGAAAAGGGACGACAGAGGATGAGATGGCTGGATGGCAACATCAACTCGATGGACATGAGTCTGGGTGAACTCCGGGAGTTGGTGATGGACAGGGAGGCCTGACGTGCTGCAATTCATGGGGTCGCAAAGAGTCGGACACGACTGAGCGACTGAACTGAACTGAACTGAACAAAGAAGTAGGGAGAAGAAATGGAGGAGCCCTCATATTCAATCATTTCAGAAATAAGACACCCTCATATCTCAGTTATATGAGCCAGTGATTTCCCTTTTATGATATAACTTGAATTGAGTTTTTATACTTATTACTGAAAGTATTCCAAATGTTTGTCTGGTCCACAACTGGTCAACATTTATCTAGTCCTGCAGAGTTCAACGAATGTGAGTCTTGAGAAAAGACCACAAATTGTACGTGTAATGGTCATTTGTGATTTACCAAGTATTGTTTCAGTTGAATAGATGGGTGGAAAATACACGTGCATTGCATGCTCATGCATGTTCGGCTGTGTCTGATTCTTTGCAACCCCATGGATTATAGTCCACCAGGCTCCCCATGCATGGAATTTTCCAGGCAAGAATACTGGAGTGAATCACCATTTCGTCCTCCAGGGGATCTTCCTGACCCAGGGAACAAACCTGTGTCTCCTGTTTTCTGCATTGGCAGGCAAATTCTTTACCACTGAGTCACTTGGAAGGCCCAGGAAATATATAGACAGGGATGAAAAATATGTGTATCTGTGAATATAAACGGAAACTGGAGAAAAGTAAAAACCAGTTTAGGAATTAGAGACAAAAACAGGTTGAAGTAAAAGTTTTGTTGTTTTGTGTTTTTAAATATTGCAGCTCCTGCTGCTAAGTCGCTTCAGTCGTGTCCGACTCTGTGCGACCCCATAGATGACAGCCCACCAGGCTCCGCCATCCCTGGGATTCTCCAGGCAAGAACACTGGAGTGGGTTGCCATTTCCTTCTCCAATGCATGAAAATGAAAAGTGAAAGTGAGGTCGCTCAGTCGTGTCCGACTCTTCGCGACCCCACGGACTGTAGCCTACCAGGCTTTTCCGTCCATGGGATTTTCCAGGCAAGAGTACTGGAATGGGATGCCATCGCCTTCTCTGAAATATTGCAGAGATTTGGGTATATTTGTAAGTCAATAATACTTCATTCACTTAAAGAAATGGAGACAAATAATTGAAGGTGCAAGATCTTGAAAGAAGTAGAAGAAATAGTCAAGAGCCCAAGTAGGACTGTTGGCTTTGGAAAGGGGAGAGGATGCTTCTGACATGGAGGGAAAGGAGGGATAGGTGAGGTTTTGATGTGAGGATAAGAGAAAAATAAGTTCACATTCATGCCCCTAAAATTTTTTAGGGAACCCTCATGAACCCATTTTGTCACTAGGTTTCCCAGTCAACTCTTCCTTGTTAATAGCAGACTTAGAGACTGAAATTGCAACTTTTGAACTGTACACATCATTTTCAAAGGACAGGGAGCTTTTTCCTGTTTCCAATATTTGATCCATCAAGCTTTTTTTTGCATTGCATTATGGATTCTTCACACTTTTGTAACTGACCAAAGTAACTGAGTACCATAGTAGCTAACTGGGTAGTGTTTTGATGATAACTGTCATTGTGACCCCATAGACTATATAGTTCATAGAATTCTCCAGGCCAGAATACCGGAGTGGGCAGCCGTTCCCATCTCCAGGGGATCTTCCTAACCCAGGGTTCGAACCCAGGTCTCCCACATTGCAGGTGGATTCTTTACTAGCTGAGCCAGCAGGAAAGCCCAAGAATACTGGAGTGGGTAGCCTATTCCTTCTCCAGTGGAAATCTCCACCCAGGAATTGAACCACTGTCTCCTGCATTGCAGATGGATTCTTTACCAACTGAGCTACTAGGGAAGCCCTCTAATAAAATGGAATTGAGCAAATATAAGGAGATTACTTCTGGTGGGATAAATTAGGAAATTGGGATTGATCTATGCACACTGCTTACTATATGTAAAATAGATAGCTAATAAGAACCTACTGTATAGCACAAGGAACTCAACCCAATACTCTGTAATGACCCATATGGGAATAGAATCTATAAAAGAGTGAATGTACATATATAGCCGATTCACTTTGATATACACCTAAAACAAACACAGCATTGTAAATCAACTATACTCCAATAAAAATCAATTTAAAAGTAGAGATTACTTCTAATTTGCACAATTAAATTTAGGAGAAAGATAAAGACTAATTCCCTTAGAAGTGTCTTTAAATATATAATTTACTAAATAACAGACTTTTAAAGATACTTTAAGGCTCTGCACAATTTCCTCTTGAGTATAAACCAGATGCAGAATAAATAAGGCTGACCTATTTAGTTTATATGTATTGAACAGCAACTTCTATTGAAACAGCAACAGAAGTCTCAGTTCTATATAACTAAGGTGCTGTGGATCACTGCATTTCCAGTGGTATAGTTATATTTTGACCTTTCTCAAAAGGTTTTCTTTTTATTATCATGAATTTTGCAAATCATATTATAACAAGCAGTTTTTTCATACCTGTTATCTAAAATACATTTAACAATTAATTGAATGTCACATGGCAGATTTGCCCATGAGAGAGTTACTTTACATTCTGCTTAAACCTCACCACATCTTGTTTGCATTAAAAAATTTTTAAGAATTTGATTTTTTAGAAGGCTCTTGTAAAGAAAAAGGAAATTCTATGTTAATGGGAAGTTTTCAAGTTTGGACCCATCTTTGGGAGGAAAATGTTTTCTGTCAAGTGGGACTAACTTTGGATTCTGTTTCCTTACTTGATTTCTGAGTCTCTAGGGCAAGTTTTATATCATCTCTGTCAAATGGGAATAATCATGCTGCCTCCCTCATAGGAATCTAAAATGCTAATGCCTGTAAAGCACATAAGACAAGTCTGACATATAACAAGTACATAGGAAATGCTGGCCCTATGCCTGTTTCTAGGAAATAGCATGAGAACATAGAAAAAAAGGGGTGGGATAGGGAAAGAGAAGAAAGAACCATTACAACTGAAATTTATAACACTTCAACCACACATACACTAACTGTGAACAGTAGTGCTATGTCTGAGGAGGCTGAACTGATGTGGGTGGGAAAAGTATAAACTACTCACTTCTTCTTGGGTTTTTCTATTTCTGCTTATGCTTTAATCCTGCCTATCTCCAACCAGCCGTGTGTAAATCTTGCCATAAGACAATAGCCAGAGAGCTTGTATTAAATTTACACTCATTTTCCTTATAAAACAGAAGTATGTTCTTTTATAGTTAATTTCTTTTCACTAAGGTCTTTCTCTCCCCATCCAGCGTCCATTCCTGACATGTAGGTCTTCTGAGCATTCTGTATGTGTCACTTTTTATAATTATTTTTATGGTACATGTAACTTTTTTTTGCTCTGAAAGAAAAAAAGCATAATTATTTAGGAAGAGAATCCACTTTTCCCTTGAAATCTACTGCATTTGTAGTTGTACACAATTTTGACTCTTTAAGTGTGGCTCTGAAAACTATTTATTTGCCTTCTGAGTTTTTCATTACAGCTTAGGCGCTAGAATTTGACAGCAGTTCAGAATGCAAAATTTCTAACAGGCTGCTTCTGATGTTTATCAGAATATGCTGCCTTTATGCTCTTGAAACAGGGAGTTGTGCCGTGACCCAGGCTGAATCTGGCCCTTAATACAGAAAAGAAAACTTACCTGTGAAGGTGGGGCGTCTTGCAGTTTGTTCACAGATCTGTCTGGTCGTGCTTTCATCTGTTCGTAGCAGTTTTCATCCACCGGTTCTGGGGAGTTGAAAAGAGATTTACAATGGGAAAATTTAAAAATGCTGGCACAAATCATAATACATGACCCAAACAACACTTAGCTATAAATGTGAAACCCTCGGGAGTCACTTGATTAGTCTATTTTTGTGGCAGTGCAAAGGTAAGGAGGTACAAACTGCTCTCTGCAGATCAGACTGTGGAGAAGCCTGTTGCCCCACGGTGTTAACAACTAGACAAAAGATGGTCACTTGGATATTGTTCTTTTTATACCATCGCAGGACATGACAGTCTCTGCTCAAACTACCATTTATATGTTACAGGGATCCCATGAGTTAAAGGTTTGCCTGTGCCCTTCTATTTAAGTATGATTACAAATGGTGCAGGTGGCATAAAGCACAGAGCACATATATTGATCAAAATTTGGTAATTTTTTCCATAAGAAAGATATTTTAGTCAGAGGCCTTTTTAACCCCATACTATTTTTGAAAAAATATATTTTAGATTATGTTTCTTGTCCCACATATCAGTGACAGGACAGTTCATCCAGGCTGTTTTGAGTGGTATACAGTGGGGTATATAATGCTGATACTAAGTTGTTGGGGGGGGTTGACCATGTCCGCCAGCCAGCAGGCATGAACCTATTTCCTTCTGTGGGGGATGCTTACTGAGTCATCCATACCTTTCTTTCCCCAGATACTCTCTATTTAAAAGAGAGAGGAAGGAGAGCTAATGGCTTGTAGGATGGAGCGTAATGTTGCAGAAATGTTGATTGCACCAATTTGACCCCATAGATGAAAAGATGTGTTTATAATACAAGGTACTTTGTAATGCTCTAACCCTTTCTGAAAAGCAATGTAGAGAACTGGCCCGTAATGTTTCTAAGCATAAGCCATGGGAAATATGCATTAGAATCACCCCGGAGGCTTGTTAAACAGGAGGTTCCTAAGTCCTACTGTGGAATTACTAAATTAGAACCTGTAAGAGAGGCACCTGTGCTCACTGCTCATGAAGACTGCAGATATGGTGGGCTTTGAGCTACCAGGACACAAAAGAAATTAAATCTTCAAATAGTATAAGTGGGCACCACAGTTCTGCAAAGGGAAGCAGGAAGGAAAATTCCTTAATAGTCTATTCCTGAAAAATAGTTTTGATTCCTCAGAGAGCAGAGGATTAAAGGATATTTTACAATGGTGGTGGGGGGTGGGGAGAGACAAAGATTATTTAAATTCTTGACTCCTATAAAATTCTCATGTGTTTAACTTTAGGAGATTTCATACTGTCTTGATATATAGATATTCAGATAAATTTAACTCATTACTGGGAATCTGTGTTTGAGACGCCAATCAACAGGAGTTAACCCCACCTACCCCCCCTCCACCAATCATGAATTAAGTGCTTACAGGGCAAGGATAGAGATGATTGGTAACCCTTGTCTGACAGCTTCTCTCATCAGAGGGCTGGGATCAGATCACAGTTGTTTGTTTTGAGACATTTAGGGGGTTTTTTAGTTGTGGGGGAGTGGACCGTTTCAAGGAATAAAGGATGCTGGGAATTGAAGAGTACTTGTTACAAAAGAACAAAAAGTGTATAACCCATCCCTCAGTGATGGTTTGGCTCTTCTTTTTCCCTTCTTGTCATCAGTGTAACCCTATATTCGCTACTTTTAAAGAACCAGTTAAATCAAAGGAAACCAGAGAATCTGTTCTTTTTTCCAAATTATTCACTGTAGATATGCTTTTGTATACAGAGCATAAAGCACTGTTCCCCTGGGCAATCTTCTGTTCTAGAAATAGCTTTATTTCACAGAAATCTGTGTGTGTCAGAATTCATGGTAATTGAGTCTTCCGGTATTCTCACTACAAACTAGAGTGAAATAAAGAGAATATAGAAAAACAGGATGTTGATTCACACTGAATGTTGCAATACAACTTACAATATGCAGCTTTGAAAATACATAATAAATGATATGCTAAATATACTCGAATGTATGGTTACCATTGAAATATTTAAATATGCTTGTGACAAAAAATAAGCTACCTCAAATTATTTGTGGAATTATGTGGGGGTAATTGATTTATAGGTAAATTAATTTTTGGAAAAATAAAACTTACCTAAGGCCACATTATCTACGTTACCATAAATTGGTGTGTCTTCGAGATCATACTCATCTTCCCTATAAGAAGGAAATAATTTGCCTTGTTAGAATCTACATAGTTCATATCTAATTTCTCAGGTATTTTCAGTATTGAGTAAATTATTGCACATTCTTATCCAGCCTTGACCACTTAAGGTAGATATGCAAGTGAGTCAGTAAATACAAGTGTGCATGCATATGTGTGTGTATGAATTTGAAAAGTGTATTCTGGATCTTCTTTTAGTGAATAATAGCAAATACTTATTTAACATTTACTGTGTGTCAGGAGTTACTTGAAGTGAATTATATATATTCATTTCTTTTATATTTCTCACAGTAATTTAACCAGACAGGCACTATAGCATTCCCACCTTATAGATGAGGAACCTGAGACACAGATTGGTTATATAACATGCTGAAGGTCACAGAACCAGGAAATGGCAGAGCTGGGATTAGAACCTAGATTATCTGTGCACTAAACAAAATCATTGCAGATGGTGACTGCAGCCATGAAATTAAAAGATGCTTATTCCTTGGAAGGAAAGTTATAACCAACCTAGATAGCATATTCAAAAGCAGAGACATTACTTTGCCAACAAAGGTCCGTCTAGTCAAGGCTATGGTTTTTCTAGTGGTCATGTATGGATGTGAGAGTTGGACTGTGAAGAAAGCTGAGCTCCGAAGAATTGATGCTTTTGAACTGTGGTGTTGGAGGAGACTCTTGAGAGTCCCTTGGATTGCAAAGAGATCCATCCAGTCCATTCTGAAGATCAGCCCTGATGTTCTTTGGAAGGAATGATGCTAAAGCTGAAAGTCCAATACTTCGGCCACCTCGTGCGAAGAGTTGACTCATTGGAAAAGACCCTGATGCTGGGAGGGATTAGAGGCAGGAGGAGAAGGGGATGACAGAGGATGAGATGGCTGGATGGTATCACCAACTCGATGGACATGAGTTTGAGTAAACTCTGGGAGTTGGTGATGGACAGGGAGGCCTGGCGTGCTGCGATTCATGGGGTCGCAAAGAGTCGGACACGACTGAGCGACTGAACTGAACTGAAACTATACACTGTACTTCCTGTTTGCTTGCCAAGAATATCACTCTGACCCTAACACTGTTTACTAAATATTGACAGTGATTAAAAAATAAGAGGCCAGAGAAATATTGTAGACTTAGCTTGGCAGATGCAATAAAATGATTACCTATTACATCCAAATACTGTGCTGTTTTACATACATTATATAAAAAACCCGTGAGAATTCTACAGAAATATTATTTCCCACTTTTCAGATAGATTAACATGTTTTTACCTAACCTTATGTGTAATATCAGCAATAAATAGCAAACGTCAAAGCTTTTCTTTATGCCAGTGCTCATTTAACCCTCAGGACAACCTTACGGGATTCATTTTTCAAAACTCCCCCTTCATGTACATAAGGAATTTCTAAGCTATAGAGGCAAATTGTCAAAAGACACATAGTAACTGACAGTGCTAGGATTGTAATGCAAGTCTGGCCCTAAAGCTCTAAATATTATTTGCTCTTGATGTTTGATTAAATTTCCTTATTGCTTCATCTGAGTAATCCTATTAGGATTACAGTAGACAACTACTATTGTCACAGGCAGTGACAATGGCCCTGGTGACCAGCTTTCACAATAGCAGGCTGGCAACAGAAGAACATTTTAGGCAGTGAGTGGCATTTCATAAAATAGCAGCAAATGCTTTAACTTTGAGATTATATATCACCAAGAGCCGGAGGGAATTGCATCAAAAGGAAAAACTCTTATCACAAGGCATAACACCTATATTAGTCCCGTGCTTCTGAAAGAAGACAGTATACTTAAACATCAAGAATGTATCCTTAAAAAAAGATCAAACGATACCTGTATGGTATTATTTGAAAAGTCCAGTTGCTGGTATGTATTTGCCTTATTTGATAACAAAGAAACTCGCCCATACCCTTTCTGTCTATTGGTAATTCACTACGGCTTAATATTGGGATACAAAGTTAAGTCCCTGCTAATGGTTTTTCTCTGGCTATGCAGAGAATAAAATAGCAAAAGGTGAGGAATTTTTAATAAGACAATCCATCCATTTTCCCAGCACACATGAATAGCAGATACAACCTGCAAATGATAAATCACGTCCAAAAATTGAACGTCATTTTGTTCCCTATGAAGAAAATAAGACGTGATTTATAATGCAGTGGCCTGTGTCTGCAGGCAGCTCTCAAATGATTAATCATCACAAATAATCTATTATAAAGAAGCAGTCTAACCAACAAATTAATAAATATATTTTTACTTGGCAATGTCAAATAGCTCCAGCCTATTGCAAATATCTAATAAACTTCAAGCACAAATGTTTGGCAGTGTTTATGTTGAAGACATTACTATTTAGAGTAAATTAATAAATATGCCCAGAGGCTAGTGCACCTCTGAGTTTTGGGCCAGATCAGGTTCTCTATTGTTCTCAACATGTCTGAAATGATCCTCTAACCAATTAGCACATTTACTGACACAGCAAAATTTTAAATAATATTGTGATTGTGTTGTTCAGTCACTGAGTCATGCCCGGCTCTTTGTAACCCCATGGACTGCAGCACGCCAGGCTTTCCTCTCCTTCACCATCTTCCAGAGTTTGCTCAAACTCATGTCCATTGAGTCAGTGATCAACCATCTCATCCAACCATCTCATCCTCTGCTGCCCTTTTCTTTTGCCTTCAGTCTACATCTTTATGGTTCAGATTTTCCACTTTCACATAAATTTTCTCTAGTCTCTATTTTTAAAGTTCTTATTCATATTTTATCATTTTTATTGTGAAGTCCTTTTAAAGAAAATGCCTCATACTTTATTATTTAAGATTAAATAAGTGAGTTCAATTTTTTTAAAAATCATTATTTTTGCCTGGGTGACTTTGAACATAAATTCCTGAAGTTTAAATTTCCTGATTTAAAAAACAGAAATATTAAATTATTCCCTATGTTGTTCTTTTCAGCTTCCAAATTCTAAGACATAAGTGCGGGTTTCAACATCCAAATAAAAAGGAAAAACACTTCTGGAAAACTAAATAAAACTATGTTAAGGATCTGGAAAGTTGAAAGATTGAGCAAAGAGTAAGCTTAGGGGTCTGTCTGACATTGGTTTTGATTAACTCTATTTGTTTAATAGATAGTTGTTTGAAAGTCTTCTCTGGTGGCTCAGATGGTAAAGCGTCTGACTACAATATGGGAGACCCAGGTTCAGTCCCTGGGTCAGGAAGATCCCCTGGAAAAGGAAATGGCACCCCACTCCAGTACTCTTGCCTGGAAAATCCCATGGATGGAGGTCCTGCTAGGCTACAGTCCATGGGGTCACAAAGAGTCGAACATGACTGAGTGACTTCACTTTCTCTGAATAGGCAGATAAAAGTTTGGGCTTTGCCGAGTGTATACATGTTACTTAAAGCCATGAGAGAGGATGAAATTACTGACGACATGAGTGTAGATAGAGAAGAGGTTCACTAGATGAGCCCTGGGCACTGTCCTCTATGGTTCAGGAGCCAGCAAAGGAGAAGGAGCTGCAGGTAACTGAGGAGGAAAGCTAAAATGGAGGAGGGCCTCAGAGCCTGGATAAGCAAGTGTCTCAAAATTGGCACTAGTGGTAAACCCGCCTGTCAGTGCAGGAGACCTAAGAGATGCGGGTTCAATCCCTGGGTCGGGAAGATCTCCTAGAGGAGGACATGGCAAGTCACTCCAGTTTTCTTGCCTGGAGAATCCCATGGACAGAGGAGCCTGGTGGGCTACAATCCATAGAGTCGCAAAGAATCAGACATGACTAAAGCAACTTAGCACACACACAAGAAGTAGAGAATGACAATGTGTCATGCTACAGATGGATCACAGGTGAGACTAAGATTTGCCGCACATATTTCACTGGTAACCCTGACAAGAGCTGAGTCAGTGGATTATTGAGGACAGAGAATTGAATAGAGTAGGTTCAAGAAAGAAGAGGAAGAGAAGCCAGCAAATATGGACAGAATGTACATGGAACTTACAAGTTTTCCTGTAAAGAGTACAGAACAATGAAGAGGTGACTACAGGCAACCTGGTATAAAGAGAGCCTTTCTTTTCTTAAAGATGTAAGATGTTACTGTCTGTTTATATACTGATGGGAATCAGACCAAAGAGACCAAAAAAAAAAAAAAAAATGATGCAAGAGAGAAAAGGGGAAGTTGCTGCAGCAATATGTTCCTCTGTATATGTTCAATAAATTTTTACTTTGATAGGAACTGTACCATGAGTATAAGTTTCCTGAACTTGGCATGAGTAAACATCAAAGATAGACACTTGATCCAGGAGAAAAACATAAACCCTAGGAATTTTTACTCTTGCCTGGAAAATCCCATGGATGGAGGAGCTTGGTGGGCCACAGTTCGCTAAGAGTCAGACACGACTGAGCGACTTCACTTTCACTTTTCACTTTCATGCATTGGAGAAGGAAATGGCAACCCACTCCAGTGTTCTTGCCTGGAGAATCCCAGGGATGGAGGAGCCTCATGGGCTGCCGTCTATGGGGTAGCACAGAGTCGGACATGACTGAAGCGACTGAGCAGCAGCAAAACCTAAAGCAACTAGAAAAGGAAGAAATTAAGAACCCCAGGGTTAGTAGAAGGAAAGAAATCTTAAAAATTAGGGCAGAAATAAATGTAAAAGAAACAATTTATGGGGTCACACAGAGTCAGACACGACTGAAGCGACTTAGCAGCAGCAGCAGCAGGGTTAGCTAAGAACCAGTAGTGTTTCCTCTGAGGAGATATGTTAATAGGGTCTCAGAGATATGACATCTAATACTAAATTTTTATTTTGATCAGTGTTCAAGTGCTCTTCTAATAATGCCCACTTTGTATTTTAGATAAAGTCAAACACAGAAGCCTGTATTGCCAATGCTTTGGCGTACTTAAAGGACACTTACAAAGTGTTTTTTTCTCAAAGTTTGAGAGAAGGGAGGCTGGAAAGTTCTGCTATCTTGAAGAATTGTAAAGAGATGGGAAAGAAACCTAGAGTAGTGACATAGAGCTAGGCATGCCCCAAAGACAATCAAGAATAAGATTTTTGAAACCTGTAAGTCCATTTGGGGAGATTCTCACAAAGATTTGGGCAAGGGACGGGACTTCTTGCATTCACACAGGATTGGAGTTTGGATTATGGTTGCTTGTACATTAAAACAAACAGAAGGCTGGAGAACATGGAGATGTCTTGGTTCCAAATGCAGCAGTGGTCATAGTGAGGGCCTCTTCTGCGTATTTACTTGGAAATTTGATGCTAGGGAAGGTTACCCAGGAGTTCCACTATTATGAGGATTTTCAACCCTGGGAACAGGTGGAGATGACAGCTGAGACTAAAGTCTGTTCCAGGGCAGTATATTCAGCAAAGAGGGGAAGTGAAGCGGAGTCCTCAACCTGCAGAGCTCTAGAAATCCAAGAGACCATTTTAGGTAGAAGAATAACTGAGATGAGATACGTTTTGTGATAAAAGCACCTTTCAATGCCATGCAGGAGGAGACCATGCAAAAGTTGCTGGAAATTTGTCCTAAGTCCTTGAGAGAGACAATGAAAACTGAGTTATAATAAGCTTAATATAAATCTGAACTGCTTTCCTAATTATCTGAACTGCTTTCTTTAATTAAGGGGTAAATATGCTTTTGAACTGTGGTGTTGGAGAAGACCCTTAAGAATCCCTTGGACTGCAAGGAGATCCAACCAGTCCATTCTGAAGGAGATCAGTCCTGGGATTTCTTTGGAAGGAATGATGCTAAAGCTGAAACTCCAGTACTTTGGCCACCTCATGAGAAGAGTTGACTCACTGGAAAAGACTCTGATGCTGGGAGGGATTGGGGGCAGGAGGAGAAGGGGACGACCGAGGATGAGATGGCTGGATGGCATCACTGACTCGATGGACGTGAGTCTGAGTGAACTCCAAGAGTTGGTGATGGACAAGAAGGCCTGGCGTGCTGCGATTCATGGGGTCGGACATGCAAAGAGTCGGACACAACTGAGCGACTAAACTGAACTGAATAATCCAAATGGGTGGGTATTTTCTTAGACCTTAATTTAGACCTATAAAGTAGTCAGCTTTTTTTTTTTTTTTTTACCAGCTACTCTCTGTAAGTGTAGTATTATGTTATGATTCAACTTCAGAAATGCTCATTTCCCCAAGATTACAAACCTAGTAACTGCAAGAGTTTGATTAAAATCCAAAACTGTTTGGATCTCAAACCCATGTTATTCTCACTGTATTATCCTCTTAACACAAATCATAAGACAAGAATTGTGCAGAATTATGTTTAAAGGAAAAATAAAGTACCCTGGGATAAATACTAGGAAGCGGTATTTAACTTTCTATTAGATGTAGACACTTTCCTGTCCTTTAAGTGATCACGTTCCTGACTTACTAATGCAGGAGCAGAAGATCAGAGAGGCAAATTTTTTTCCCCTCCAGCATAGCTTCCCACCTAAACCAGTACTGAGAAGAAGCAGGGAGACAGGGCAGCAGGGAACCCAGGGTGGGGGGAGCTTGCCTCCCTTCTCCTGGCCTCAGACCATGTAAGGAACTGTGGAAATATCCACGATTCTAGCCCTACCTAAGAAAGATACCTACCTAAGTCCTACCTAAGAAAAGTCAGTCTCTTGATGAAAATCAAAGAGGAGAGTGAAAAAGTTGGCTTAAAACTCAACATTCAGAAAATTAAGATCATGGCATCTGGTCCCATCACCTCATGGCAAATAGATGGGGAAACAATGGGAACAGTGACAGCCTTTATTTTGGGGGGCTCCAAAATCACTCCACATGATGACTACAGCCATGAAATTAAGACACTGGCTCTTTGGAAGAAAAGTTATGACCAACCTAGACAGCATATTAAAAAGCAGAGACTACTTTGTCAACAAAGGTCTGTCTAGTCAAAGCTATGGTTTTTTCAGTAGTCATGTATGGATGTGAGACTTGGACTATAAAGAGAGCTGAGGGCCAAAGAATTGGTTCTTCTGAACTGTGGTGTTGGAGAAGACTGTTGAGAGTTCCTTGGACTGCAAGGAGATCCAACCAGTCCATCCTAAAGAAAATCAGTCCTGGGTGTTCATTGGAAGGACTGATGCTGAAGCTGAAATTCCAATACTTTGGCCACCTGATGTGAAAAACTGACTCATTGGAGAAGACCCTGATTGATACTGGGAAAGATTGAAGGTGGGAGGAGAAGAGGACAGAAGATGAGATGGTTGGATGGCATCACCAACTCGATGGACATGAATCTGAACAAGCTCTGGGTGTTGGTGAGAGACAGGGAAGCCAAGCATGTTACAGTCCGTGGGGTCGCAGAGTCGGACATGACTGAGCAACTGAACTGAAAGAAAGATAGCCCTTATTTCCACTTGCTGTTTTAATATTAATGTCTTAATATTAAAGACAGGAGATAGTTCATTTGTTTTTTTGTTTTTTCCCTGAATCCTCCGTGCTCTCCTATAAAGGTGACTTTGGCTTCCAAACTACATAATCAGATAAATAGACAAGCTGTGAAGTATATACATAAACTTGTGAATTAATAAGATAGCCTCTTTATAGATACAATCTGCATTGTATATTCAAATTCTGCCTAAATGGAGATTTATTACAGTTGATAACAGATTATTAAATCCTTGATGGAAGGATCCACATCTTTTCATCTTTGTATTTCTATTGTCTAACAAATGCTTATTTGTTAAATGAATATTTATTGAAGCAATGAATGTTATAAAAGAACTAGCCTTTTTTCTGAATTTTCCCTGCAGCCAAGAGCTTGCTTGTTTTAAGATGGGTATTTTACCAATTTTCCTTTCTGATTTCTTATCATCCTAATTAAAAAACCATCAGTCTCGTCTTTGGGAGAATGATTATATCACATTACTTTCTATAACAATGCATCTTAACTACCTTTCAAGTGAAGAGTATAAAATCAATTGTCAGATTAAGTTCTGCATGGCTTTGTAGGATTCTTTTTGTCACATTTTTTTGTTGTAACTGAATCAGCAAATCACTCTTGATGTGAACTAATGATTTAAATTATCTCATATTGTAAAATATAATGTTAAAAATAATCATGAAATATAAACTTTCTTTATTGTGTGGGCCTGCCTGTAGCCCAGATCTGAATCTTCCAGACATTTCCACATGGAAAAGAATTTTTTAAAGGACGTTTTTAGAGGACAATAAAAAGCTTACAGTGTTACCCTATACCAATGAGAAAGCTCTATATTTTTGAAAGGCATTTTCAACCTTTCAGTTTACCATTTCAAAAAGGTCTTAAAGAATCCTCTAGAAAACTTTCTATATTTAGATTTTTTTTTGTCCCAAAAGAGAAATTTCCAATTTAATGACACACTTGGGTCAGATTATACTGTCTAAGAAAATGAAACTTCTTTACTGTGACATCATAAATCTTCTCTTAAAGTGTTACACAAATTTATCTGCAACTTGCTTAATAAATATAAGAGATTAAGTTATGTTACATGTATAACTGCATATTATTTAGAGTTATTTATTGGCAGTACCCTTAAAATGGCACAGCATAAAGCATTCTTGTGTATGTGCATACATAGATTAAATCGTATTAGGTATTGCCAGATTTCCTTCCACCTTGAATTCTTAAGAGCCACACAATTCTATATTTAATTATACTACATTCTTACAGTCTGAACTGAATCATAATCTAGGATATCTTCTTCCAAAATTAATGAGGATTCTGTAGATACCAGATTAGTTTCATTTTGTCCTTCATCCAGTTCTCTCATTGACTCAGGGGGAGTAAATAACTAGGGCAGAGTATTACTATTAATCTTCAAATGGAAGTAAGAGTAATTAAAACTCATTTTTTATTTTAACCCAAGTGAAACATTCCTAAGTCAAACCTATAAAGCAATATAACACTAGTTACTTTCCATATTATTTCGGAATAATAATCCATGACTTATTTTCTACGTACCTGGGAAAGTAGTCGTCAGAGTATGTGCATATTTTTTCTGAAAGATATTCAAAATAAACAAATTAAGAGAAAATTTGACATGTGTTAAACCTTTTAGAGCATGTTCTGAGAGGAGCTTAGTCTCAATGTCAGTTAACATCTTTAATCAAGCCACTTAACTATCACTTATCGGTAAAGATATTCTCTGATTTGGGCTAATCACGTTCTCTCTTGGTAATCTGGAATGCAAACATAGTACAGCTTGGAAACAACGCAGAGCTCAAGTGAGTGGCCACTTTACGCATGGGAAACACCAAGCTGAGACCAGGGGAACCCTGTGCCTGCCTTTTCTGTGGTTCCAGTCTGTTGTGGGGCACAGCTGTACTTTTCTGCCTTCAGGTTCCAGGAAACACCTCTGCTTCTTACTGACAAATTGCCCTCTTTGCCCTTGCAGATTTGAATAGGCTTTTTTTCCTTATCAAAAAACAGACAAACAAAAAAGTCCCTGGAAGACACTTCTATTTACTTATCTAATTTTGGAGTGCTTGGTGTGTGACAATCACATAAAAAAGGTGTTCAGGAACTTCCTTTGTTTATCATTCCATTTCATCCACATGGTACAAATAGAGAGGTAAGAAGAGAAAAGAGTTCTAGGAGAGGAAATTCAGAAAAGGTTGACAATGCAGTCTCTAAATCAATCAAAACAGTAGAATAGCTTTTAAACAAAACAGTATGCTGGTCTGCAAAACCAAGATGGACCAGACATTTGATGTAAGATTATAAATTCAAGAAAAAATTATGTGTGAAATCTCAAAGTATCCACTGTTGAAAATCAGATGTGGTGGTTCAAAGGCAAATGAAAAGCAATATGTTTACTTTAAATTAGATACATATATTCAAAAGTGGTAAAAGTTTCAAGAAAGTTTTAGAAAGGCAATGACTGGCAGAAATTAAGAGAAACTCAGAGTTCGATTTTAATAATTAAGATAAAAATAAGCCTGTATTATATGATCATCAATAAAATTTCTTTTAACTGGATAGATATATATAATGTGATATTTATTATATTTCGATTGCATGTTATTAATCTGGGATTAAATCAAAATCAAAATCTTGCAAAGGCTGTCATATGAAAGTGAAGCCTCGTATTATCTATCTGACAGTGACTCAGAGACAATTGTGTGTTGGTAGTAAACTAACTAACATTTCCAAATAATTGAACAAGTCACCAAACAACTACCAAAATTATTTTTAGTTAGATTTATGTATGACAAAGTTATTATCCAGAGAAGTCATTAAATGTTAAAGAAATATTATTCAATAATGTTTCAAATTATTAAAATCACCATATTGGAGGGTAAAATAGACATGCCACATATATTTGGAAGAATTCTGTGAAAGACCAAATGTGGGAATTTTTTGCAAATCACAAACATCAAGCAGCCATGGGACCAGAAGTGGTGAATGTAACCTATTTGGGATCTGTCACAAATATGCTTCTTTCAGTTCAGTTCAGTCGCTCAGTCGTGTCCGACTCTTTGCGACCCCATGAATCGCAGCACGCCAGGCCTCCCTGTTCATCACCATCTCTCGGAGTTCACTCAGACTCACGTCCATCGAGTCAGTGATGCCATCCAGCCATCTCATCCTCGGTCGTCCCCTTCTCCTCCTGCCCCCAATCCCTCCCAGCATCAGAGTCTTTTCCAATGATTCAACTCTTCGCATGAGATGGCCAAAGTACTGGAGTTTCAGCTTTAGCATCATTCCTTCCAAAGAAATCCCAGGGTTGATCTCCTTCAGAATGGACTGGTTGGATCTTCTTGCAGTCCAAGGGACTCTCAAGAGTCTTCTCCAACACCACACTTCAAAAGCATCAATTCTTCGGCGATCAGCCTTCTTCACAGTCCAACTCTCACATCCATACATGACCACAGGAAAAACCATAGCCTTGACTAGACGGACCTTAGTCGGCAAAGTAATGTCTCTGCTTTTGAAAATGCTATCTAGGTTGGACATAACTTTTCTTCCAAGGAGTAAGCGTCTTCTAATTTCATGGCTGCAGTCACCATCAGCAGTGATTTTGGAGCCCAAAAAAATAAAGTCTGGCACTGTTTCCACTGTTTCCCCATCTATTTCCCATGAAGTGATGGGACCAGATGCCATGATCTTCGTTTTCTGAATGTTGAGCTTTAAGCCAACTTTTTCACTCTCCTCTTTCACTTTCATCAAGAGGCCTTTTAGCTCCTCTTCACTTTCTGCCATAAGGGTGGTGTCATCTGCATATCTGAGGTTATTGATATTTCTCCCGGCAATCTTGATTCCAGCTTGTGTTTCTTCCAGTCCAGCCTTTCTCATGATGTACTCTGCATATAAGTTAAATAAGCAGGGTGACAATATACAGCCTTGACGCACTCCTTTTCCTATTTGGAACCAGTCTGTTGTTCCATGTCCAGTCCTAACTGTTGCTTCCTGACCTGCATACAGATTTCTCAAGAGGCAGGTTAGGTGGTCTGGTATTCCCATCTCTTTCAGAATTTTCCACAGTTTATTGTGATCCACACAGTCAAAGGCTTTGGCATAGTCGATAAAGCAGAAGTAGATGTTTTTCTGGAACTCTCTTGCTTTTTCCATGATCCAGCGGATGTTGGCAATTTGATCTCTGGTTCCTCTGCCTTTTCTAAAGCCAGCTTGAACATCAGGGAGTTCACGGTTCACGTATTGCTGAAGCCTGGCTTGGAGGATTTTGAGCATTACTTTACTAGCATGTGAGATGAGTGCAATTGTGCGGTAATTGGAGCATTCTTTTGCATTGCCTTTCTTTGGAATTGGAATGAAAACTGACCTTTTCCAGTCCTGTGGCCACTGCTGAGTTTTCCAAATTTGCTGGCATATTGAGTGCAGCACTTTCACAGCATCATCTTTCAGGATTTGAAACAGCTCAACTGGAATTCCATCACCTCCACTAGCTTTGTTCGTAGTGATGCTTTCTAAGGCCCACTTGACTTCACATTCCAAGATGTCTGGCTCTAGATGAGTGATCACATCATCATGATTATCTGGGTCGTGAAGATCTTTTTTGTACAGTTCTTCTGTGTATTCTTGCCACCTCTTCTTAATATCTTCTGCTTCTGTTAGGTCCATACCATTTCTGTCCTTTATCGAGCCCATCCTTGCATGAAATGTTCCCTTGGTATCTCTAATTTTCTTGAAGAGATCTCTAGTCTTTCCCATTCTGTTGTTTTCCTCTATTTCTTTGCATTGATCACTGAAGAAGGCTTTCTTATCTCTTCTTGCTATTCTTTGGAACTCTGCATTCAGGTGCTTATATCTTTCCTTTTCTCCTTTGCTTTTCGCCTCTCTTCTTTTCACAGCTATTTGTAAGGCCTCCCCAGACAGCCATTTTGCTTTTTTGCATTTCTTTTCCATGGGGATGGTCTTGATCCCTGTCTCCCGTACAATGTCACGAACCTCATTCCATAGTTCTTCAGGCACTCTATCTATCAGATCTAGGCCCTTAAATCTATTCCTCACTTCCACTGTATAATCATAAGGGATTTGATTTAGGTCATACCTGAATAGTCTAGTGGTTTTCCCTACTTTCTTCAATTTGAGTCTGAATTTGGCAATAAGAAGTTCATGATCTGAGCCACAGTCAGCTCCCGGCCTTGTTTTTGTTGACTGTATAGAGCTTCTCCATCTTTGGCTGCATAGAATATAATCAATCTGATTTCGGTGTTGACCATCTGGTGATGTCCACGTGTAGAGCTTCTTTAGCCCACAGTAAATGTCTTACCATGGACTGCATCTGAAAGATGTAGCTGTTTCCAACTACCTTCAGATTAGTCTTGTGAATATGAAAGTAACATGGATGCTGGGAGAAGCCTAGAGAAGTCTACTGCTGCACAGTACCCACAAGTTAATGGAAGCCCAACAAAATGAGAAAGCTTGAGAAAATGTAAATAAGTTCAATAAGCATAGGAATAAAAATTAATATAGACTAGAAAATTGTTAACTGGAAGATATAAAGTATGTATCGATTTCGTTTTATATGAAGTATATGTTTATACTCAGGTCATTATTATTCAAATGTGTCTGAAATTAAAGTGCATACACAAGAATTTAGTCAAACTGTAGCTTGATGTATTCAGGGTTAAGAATCAGAACTGGATTTGGGTACCAGCTCTTCAATGTATTTCATTGCAGATGAACAAGCAAATCATTGTAGAACTCATTCTTGATGTATCAGTAGGGTTAATAATGCCTATATCATGGAGTAGATGTGGGAGATAAATGAGGTAATTTATATAAAAACATTTTAGAAAATGACAAAGTTTGTTATCAATATTATACACTCTAAGTCCACATCCTGTAACAAGCCACATTTAATTGAATTTGGGAAGTTTTCAGATTAAATGGATTAGCTGAAAAGTAGCTGATAAAATAAAATTTAAATGCTATTTTGAAGACATAAATAAATCTTGATTTGAGATGAAATCTTCTTTTAGGAAGGAGATTGTCATCAACTGAGCAGTAAATTCAAAGAAAAGATTAAAACTAAACAAAAATAGTGATAGTGCAAGGAAAAGAAATAAGTGTGGAGTAAAAATGTTTCTCCAAACTGACTAATACTTCTTAAAGATGATTTGGGTTTTCCAACTGGAGGTGTTTAGAGTATAAATGATGGTGCCTGGAAAATACACTGCTGTAATGTGTAAGGACAGCTCTCTAGAAGGAAAATGTAGTTCAATGTATTAGCAGCAGAGAAAAGCAAAACAAAGATTTAGACCAACAAGTTCTGTGTGAAAAAGGAAAGAGAAAGGAAACTAAAACAGTGTGAAGAAGAAAATAAGTAATGGGCAAAGGACTTTGTACATCAGAACGAATCATACTGAAGAAGCACCCTGAAAGGAAACATTAAAAGTTCAAGGTCACCATATCACACTACTCTTAAAATTTAAATGTATAATCTAAAGCGAGACCATCAGTACTTATGCCCTTTTAGTCTTACAATGCTTATCATAAGAAGTGTGATAGAATATGATCTCTTTAAATAGGGTTACTACAATCAAAGGCTTAGAGGTTATAGCAAAGGAAAAGGATCAGTAAGTTCAGACTCCTGAAAAGAGCTTTCCCTGTCATGAGGGCTTACAGGTTTATTTAAAAATAAATGACATGATTTAAAAGCTACTTAAACATTTCTGTTATATTTAATAAAACACAGTTTTTATTTTATTATAAAGCAGGTATGTTTGCAAGACTCAGTTTGAGAAAAGCTGGGTGAGTTTTCATAATCCTCTCCTGTGATTCAGATATAAACGCTGTGGTCAGGTTCATGGTTGAAAGGGTGTGAGCTGACATTTGCTTTTGTTTTCCCCTTTATGGTGTTCACCCTTCCATGTGCAATATAGAACAATAAGAAACAAGAGTACGTGGCTTAAACTCCATAATACAAACTTTATGATATGTCTTTAGTGTGAAATATGTGCCGTAATTTTCTAGCAAACAGGAGATACACTGATAGGACTTTGATGTATGAGCAAACCATACAGTTGCTTATCCTTCTCAAAACATAGAAGAAAGGTTAAAGAATATTTTTTAGGCTTAAAGGAAAAAAAAAAGTGGATGTATTCCTATTAGAAAGAGAAATAAATGTGATCCTCCTAAAGAACATATTTGGACAAAGAATCACATAAAAATGAAAGATTTACTTGGGGGGAAGGGAGAACTCCATTTCAAAGCTTCTACGGAGCCCTGCCTACTACAGAAAACATCAAGGAGAGGCTTATCTTGTCTATCTGATTGAATGTGTAGATATTGCATTGTTGCTGGAATAGAGATTTTCTTTTGCAAGCTATTTGATACAACCAGAAAAACTTATTCACTAACTGTTCGCCAAGGTGGAGCCATATCTTGTAAGTTTCTTAGCCGCAAAGAATAGCACAAAGATGTAGAAATAAAAGTTACATGAGGCCAGATGTAGGAGCATTGTGTACACAGACCAAGGGACAGAAAACCTGGCTAAATAGGATAAAATCTCTGGTAGTCCGTCTGTCCAGGAGAAACAAGTCAGGGAGAGTCCTCAGGTTGACTGCCAAGGAACCAAACAGTTTGCAGGACTAATCCCAAATCCACTTGGAATATCTGGATAAGAAAGAAAGATAGTGTTCTTTGCTCATGTGAAGTAGAAACGATGGTGATCATTAGTAATACCGCAGTGGTTACAAACACTGTTCCCAGGTTAATCTGCACACCAGTAAAGTGCAAGACCCAGGGTAATGTGCTCCTCCTGATGAGTAAAGATCGAGTAAAGTCAAAACAAAAAGTCTTTTGTTTTTCCTGTGTCCATGAGCTCAGGGGTGAGCCTACCTATGACTCAACCCTTGCCCAAGCCCTGGTGGAAGAGGGTGGTACCATAATTTCTAGCAGATTGCAGGTCTAAGGGATTGTGGAGCAGGTGTGGGAGAAAGAGGATATCTGAGAATGGGAAGGTGCACATATGGTGTGAGGTAACACCCATGTGTAAACTTGACCCTGTGTTGAAACTTGGGACTCCCCTCCCGAAAACCTCATCCTGCCCGGAGTAGCCAGACAGTCTGGACCTGGCTCAGACCTCGGGAGGGTACAGAGTCATTGGCTGGAAGTGATGGGGCACTGCTGCATTGAGGAGCCTGAGCCTCAGGGGCCTGTGGCAGGATTGGGATACTCTGGCATGGCTCCATTCCCCTCCCTCTAGGTGTCTGTTTCTCCCCATCCCCGGGGTCTCTCTTTGTCACCATCCTTAGAAAGGGAGATAAAGGGTCTGCAGCAGCGCAGCACACTGGGCTCACATCTGCAAGCATAAAATCACCATGAAGGAATCGGTGTGGATACAGAAGAGGGACACATTCCAGAAGTCTTTAGCTCTTTACTGCTCAAATAAATTAATTTGAGGCAGGTATTTAGAAGGAATTCTACAAAGCCTACAGAAAATTCTCTAAAATGAACCTGTATGTGATTTGAACAAACTGTTATCACTAAAACTCAGGTTATTGTGCAGACATGTTAAATAAGAGACAGGGCAGGAATTGGGATGAAAGCTGGAGAGTTTGGGGACAGTGGGAGGGGTGACGAAGCCAGAGAAACTAATGTTCACTGAACAGAGGAATGGATAAAGGAGATGTGGTACACATATACAATGGAATATTACTCAGTCATAAAAAGGAATGAAGTTAGGTCATTTGTAGAGATGTAGATGGACCTAATCTGTCACACAGAATGAAGTAAGTCAGAAAGAGAAAAATATCATATTAACATATAATGTGGAAACTACAAAAATGGTACAGAAGAACCTATTTGTAGGGCAGGAATAGATATGCAGATAGAGAGAATGGATTTGTGGGCACAGGAGGGGAAGGACAGGGTAGGAAGTACTGATAGAGTAGCATCTACATATCTGAATTACCATGTGTAATACAGATAGACAGTGGGAAGCTGCTTATGGCACAGGAAACTCAGCTCGATGCTCTGTGTCGAACTAGAGGAATGGGAGGTCCAAGAGGGAGGGGATATATGTACACAGATAAATGATTCTCACTCAGCTGGTAAAGAATCTGCCTGCAATGAGGGAGACCTGGCTTTGATCCCTGGGTTGGGAAGATCCCCTAGAGGAAGGCATGGCCACCCACTCCAGTATTCTTGCCAGGGAATCCCTATGGACAGAGGAGCCTGGTGGGCTACAACCCATGAGGTTACAAAGAGTTGGACATGATTGAGCGACTAAACACGGTACATAGCCAATTCACTTCATTGCACAGCAGAAACCAACACAACATTGTAAAGAAACTATACCCAAATAAAACAAGGGGTAACATGAAGCCATAGTAAAACTTTAGCAAACATTTGTGGAAGGAAGGACCAGAGCCGCAGAACGGTGGCGTGGGCTGTGCCTTGTGCAGGACCCACCTACTAAATCCCCAGGACTGTGCTAAGGTGACTACATACTTCTCACAGAACGCCATGGTCTAGATAGTATTTCCTACACGTTGGAGATAAAAAATCTGAAACTCAGAAGTTACATTACTCCAACAAGATCTCTCAGGTAAATAGTAGCAGAGTTCTAATACAGGTCACCTTGATTTCAAAAGTCATGATTTTAAAAACAATTGAGGGAGCCAAAATTGATTTTTTAAAGTACATTAATGTAATTTACAATTGCCTGTTTTTTTTAAGTGCTCTTTCCCACTCTGCTGATTTTAGGCAAGAGTCATTTATAGCATGCCTGAGGTGGTAAGGGATTGTGCAATTATAAGGGGAAAAAAGTCTGTCTTTTAAAAACCTGCTTTTTTTTTTTTTTTTTTAAGTTTAGGAAACTGTCTTTTAACCATGGCCAGCTAATCATCATAAACAACTCCTGTTTGTATGGTGGGAAAATGGTATGAATATGCATTAATAAATTCCAACGCACAATAAAAAATGAGAACTGGAAAACCTATTCACATCGTGTTTTAACAGACAAGCACAGCCACATACTTTTGGGGCAGCAGTAATAGGTCAGTAAAATTAGACCAGTCCTGATCTTATCATGTTAATGGGAGTGTTTGATAATAAGACTGCGGTTCAATCTATTGCTTTTCCATTCCCTTCTGATCCTCCATCCAAGCCTGCTGCACTTTAGAGGCCCTGAATAATACTGAGAAGCTTGAGTAGACTTGAGTGGAAACTTAAAGAGCTAAAACTGGGACTCTGTTTACATTTCTAACATGAATACATGCTCAAGCAAACCCTCAGGGTGAAAATGGCACCCCACTCCAATACTCTTGCCTGGAAAATCCCATGGACAGGGGAGCCTGGTAGGCTGCAGTCCATGGGGTCGCTGAGAGTCGGACACGACTGAGCGACTTCACTTTCACTTTTCACTTTCATGCACTGGAGAAGGAAATGGCAACCCACTCCAGTGTTCTTGCCTGGAGTATCCCAGGGACTGGGGAGCCTGGTGGGTTGTCGTCTATGGGGTCGCACAGAGTCAGGCACGACTGAAGCGACTTAGCAGCAGCAGCAGCAGCAGTATCAGGGTGAAAAAAATGTATCAAATATATTTTCTACATAAAAACATATTATGAATAACATTCTATAAAGTTATCTTATTCTACAGGTTTTCCAGTGACTCCATCTCCATTTAAGCAGTTATCATATGGCTATTTCTCAATGTCTTACCTTGTCGCTGCTTTTCTACATAGTGGAAAATGTTGAAGATCAGCGATATAGTCAGAGCTAAGCCCAAGAAGGCTAGAATTGCCCAGACAGAAAAATGGCATGCAGAGCTTCCTGCAAACAAAAGCAAACACATGCTTAGTAATACTAGCTTACTCATTTTTTTGGAACTGGGTGTTCCCAAAATCAAAACCACTGTATTTTCTCAGAACAAAGGACAAATCCGTCAAGAAATAAGCTAGCATTTGTTAGTCTAGCTACTAAAGATTCGGTTCTAAATCAAGAACTTCAAATTATGCAGAATCATAATTGGCTACACTTATCCCCTTTTTTTAATCCTCTCTGTGTAGTCATACATGCTTTCATTACTGTGGAGAATCACTTATTGCCTTCTATTAATCCCAGTACTACAGGATGCTGTGTGTTGGGATAAAATAATAATACTGGAATCAGAGTAACCAGTTTTGTCAAGACTAGTCAGAAGGAGTTTTCTCATAATATTTGGAGCCCCAAGAAGAGGTAATGGTGGGTTGATTATGGTTCTCCTTCCCCTCTGGGAAGGTTTTTCTTTGTTCCTGAGCTATAAAGGGGGTTTTGTGAGATACTGATCATCAGCTCGGAGAAGGCAATGGCAACCCACTCCAGTACTCTTGCCTGGAAAATCCCATAGGCGGAGGAGCCTGGTAGGCTGCAGTCTATGGGGTCACGAAGAGTCGGACACGACTGAGCGACTTCATTTTCACTTTTTACTTTCATGCACTGGAGAAGAAAATGGCAGCCCACTCCAGTGTTCTTGCCTAGAGAAACCCGGGGACCAGGGAACCTGGTGGGCTGCTGTCTATGGGGTCGCACAGAGTCGGACATGACTGAAGCAACTTAGCAGCAGCAGCAGCAGTGACCATCAGCTGCCCTGGGTTATTTATGTCAATGTTGACACATAGATGAGTGACTACTAAGATAATTAGCCTAATTACAAATATATTATAAAATATAAATGAGATATATTTACATACATGTATAAAATTCAACTATTTATCTTAGTTGTCATAAACCCATGTGAATGCTGACCCCAGAAAAATATCATGTGATTCTATAATACTACATATTTGTGTATTCACTCGATATCAATTAGACATTTCTCTGTGCCAGAAACTATGCCCTATATTATGGAATCAAAGGTAAAGAAAACAGAATCTTTGTCCTCAAGGAACTCTGTTTAGTTGCGGACATGATTGTGTAAACACATAATTAGAAATGCAGCGTAAAAAACAATTGCAATAGAGATTATGTTCCTTCATAGCTCCCACTCTCTTTCTCTCTGTGACTCCCTAGGGTATTTTAAGCCCTTTCAGAGAAATCCAAATACCATGATGTTAAACACAATAAACAGTAGAGGCAAAAACTTAATAGAAGAAAATTAGTTCTACGCCCTTAACCTACCTTTAAACCATCAGATAAAGACTCCCTAGCACAAATGTTCTTTGTGTTGCTCTATTTCACTTCTTTCTGTATCTCAGATTTGACATTTGAATTGTTTAATTTCCTTTAAATTATTGACCTTGCAGTGGTTGTTGAACTGCCTTCTGTGTATTTGAGTTGCTTTATTTATTTATCAGAATCATTTATTTTTAAGTGAGCATAGTTAGGCATGCTGCTGCTGCTGCTGCTGCTAAGTCGCTTCAGTCATATCCGACTCTGTGCGACCCCATAGACGGCAGCCCACCAGGCTCCCCCGTCCCTGGGATGCTCCAGGCAAGAACACTGGAGTGGGGTGCCATTTCCTTCTCTAATTCATGCATGCATTCTAAGTTGCTTCAGTTGTGTCCAACTCTGTGCGACCTCATAGACAGCAGCCCACCAGTCTCCTCTGTCCACGGGATTCTGCAGGCAAGAATACTGGAGTAGGTTGCCATTTCCTTCTCCAATAGTTAGGCATAGAGGTGATTAAATATATAAAATATATATTTCAGATATAGATGTACATATACATATAATTTGCATATCATTTATTCATCTACATATTGCTTTTATTTGAACTCGTCCGTGGGTCTTTTTGCACATCAGAAACTCTGTCTACTAATGTCTGTTATCTCTTTAATTTTGTATTATGTAATTAGATGCTCAAAATATTACAAGTCTCACAAAAGAGGGCCATATCTATCTTCTGTTCTGCTGTGGCAGACATATAGTACATATAGGATTTATAAAATCTTGTCAAGAATTAATAAATTGGAAAAGTTAACTGATAATAGTAGTGAAATGTGTGGTTTCATTTTCTTTATGGGAATTTTTATATTTCATAAAGTATAAGAAAACTGAGAAGACTTAAAATCTTCTGCAATAGTTTAATAGACCTGCTGCTGCTGCCAAGTCACTTCAGTCGTGTCCGACTCTGTGCGACCCCATAGACGGCAGCCCACCAAGCTCCGCCATCCCTGGGATTCTCCAGGCAAGAACACTGGAGTGGGTTGCCATTTCCTTCTCCAACGCATGAAAGTGAAAAGTGAAAGTGAAGTCATTCAGTCGTGTCCGACTCTTCGCGCCCTCATGGACTGCAGCCCACCAGGCTCTTCTGTCCATGGGATTTTCCAGGCAAGAGTACTGGAGTGGGGTGCCATTGCCTTCTCCTAGTCTTCTGCAAATTAATTTGGTTTAAAACACTGAGATTTGGAGGGGCCTAATTTATTCATCATGCATAAAGTGAAGTGAAGTGAAGTGAAGTCGCTCAGTCGTGTCCGACTCTTTGCGACCCCATGGGCTGTAGCCTACCAGGCTCCACTGTCCATGGGATTTTCCAGGCAATAGTCCTGGAGTGGATTGCCATTTCCTTCTCCAGGGGATCTTCCCAACCCAAGGATCGAACCTGGGTCTCCCACATTGTAGACAGATGCTTTACCATCTGAGCCACCATAACATAGTAAATTATCTTAAATATATTAGAAATTCTAGTTATTTCATGATACTGCATATATTTTTAGAAGTATTTGATTTTTATGTCTAATTTTTTTAAAAAAAACAAGCACTTATTGAGTACAAATTTTAAAAAGTCTGACTATCAAAATATAGAATAATATTCAAGATCTTCTATTAAAAAACAATGGAGAAGGAAATGGCAACCCACTCTAGTATTCTTGCCTGGGAAATCTCATTGACAGGGAAGCCTGGCAGGCTATAGTCCAGGAGGTCACAAAGAGTTGAACACGACTAAGCAAATGAACAGCTTTAAAACATAAATAGTGGGCTTCGAAGGTGGCATTAGTTGTAAAGAATCTGCCTGCCAGTGAAGGAGATATGAGATGTGGGTTCAATCCCTGGGTCAGGAGGATCCCCTGGAATAGTAAATGGCAACCCACTCCAGTATTCTTGTCTGGAAAATTCCATGGATAGAGGAGCCTGTGGGCTACTGTCCATGGGGTTGCAAATAGTCAGACATTAATGAGCACACATGCATGCAGGACACTAATATTATACTTAGAAAACAAAGATCATGGCATCCAGTCCCATCACTTCATGGGCAATAGATGGGGAAACAGTAGAAACAGTGTCAGACTTTATTTTGGGGGGCTCCAAAATCACTGCAGATGGTGATTGCAGCCATGAAATTAGAAGACGCTTACTCCTTGGAAGGAAAGTTATGACCAACCTAGAGAGCATATTCAAAAGCAGAGACAGTACTTTGCCAACAAAGGTCCATCTAGTCAAGGCTATGGCTTTTCCTGTGGTCATGTACGGATGTGAGAGTTGGACTGTGAAGAAAGCTGATGCTGAAGAATTGATGCTTTTGAACTGCGGCGTTGGAGAAGACTCTTGAGAGTCCCTTGGACTGCAAGGAGATCCAACCAGTCCGTTCTAAAGGAGATCAGTCCTGGTGTTCTTTGGAAGGAATGTTACCAAAGCTGAAACTCCAGTACTTGGGCCACCTCATGCAAAGAGTTGATTTATTGGAAAAACTCTAATGCTGAGAGGGATTGGGGGCAGGAGGAGAAGGGGACGACAAAGGATGAGATGGCTGGATGGCATCACCGACTCGATGGATGTGAGTTTGAGTAAACGCCGGGAGTTGGTGATGAACAGACAGGCCTAGCGTGCTGCAATTCATGGGGTTGCAAAGAGTCAGAAACAACTGAGCGACTGAACTGAACTGAACTGAGCCTTTTAAAAAAACCTACCAGTGTGTTTGGCAGATTTTTACCATGTTAGTTAAAGTGGTTACTTTAGTGGTTATATAGAATTTCTTAGTGTTGCAGTAATATAAATTACATACCTGATTATCTAAGATAGACATTCTGATTTTTAAAAAACATTTTTCTTTTATAAACAATAATGCAAGAAACTCTATTGGATGGACATTTTCCACATATGCGGGCTTATCTGCAGAAAGGTTCCTGGCAGTAGAATTGCTGGGTTAGAGCAAATTTTTAAGGCAAACTTTCAGAGCTTAATTGTTCCCCACCTCCTTTTGATAACCTCTTTCAGGTGGTTGATTTAACTGTAATGAACAATGGAACCAGCAAGCTCTCTCTCACCAGATGGCTCTCAGTTTCTTTCTTTGCTGTCATAACGTGTGTGTGTATGTGCTGAGTTGTGTCTGACTCTTTGCAACCCCATAGCCCACCATGCTCCTCTGTCCATGGGACTTCTCAGGCAAGAATCCTGGAGTGGGTTGCCATCTTCCCAACCCGGGATTGAAACCATGTCTCCTGCATTGGCAGGCGGATTCTTCACCACTGCACCACCCAGGAAGCCCATGCTTTAATTGCCACGGTCACAATACAGGGTTATTAATTTCTGATTTCTGTTATTAATGATTAAACTAATGATTTTTATTATTAAAGATTTTTCTTCCTTTCTTTTCCTTGTATATGTCCCTTTAGGACCACAGTCTAGATACGGTCTTGATTCTTCCACATTTTAAAGCAATTTGAGTGCACACAGTCTTTTCTATTGCAGTATGTCACAACTATCATTTTAGGTTGTTCACACAACCAAATGTAGACTCTAATCATCACCCTCTACACTCACTGTGTCTGCTGCTGCTGCTGATGCTAAGTCGCTTCAGCCGTGTCCATCTGGTGACACTTAAATAAATGAACTTTAATTGCTACAATAAAGCCAGACTTATACAATCATCCAAAAGTTCAAAGTTAAAAACAATTAGTAAACTCAGATAAGCAAAAAAAGGATAAGAATCAACTATAATCCTTCTATAGAGACAGTCACTGGGAACACTTTGGTTAATGCACTTTCAAACTTATTTTTTCTGTGTAGAAGCTGTTTTGGTCATGAGGCATATGATTTAATTATACTGACTATACTGTTATCTGCTTCCCCCTGATAATTATACAGCATGCTTCTTTTCCTATAAGCTAAATATTCCTTCATTTCTTTTAGCTGCCCTATAATCCATTGTATGGATTTCCCATAATTTATTCAATCCTTTATTTTTAGACATTTAAATTGCTTCTAATTTTTAGCTATGTAAGAAATTTTGTGATGATTATCTTTAACTAAAACTATACACCTAATCTTTATTTTAAGGTAAAAATTCCTGAAACTGAATTACTGGATCAAAGAATTTTGCCATCTTGATGGCCAATGTTTGAAAACAGAGTACTAAGCAGACCCTTTTCAGGTCAGTTTGGCCTCTGTTCCTGCTAGTTCAATCGGCCCTGACTTTATGGCTCTTTGTGTTAATCCTTGCTCCATCAATCACCACTCTTAACCCAACTACTATCTTTACACACCCTGCTCCCATACACTCCTCTTTTCCAGAGTTTCTGGAGAAAGTTTTCCCTTTATTTTTTCTCTGGAGCCTGTGACATAGGTCCTTCAGGAGAAGGTGGCTGCTCCTACCTCTGCCCTAAACATAGAGGACATCACACTTTTCTTTGCATATTGTGTGCTCAGGTGTGTCCAACTCTTTGTGATTCCGTGGACTGTAGCATGCCAGGCTCCTCTGTCAATGGAATTTTCCAGGCAAGAATACTGAAGTGGGTTGCCATTTCTTTCTAAGGGGAACTTCCTGACCCAGGGATTGAACTCGTGTCTCTTGTGTTGCAGGCGGATTCTTTACCACTGGGCCACCTGGGAATCCCTTTTCTTTCTTTACCATGAGTTTTGTCATTGTTGTTGTTCAGTCACTAAGTCATGTTCGACTCTTTGAAAGGCCATGGACTACAGCCTGACAGACCTCCCAGCCCATCACTGTCTCCTGGAGTTTGCCCAAGTTCATGTCCGTTGAGTTGGTGATGCTATCCAACCATCTCATCATTTGTCACCCCCTTTTCCTCCTGCCTTCAATCTTTTCCAGCATTAGGGTCTTTTCCAATGAGCTGGCTTCTTCCCATTAGGTAGCCAAAGTATTGGAGCTTCAGCTTCAGCCTCAGTCCTTCCAATGAACATTTAGGGATGATTTCCTTTAGGATTGACTGATTTGATCTCCTTGCTATGCAAGGGGACTTTAAAGAATCTTCTCCCAATGCCGCAATTCGAGAGCGTCAGTTCTTCAGCACTCAGCCTCCTTTATGGTTCAACTCTCACATCCATACGTGACTACTAGAAAGACTATAGCTTTGACTAAACAGACCTCTGTCAGCAAAGTTATTTCTACAAAATATTACTTTAAGTTTTCTATCTGTCTTTCAGGACTTGTCTACTATACACAGTCAATAATAGATGATGCTCCAATCATTCTGAAGCACTTGCAATTTTCAATAGAGACTGTACTTTATGTCTGGACATTTGCCTCTTTTCCTGAAATACCTTTCTCCTTGGCCATCTGACAAATTCCTTGTCATCCTTCAAAAGTGCCTTCTCTCTGAAGCACTCACTCAGTACTGCCTGTCCCTCACCAAGTGACAACTCCTATATCCCTTTACATTTCAACAAACATCAAAATAATCATTTATGTATAAAAACTCCTCCCTGCTAGACTGAACTTCCCAAAGGAGAGAAAGTATCTTATTGATCTTTTATCTTCACACTTCAATTTCCTCAATGCACCTACTGTTAATAAGACTCATATAAAGAGATTTGTGTAATGATGTTTCTCACTAATAAAATGCTCAATAAATGGTAGCTATTGCTATTATTATCTTATTACTTTGGTCACCTGATGTGAAGAGCTGACTCATTTAAAAAGACCCTGATGCTGGGAAAGATTGAAGGCAAAAGGAGAAAAGAACGACAGAGGATGAGATGTTGGATGGTATCACCAATTCACTGGACATGAACTTGGGCAAACTCCAGGAGACAGTGAGGGACAGGGGGGCCTGGTGTGCTGCAGTGCACAGGGTCACAAAAGGTTGGACATGACTTAGCAACTGAACACACATAATAGTAAGACTCCTACTATTATTTCTATATCCTATTCGGCACAAGTAGGTGCTCACTAATTATGTGTCAACTGACTAAATGAAGGGTAGAGTGAAGAGGGCAACTTAATAAGCAGGGCCAACAGAAGGGTTCTGCTCAAGTATCAAATATAGACACACCCAGGAAAAAGCAGGTTGAAAATCCTGTTACATTTGTCTCTAGTACTATTGAGAAGAAGACCTATTTCCCAGAAGCTAGGAAACAGAACCCCTGAGAAAGGAGCAACTCATTGTCGCTTTGGTGAAGCTACTCGTCAATTTACCATCCTGATTCTCTTTGCCCTGAGCCTATATTTGCCAAAAAATCTACCTATAAGTTGTATCCTAGGAAACTTGATACAAGTAAGCTAGTGCTAACAGTTAGCTATCTGATTAGATTTATGGGTGGTCACAACTATAAAGGTAAAATTTTACTTTCTTGTTTAAAAAATCAGTCTTTGAGGAGTTTGAGTAGTGTCCATTCAAATCTCCTGAAAAAAGGAATTTAGAAAATACCATTAGCTGAGCTAAGCTGTGAACTCTATTGCAACCCAGGATACATATGCTTGCATAAAACTGGGATGCTTGCATAAAACATGAGAGTAGGGTGAGTAGAAATAATTGTCACAGACCACATAATCATTTTGAAAAGCATGAAATGGAGATGTGCTTTCATTCTCTTCTCAACCTTTACCTTAAAAAACTCATGTGTTTACTTTTATGTATTAAATGTACACTTTCCTACTATGAGAACAGAAAAATGGATGTCTTCCTATAAGCTGACAACAAGGTTCTATCTGCATAAACCAAGAGTTGCCTCATGAAATAGTTGTTTTAGCTATTCTTTGTCAGAGAATAATGGAAGACTAAGTCCTGCATTTAAAACTCAAATAAGTTTTTGGCAGATGTTCTTTATGATTTCTTTTTATTTTGGGCCTAGAAAATAATATAGTGTAATATAATATAGTATAACTTATCTAAAAATATAGCATATTAACCAAAAGGCTGCACTGCCTACAATTAAGAATTTAATAGATATTTTAATAATTTACCTTTGGCCAAATTAAGGATGACTTGTAGCCTTGTTTGGCCTTCCCCGGTGACTCTGGGACAAAGAATCTGCCTGCAGTGCAAGAGTCTCAAAAGCTGCAGGTTCAATCCCTGGGTCAGGAAGATCCCCTGGAAGAGGGCATGGCAACCCACACCAGTATTCTGGCCTGGAGAATCCCCTGGACAGAGGAGTCTGGCAGACTACAGTCCACAGGGTCATAAAAAGTCAGACGGGACTGAAGTGACTTAACACAACATAGCCTTGCTCTAGAAATGGTCCATCTAGAATTCAGTTCAGTTCAGTCTCTCAGTCATGTCCGACTCTGCAATCCTGCAGATTGCAACACGCCAGGCTTCCCTGTCCATCACCAATTCCCAGAGCTTACTCAAACTAATGTCCATTGAGTCGGTGATGCCATCCAACCATCTCATCCTCTGTCGTCCCCTTCTCCTGCTTTCAATCTTTGCCGGCATCAGGGTCTTTTTCAAGGAGTCAGTTCTTTGCATCAGGTGGTCAAAGTATTGGAGTTTCAGCTTTAGCATCAGTCCTTCCAATGAATATTCAGGACTGATTTTTTAGGATGGACTGGTTGGATCTCTAGCACCACAGTTCAAAAGGATCAATTCTTGCACTCAGCTTTCTTTATAGTCCAATTCTCACATCCATACACGACTACTGGAAAAACCATAGCTTTGACTAGACAGATCTTTGTTGGCAAAGTAATGTCTCTGCTTTTTAATATGCTGTCTAGGTTGGTCATAGCTTATCTTCCAAGGACCAAGCGACTTTTAATTTCACTGCTGCAATCACCATCTGCAGTTATTTTGGAGCCCCCCAAAATAAAGTCTGTCACTGCTTCCATTGTTTCCCCATCTATGTGCCATGAAGTTATGGGACCGGATGCCATGATCTTAGTTTTCTGAATGTTGAGCTTTAAGCCAACTTTTTCACTCTCCTCTTTCGTTTTCATAAAGAGGCTCTTTAGTTTTTCTTCACTTTCTGCCATAAGGGTGGCGTCATCTGCATATCTGAGGTTCTTGATATTTCTCCCAGTAATCTTGATTCCAGCTTGTGTTTCTTCCAATCCAGCGTTTCTCATGATGTACTCTGCATATAAGTTAAATAAGCAGGGTGACAATATACAGCCCTGACATACTCCTTTTCCTATTGGAACCAGACTGTAGTTCCATATCCAGTTCTAACTGTTGCTTCTTGACCTGTAAACAGGTTTCTCAGGAGGTAGGTCAGGTGGTCTGGTATTCCCATCTCTTTTAGAATTTTCCATAGTTTGTTGTGATTCAAATAGTCAAAGTCTTCGGCATAGTCAATAAAGCAGAAGTAGATGTTTTTTTGGAATTATCTTGCTTTTTTGATGATCCAGCAGATGTTGGCAATTTGATTTCTGATTCCTCTGCCTTTTCTAAAACCAGCTTGAACATCAGGGAGTTCACAGTTCACGTATTGCTGAAGCCTGGCTTGGAGAATTTTGAGCATTACTTTGCTAGCATGTGAGTTGAGTGCAATTGTGCAGTAGCTTGAACATTCTTTGGCATTGGTTTTCTTTGGGATTGGAATGAAACCTGGCCTTTTCCAGTCCTGTGGTCATTGCTAAGTTTTCCAAATTTGCTAGCATATTGAGTGAAGCACTTTCAAAGCATCATCTTTTAGGATTTGAAATAGCTCAGCTGGAATTCCATCACCTCCACTAGCTTTGTTCGTAGTGATGCTTCCTAAGGCCCACTTGACTTCACATTCCAGGATGTCTGGTTCTAGGTGAGTGATCACACCATCGTGGTTTTCTGGGTCATGAAGATCTTTTTTGTACAGTTCTTCTGTGTATTCTTGCCACCTCTTCTTAATATCTTCTGCTTCTGCTATGTCCATACCATTTCTGTCCTTTATTGTGCCCATTTTTTGCATGAAACATTCCCCTGGAATCTCTAATTTTCTTGAAGAGATCTCTAGTCTTTCCCATTCTATTATTTTCCTCTATTTCTTTACATTGATCACACTGACCATCTAGAATTACTGCATCTAATCATCATGTCATATATTTTAGGAATTTGATCATTCATTTATACACATGGTTAAAAGGTACAAAACAGATTTTGGAAGATTTTTTGACTCTCCCAGCAGATTTTCCCTAGATCAACCTCTGAATGGAGGCTTTGATTATTTTTACACCAGGACATGTCCTAGTTAAGTTAACAAGATTTCTTAAGAGAATATAGAACTTGCTTCCATCTCAGCTGATGACCTGTGTAAAATAGCAACAGAGCTAAACTTCAGGTTGTAGTCAGAAAATAAAAATTAACTCTTTATTACTCTTTTTATTCTCTTCTATTTTCTACATTTTCTGCCTTTATTATCATAACAAAATAAAACTTATTTTAAGAAAAAGAACCAACTGTATGAAACTTGCTGTTGAATTTATTAATTATAGAGATGCTGTGGACTAGAAGATATTGTTTAATATATCACTGGTATCAAAAATGTCATGAAATGCAAAGCTTCTGAATGAAAATCTTCCTACTTGTAACTCAGACCCTGTTACAAAATGTATAAGAAGCTGAGAATCTTCTCAAGAAAGGATAAATTTTTACTCTAATAATCCATGTGAATATCGTCACTGGTCAATATTGTCACTGATCATCTGTCTAACCTTGTATATCATTTGACACACAGTAGGATTATATACTACTCACTTCTGTGAATTAATTGTACCCTTTGCTCCTTTTCTCTTTGTGTTGATTTCTTTGGTTCTCCTTTATGTGTACTACTCTGTGTATTATTTATATGTACTGTTCTATGTACTAATACTTCTCTTTCTTGGGGAAGGGTAAGAGAGCAAACAAATAGAAAATATAATAAATCTCTAGAATTTATCATCCTTGGGAGAACTAATAAAATCATCCTTCGGAGAACTAACAAAATCAGTCTCCATTGTACTTACCTATTTTTCCCTTTCCATTTCCCACAGAATCTAGTATTTAGTATATACTCAGTAAATAGTTGTGCTTTGTGTAGATGAAACACAGCAGAGTAGGAAAAGGTGTACTTTGAAGCAGTAAGCAGAAAATCCTAATTTCTTTTTAAAATTACACTGATTCTAGCTATAAATTCTTATCATTCACAAAAGTATATTTCACTTATGAAGTTTCCTTCATCCATTAATTGTTACAAGAAGATAATTTTGCTCAGAGCAGCAAAGAAATATTCAAAGCAATATCACAAGATTACACTTATTCTAAAGGCTTTGCTGTTGCTAAGTCACTTCAATCGTGTCCGACTCTGTGCGACCCCATAGACAGCAGCCCACCAGGCTCTGCTGTGTCTGGGATTCTCCATTAAAGTGGGTTGCCATTTCCTTCTCCAATGCATGAAACTGAAAAGTCAAAGTGAAGTTGCTCAGTCGTGTCCGACTCTTTGCAACCCCATGGACTGCAGCCTACCAGGCTGCTCCATCCATGGGATTTTCCAGGCAAGAGCACTGGAGTGGGGTGCCATTGCCTTCTCCAACTAAAGACTTTAGGAAAGCTCTAATAATTTTCATGAAATACATCAGCAACTCCAAGGAAAGAACTTGGACCACACTGTACATCCCTTTAGGGCTGGGGTTTGTCATTTGCTAGAAGAGTAAATCTGCTTTATCAGTTGCAGTCATTTTAAAACAGGCTAAATTCTAATATGTAAGGATTTGTTTCACACGGTCTCTAGTTTTCCCCTGATTTTAGGAATCTATGATTCCTGTGTAACCCTTTTATTTCCCAAGATATTTTTCTTTTGTAATGCGATCAGAGTTAAAAGTAGGAAGATTTTTATTTGGAAGCCTTGTATTTCGTGACACTCTTGATATCTTTCAAAATTTTTGATTGCCAACAATAAATGCCCTATTTTGAAAAGCAAAACAAAAAACACAGAGATGAGAAGATATTGAATAGCTAAATGGTGGAGATTTTTAACTTGAATGGTAGTTTTGTGTAAATGTTCACATATACAGACTCACACATAAACTTCGTACCTCCTCTTACTGAGTTACTTTCCATATGCAGTATGCCCATGTGGGTGTCTATTCAATACTAACAGTGCCTCTTATAACAGTGGATGTACAAAGTACCTAAAATTTCTTGCCTGACAAATGCAATCTTTAGTACCATTATTCATTAATTGTAATTACTTTCATATAGCTTTTAAAGAGTACTCTTACACAATTTTAATTTAGTTATCTATACTGTTAAAAAGCTAAAAGTTTTGGGACATTATTAGTGAGGCAATGTCAGGTAGGAAAATTAAGACTGAAGTTTCTAACTAGCTTTCAACCACCAGGGGCCAATGTGTGTGTGTGAGTTGCTCAGTGATGTCTGACTGTTTGTGATCCCATGGACTATAGCCCACCAGCCTCCTCTGTCCGTGGAATTCTCCAGGCAAGAATACTGGAGTGGGTTGTGATTTCCTTTGCCAGGGGATCTTCCTGACCCACGGATCAAACCCGGGTCTCTGCATTGCAGGCAGATTCTTTACCAGCTGAGCCAGCAGGAAAACCCACCAGGGGCTAATAGTAGTAGTTTAAATATAAGTTGGCTTAAAACTCAACATTCAAAAAACTAAGATCATGGCATCTGGTCCTTTTACTTCATGGCAAATAGATGGGGAGACAATGGAAACAGTGAGAGACTTTATTTTCTTAGGCTCCAAAATCACTGCAGATGGTGACAGTAGCCGTGAAATTAAAAGATGCTTGCTCCTTGGAAGAAAAGCTATGACTAAACTAGTCAGCATATTAAAAAGCGGAGACATTACTTTGCCAACAAAGGTCTGTGTAGTCAAAGCTATGGTTTTTCTAGTAGTCGTGTATGGATGTGAAATTTGGACTATAAAGAAAGCTGAGCGCCAAAGAACTGATGGTTGAACTGTGGTGTTGGAGAAGTGTCTTGAGAGTCCCTTGGACTGTAAGGAGATCCAACCAGTTCATCCTAAAGGAAATCAGTCCTGAATATTCATTGGAAGGACTGATTCTGAAGCTGAAACTCCAATACTTTGGCCACCTGATGCGAAGAACTGACTCCTTGGAAAAGACTCTGATGCCGGGAAAGATTGAAGGCAGGAGGAGAAGGGGATGACAGAGGATGAGATGGTTGGATGGCATCACCAACTCAATGGATATGAGTTTGAGCATGCTCCAGGAGTTGGTGATGGACAGCGAAGCCTGGCGTGCTGCAGTCCATGGGGTTGCAAAGAGTTGGACACGACTGAGAGACTGAACTGAACTGATAGTTCAACATAAAAGTTCTGATATTATAGTCTCCATGGATTCTACTCATGGAATGAGCATTTCTTATTGCAGTGACCATCTGTTTGCAAACTAGGCACATTATTGATGACTCTTTGTTGCACACTGCCACTGTCGACACAGCCTCTGCCACTACTGTCCATATGTATTATCCCATCAATAAAAGGCATCAGAATCATGGACTGGATCACTGGAAGAAATTCTCAAATCTAGTCCCAGGCTTTCAAATAAATAAGAAATTTTTTAATGCAAAAATTGAAAACTGCCAAACTTAAATGTGCCTATTATGAATAGGTTATTTTAAAAGTGAATGATACGTGTTAGGAAGGGGCCATGATGGGAAGAGGGACATTAGCAATATGAAGCTTTGGAACGTCTGTTTTGGAACAGTGTATAGGGAAAGAGGCAGAAGGTGTGACTTTCTGCAGACCACTGACCCTCACCATAAAGTGAAAGTGAAAATCGCTCAGTTGTGTCCGACTCCTTGCAATCCCATGGACTATACCTTTCATGGAATTGTCCAGGCCAGAACACTGGAGTGGGTAGCTATTACCTTCTCCAGGGGATCTTCCCAACTCAGGGATCAAAGCCAGGTTTCCCGCACTGCAGGTGGATTCTTTACCAGCTGAGCCGCAAAGGAAGCCCGACTGTCGCACTGCTGCTGCTGCTAAGTCGCTTCAGTCGTGTCCGACTCTGGGCGACCCCATAGACGGCAACCCACCAGGCTCCCCCGTCCCTGGGATTCTCCAGGCAAGAACACTGGAGTGGGTTGCCATTTCCTTCTCCAATGCATGAAAGGAAAAAGTGAAAGGGAAGTCGCTCAGTCGTGTCCGACTCTTCGCGACCCCTTGGACTGCAACCCACTAGGCTCCTCCGTCCATGGGATTTTCCAGACAAGAGTACTGGAGCGCTAAGCCAACTATAAATCTGGTGTTCAGAAACCATCTATGTGACACAACGGTCCCCTCTTTCTAGTACATCATGATTCCTCTTAACCAATACTTACTGATTTTACCTGAGGAAAGTGTACACAGGGGAGTGAGGCGGAGGGTAGATTTTAAGACAGCATGTTATGATTCCTCTAGTATTAGACTCGTCATTTCTTTCGTAATTAAACTCAGAATTGGTAAGCTTGGGAAGACCTATTGGGATTTTGAAGTCTGCCAAAATCCCTACTGTAACTGAATCTGTATTTTTTGTACTTTTAGCGGCTCCATTTTGTTTATGTACTTACTGTTTCCTATGGGAGAACCACCTTGGTAAGAGCCTCTGAAGATGGCATAGGTGTGTGCAACTTCATCCAACAAAATACTGTAACTAGTACATTTCTTTAATGTTTTAAGAAGGCCTGCTAATTGTTTCCTTCCTTTTTAAGTCAGGAATGCTGAGAAAATTAAATGAAAAAAAAGTCTGGAAAAGAATTCAATATTTATTTTTTATTAACTAGCAATTTGTAGGTATTTATTTCTTAGAGTTGTGAGCTTTATGTGACATTCATTGCTGAGTTAACTGTTCTTAAGATCACTATCAATTATTACCTAATTAAATGACTATGTTGGACCTACTTTTAAAGAACATCTGCGTTCAAAAGATTCATAGATGAGTCCTATCTAGTCTCTAAAAGACAAGCTTTCATTGCTCTCAAAAGATGACTGAGCTCCAAGGGAAAAGAAACTGAGTTAAGACAATGAAAATCTTTTTTTTTTTTTTCCTTCAGAAAACAGCAATGTGTAACTAGGGTGAATCATTATTTAAGTTAAATTAATAGCAGCCCAAAGGACTTGTTTTTGCCATTTGATTTAGAAAATCCTGATTGTGTGAACACAGAAGCCCAGTAGGAACTGGGACGCTGGCACATTTACTGATGCAGAGACTACAAGCCCTGTGTGCGGTGCTGCACTTAGTCGCTCAGTCGTGTCCGACTCTTTGTGACCTCACGGACTGTAGCCCGCTAGGCTCCTCTGTCCCTGGGGATTCTCCAGGCAAGAATAATGGAGAGGGTTACTATGACCTCCTCCGGGCGATCTTCGAGACCCAGCAATCGAACTGGAGTCTCCTGCATTGCAGGCTGATTCTTTACCAACAAGCCATTTAGGTAGGAGAGAAGGAAAACTTTGGATTTTACTTTTCACACATTGTTTTTACTCAACTAGGAATAATCTCACTTTTCCATTGTGTTCACATTTATTTTCTCCTTTACTTCACCTATCTAATTTAAAAAAATACTATAATCGGAGTCTCTCCTTTCATGTTAAGCATGTTTCATTTTGTTTCTTGGCTTTTAAGATCTATGAGGCTTTAATGGCAAATACCGTACATATTTTATCTTCTATGGAATTTTAGGTCTTAATTGTCAATGGAGGAGCTCCTGCATTACACTGGAAAAATCTAAATATAAATTATGAAATCCTAAGGAAAAAATTTTATCATCTCCTCCAAATTTAAAATTAATTGATGGGAAATAGTTGAATGTCATATTCACTGCCCTCAGCCTTCCCATACTTGCCAAGTTCCGAATGACTGTCAGCTCATAGCAATTATTCATAGTATTGTTATGTGCATTTCTGCAGGGCACTAGCAAAACTGGTATAATTGTTTTCGTTCTTTGCTAATATATGTACATGTACCTGGGAAAGATAAAGAGAATTGTGAAAATCATACATCAATTTATGTTCCCTGTGGAATAATCCAATCAATTTTAAAATCCACCAACCAAAACACTGGGAAGCAAATTCATAGATATTATAATATCTATTATCTTCTACAAATGGCTCATACATATTGATATTAAAAATACTATTAGCACAATTAAAAGCAAAAGATATAATCAGATAATTCACAAGTGCTAGAATTATAAACAGTTTTAAAACCCATGCAAAAATGTTCATTTTCATTATAATCAGAGTAATACATATTAAACAATGGCTTAGCATGTTGTTAGTCATAACTTTCCTTCCAAGGAGTAAGCGTCTTTTAATTTCATGGTTGCAGTCACCATCTGCAGTGATTTTGGGGCCCCCCAAAATAAAGTCTGACACTGTTTCCACTGTTTCCCCACTTATTTCCCATGAAGTGATGGGACCAGATGCCATGATCTTTGTTTTCTGAATGTTGAGCTTTAAGCCAACTTTTTCACTTTCCTCTTTCGCTTTCATCAAGAGGCTTTTTAGTTCCTCTCCGGAAGTTGGCAATGGACAGGGAGGCCTGGCGTGCTGCAGTTCATGGGGTTGCAAAGAGTCGGACACGACTGAGCAACTGAACTGAACTGAACTAGCATGTTGTGCTTATCAAATTAGTAAAGATTTATAAAACTGAGACCGGCTTGTTAAGGAGAAATGCTTCTAGGATGACAGTGAATTGACAACAATCTTGGAAAAGCAATTTGACAATAATAATACTTAAAATGTTCATAACTTCTTATTCAGTAATTCTATCTCTAGGAATCTTTCCTAAGAAAATATCCTTAATATAGAAAAAGCTACAAAGTTGTTCATCCCTCTGTCATCTAAAATATAAAAAGACGATGCAACATAAATATCTAACAATAAACAAATGACTAAGTAAACTATAACTCAATTGATGTCACTGTGCATTCATATAAAACGACTAAGCAGAAGTTACCATGAAGATGGAGATGGTGATAATGTTAGTGAAAAACACTGAACACATGATTTTATAAACATTATTATTTTAGTTATGAAAAGCAAACCGAGTAGAATACAAAGAAGCAAAAATTGGAAGGAAATACAACATAATATTTTCTAAAGTGATGGAAACTAAATTTTTTCATTTGTATTCCACACTTCTCCCACTTTATATATTATACATATCTTCTCTTATAATGGGGCTTCCCTGATAGCTCACTTGGTAAAGAATCCGCCTGCAATGCAGGAGACCCCAGTTCAATTCCAGGGTCAGGAAGATCGGCTGGAGAAGGGATAGGCTACCCAATCCAGTATTCTTGGGCTTTCCATGTGGCTCAGCTGGTAAAGAATCTGTCCACAATGTGGGAGACCTGGGTTTGATCCCTGAGTTGGGAAGATCCCGTGGAGAAGGGAAAGTCTATACACTCTAGTATTCTTGCCTGGAGAATTCCATAGAATCACAAAGAGTTGGACAGGACTGAGAGACTTTCACTTTTCTCTTATAACATTTATTTAAAGAAATTAAAAGAATTAATTTTAAAATTAATTAAAATGAAAGAATAAAGGAGGAATGATAGCTAACGTGGAGCAGAAATTAGGCTAATAAATGTGGATTCAACCCTTATAGTCCATTCCAAAGGTGATCGTATTTTCACTGGCCTTTGCAAATTGTCATTGCTCTGAAAGTTGATGATTGAATTGATTTCTGGGAAGATAATATAATGCCTAAAGTGTAAGAAATTAGAATGTTGTTACTTACAACCTGCTTTATTTTTTTAACTTTATTTTATATTGGAGTATAGTTGATTAACAATGTTACTAATAGTTTCAGGTGTACAACAAGGTGATTCAGGTATATGTATGCATGTCTCTGTTCTTTTTCAAATTCCTTTCTTGATTAGGCTGTTATATAACACTGAGCAGAGTCCCCTGTGCTATACAGTAGGTCCTTGTTGGTTAGTCATTTTAAATATAGTGGTGCATAAATGTCAATCCCAGAATGCTTTTCTTGCTTTATAATTAAACTATGAAAAGGAATATGCAAAGTCAAGGAAAGATCCTCTAAAAATAACAAGTACTTTAAATGGGAAGATTATCAAGGAACAGGGGCTTCCCCAGTGGCTCAGCAAAAAAGAATCTGCCTGCAATGCAGGAGACCAGGTTCTATCCCCAGGTGGGAAGATCCCCTGGAGAAGGGAATGGCTACCCACTCTTGCCTGGAGTATTCTTGCCTGGAGAATTCCATGGACAAAGCAGTCTGGTGGGCTACAGTCTGTAGGATCACAAAGAGTCGGACATGACTGACGCGACTTAGCATGCATCAAGGAACACATACCCAATAGCTACATTTAGCTTTATATTATAAAATACTATCCAACTTTTTAAGACAAAGTAGGCAATTAATGCTCATTGATATACTTCAAATACATTCTAATTATAAAGTTCATCTCACACTTTAAAATAATTGTGTAAACTTAATTACTTTCCAAACCTTTAATAAGTATCTTTTTGCTAGAGACTTAGACATTACTATGTAAATTCTTAGGCATATGAATTGAGCAAAATTTAAAATGCCACTTACCTGACATGCTTTTTTTCTATAAGAAATCCTTATGTAGCCATAAGCAAGTGTATGAATTAAAAATACTCCCGCAAGCTTTTTTTTCTAAGTAATGTTGCTCTGTTGTTAGAAGTGTCAGTAAACTTTATCTGTATCTCAGTTTTTTCTCTCTTCTTAAAATCTTCTGCGTGTACTTTGTTCAGTTACAAACAGGAAATGTGGTGATGGAGGCTTCTAGAGTTTTGATCTGAAACCAGTAGGCTGTTAAACTTTTTTGTGAACCGTGAGAAGTAAAATCCCACAAGCCTCTGTACCCTGGTATTTGAACTTTAATCAGTACCTAACTAACGTTAAAACAAATAATAAAATCAATGTGTAAATTAGACTAGGCAGGATGAGATGGTTGGATGGCATCACTGATTCAATGGATGTGAGTTTGAGCAAACTCCAAGAGATAGTGAAGGACAGGGAAGCCTGGCGTGCTGCAGTCCATGGGGTCGCAAAGAGTCGGAGACAACTTAGCGACTGAACAACAAGGATTCCCCATCTCTCAGGAGAAAATCTAGGGATCTCCTC
>SJYT01028024.1:125160-226750 GCA_006410635.1 Cephalophus harveyi | reverse complement strand
TGCTGCATCCGTACCTCCTAGAGGAAGAGTGGCCTGCACACAGATAATTGAAGATGGGCTTGGTCCAGAGCCCAGCTCGTGTGTTTGTGAGCTGTACATTCGAGCTATACATTTCCTATTAAAATCTATGAATTTCCTGTGCTCCTCCGAGACGGTTTCGTTGGGATGCTAGTTTCATTTCTTATGTGTGAGAGGACGACCCCTATATTCTAGAGGGTGTGAAGTGAGCCTAAAGCAAACACAAGAGCTAGAATATATCTGGCAGTGGTGAGTTGGCAGCACATAGAGGGGAGAGACCTGGAAGACACCTTTTTATCCCCTCATGGAGGTCATGATCAGACTCCCTACATGTAGATGCAAACTGTAAGTGACGGTGGTGCTGGTGGTTTAGTCGCTCAGTCGTGTCCGACTCTTTGCAACCCCGTGGACTGTAGCCTGCCACGCTTCTCTGTCCATGGGATTTCCCAGGCGAGGATACTGGAGTGGGCTGCCACTTCCTTCCCCAGGGGATCTTTAGGAGGATGATAATGGGAAAAGCACTGAGAAACATTGCTCCAGTCTGTGACTGAGGCAGTCCTAGTTCACCCAGACTCAAGGAGGGGAAGTAAGCCCCAACCCTTGATAGGAAGAGCATCAAGGAACTTTGAAGTCACACTTTAAAGCTGCCGCACACAAGTCTTGATCCAGCACCTTTGCATCACATATAAGAACAGGGAGATGTGAAGGGTGAGGGCCCTGGGTGCCCAGTCACAGAGCCAGGTAGCAGAGTTGAATCTGCCCCAGACCAGCATGTGTCTGGCTCACCCACCATTCCCACAGATCCATGTGTGCTCTTGAGAAGGTCAATTCCCAAGCCTGCTGAGGGCACCATATGGCCACAGGCATAAATACCAGGCAGATTCACAGGGTTCTGAAATTCTCTGCTTTGCTCAGAAGTCACAGACTGTATCCATATTTTGCATGGATTTACGGACATGTTTCATTTTGATCATGGTATTTTATTAATGGAATCTCTTGCCCATATGTAAACATGAGGGATTTCACCTCCAGCTTCTCCCTTTTTATTTGCCATGCCATGCAGCCTGTGGGATCTTAATTCCCTGACCAGGGATCGAACCACACCCCCTGCTTTGGAAGCATGGAGTCTCAACCACCGGACCCCAGGGAAGTCCCCCAGCTTCTCTTTTAAAAGTAGCAATGGCTGAAAGCAGTGGACCCACAGTGCACATCCTCTACATGGCATCAGAGTGTTTTAAACCTTCCCTGGGCTCCCTGGGCCTCCAGGACACCACTAAAACTTAAAGGTTGGAAAGGAAGCTTAAAAGTGTTCCTTTTCTCAGATGACATAATTGTCTATGTAGAAAATCCCATGGAATCTACCAAAAAACCAAACAAATTGCTCAACCAATAAATGAGTTCAACCAGATTGCAGGATACAAGATCAATACACACACACAAGAGTCATATTTCTAGATACTAGCAACAAGTTGGTAGAAAATAAAACACTATTCAGAACTGCTTCCCCTCAAAGAAGAAACATCTGGGTAAAACTCTAATGGAACCTGCCTAGCATCTCTGTGCTAAAAGTTGCAAAATGCTGATGACAGAGGTCAAAGAATATTTAAATTAATTGAGAGATACACCTCATTTGTGGCTGGAAGACTCAAGATGGTAAAAATGTCTGTTTTCCCAATATTGATCTAGGCAGTTGCTTGCTTATTGTCTTGCATGCGTGTGTGCTCAGTCAGTTCAGTGATGTCCAACTCTTTGCAACCCGATGGATTGTAGCCCACCAGGCTCCCCTGTCCATGGGATTCTCCAGGCAAAAATACTGCAGTGGGTTGCCATGTCTTTCCTCAGGGGATCTTCTCTGACCCGGGGATCTAGCCTGCATCTCTTACTGTCTCCTGCATTGGCAAGGAGGTTCTTTACCACTAAGCTCTTCCTGGGACGCCCCCAGTCCCTCCTAACTGCAGGTGCTTCAGAGACTCTGTCCTTGGTCCTGAACTCTTCCCTTGGTGATTCCCCCTCTCCCTGGGCTCCAGTTTACCACCCCACACATCTTCACTCCAGCATGAGTACTCTGCTAACCCACGTCTCTAGCTTCTGACTGTTCCTCTATGCCTGGTAATCCCAGTCTCATGGAGAAAACCAAGCTCTTTATCCCCCTAGCCTGCTCCCGACTTCCCTGTTTCTCTCCATGATGACCTATCCTTCTGGTCTTTCAGGCTTGACATCTCTGTACTCCCAGACTCTCCCTATCAGACTATCCTACTCATCAGCTGGGTAAATCTTCCTAAAACACATCCATGACTCCACGTTGATCTGCTCAAATTCATCCAAGTGTCTCAGTCAAAGCCTGAGTAGAAGTTGGAGTCCAAACCCCTTCAACACACCCCCACTTTAGTTTTCCCAGGTCTTCCTAGGTTGTGGCAGTTCTGCACTGCCACAACTTCATCCCGCTGGAATCTTAAACACACCTCCACCATGGGAAACTGTACGTGAACCTCACACCCTGCTGATTGGTCTTCTCTGACTAACTATTGCAATCAGTATTTTCTGCCTCCCTGTTTTCACTTCTGCTGTTGCTCTGAATATGTTCCTTCCCCTGGCTCCCCACCCCACTTTACCACCCCACTCTACTGAAAGTATATACCTCCTTTAAGGTCAGTCTCAAATATCACCTCCTCCCAGGGATCCAGCCAGTGTGACATAATATTTTCCCCTCTGACATCGTGGAGCGTCTCGCCTGTGACTGCCCGGTGGTGCTTGCCAGCCCTGCCTGTGCTCTACTGGCCTGTGAGTTTATCTTCCTTGTGAGGTGCATTGCAAGCTCTTCCCTTGCCCATTATTATGCTTCCTATACCACCCTGTGTATATCTTACGGTCATGATTAGTATGTGCCTCTTTAGAACAAGGTTTTCCTTCAGCCAAGTCTGGGGCCAGCCCCAGCTCTCCCTGAGATGCCATGAATGTACGCCCCCTTACGGGAGCCACATCAGAGCTCAGGTTTGGAGAACAGCTGCCCTGCCTGAGAACTCAGTGCTCAGAGGAGCTCTCAGAGGAAAAGGGTCACTATGGATGCAGAAAGGTGAGTGGAAATGTTGACAGACTGTGCAACTCTTGCCTGCATACTTCAGGGAGGGAGTAATGGATATGCATCCAAGAACAACTGAGCACTCCCCTGGGCTGAGGGCGCCTGTGGTTATGGTGGCGCCCAATGTGGTGAAGCATCTCCTTTCCTCTGTGTCCTCTACCCTGTGTTTGAAGCTATGTCTGCCTCTTCTGCAAAAACGGTTAATTGTTGATGGATGGTCTCAACCAGACTTCTCCTAAAATGGATAAACCTGGACTCTCCATCGACTCTGTGCACGGGAGACTCTCCAAGTTAGGGAATTCCCAGAGTGACATTAGAGGTATCCACTGCTTCTTTCTACCATTACTGCTCCAAACAGCCCCAGAATTTCAACTCGAAGCTGCTCAGTTGTGGCTGAGCCAGACAGAGATGCACTCAGCCAAGTCACACATCGGTCACAAGGACACAAGAAGATTTGAAGCCCAAGGGGCGTTGGAAAAGAGGAAATAACCCTGAGCTCACAGCTGCATGAGCAAACTCTGTCAGGACTAAACTCCCTTGGGATTGTCCCAGAGGAGCAGATGGAGCCCTGTGAGCCCAGGACTGAAGCTGGGAGGGGTGTGTCCTCAGGGAGCCTCCTGTCTGCAGGGAGGAGGTGGTCATTTGCCTGGCAGTGCTGAACCAAGAAGGTTTTGTGCCAAGGGGAAGAGTCAAATGTCAGGCCTCTGAGCACACAACTTCCAGAGAATTCTTGCTCTTGGGAGGTGGGTGTGAAGCCCAGGAATCAGGATATCTGGGGAGGAGAAAGAACCCCCAAGCAAGGGCAGGGGTGGCTGAGCCCTTCCTCACCTGAGGACTCAGAATGAGTGTCTTCTAAGATCCGGGACCCTCCCTGGACCAGTGCCCCCAGAAGACCTGAGTCCTTCCAGAATCTAGCAACTGTTGTCCCCCTGCCCTCGAGGGGCAGAATCTGAAGGTCTCTCTTGTCCAGTCTGAAGAGCTGTATTCCTGGACAGGGCATTCCTGGGAATGGTGCAATGCACGGTGGACCTCCCTGGTCAAGCTGTCTCTCCCTTCCTCCAGGGCGCCTCTGAGGTCTGTTCACCCAGAGGACAGCCCCGACCATGCCCAGGAACAGGGGCAGCTTCAGGAAGACCAGGAGCAGGAAGTGGACGTTGCTGAGCCGGGACCTGTGGGAGACATGGTGACTGGAAATGAGCTGCCTCCTCTGGAGGAGGTCCCAGGACCTTCCCGCCCCACTTCTCCCTGCGCGCCGACACTATCGCCTAGATAAAGTGAAGTTGCTCAGTTGTCTCCAACTCTTTCCAACCCCATGGACTGTAGCCCACCAGGCTTCTCCATCCACGGGATCTTCTAGGCAAGAGTACTGGAGTGGGTTGCCATTTCCTTCTCCAGGGGATCTTCCTGACCCAGGGATCGAACCTGGGTCTCCCGGATTGTAGGCAGACGCTTTACCATCTGAGCCACCAGGGAAGTTCCTAGATAACTCAGGATCAAACCCAGAAGACCCAAGTCAGGGCAGCCCCTCTCTGGGGCTCCTGTCATCATTCCTGCCTCAGGAACTGCCCTTGGGACTCTCCTTAAGGGGAGGGGAGGGGACGGGGGGACGAGAGGGAATGGAGGGAGGAGAGGGCCTGGGCAGTGCCCGCTTCCAGAAGCGTGCATCCAAACTCATCCTCTCCATCCCTTTCCTGCACACATAGTTTTCCCTGTTATCGGCTGACTTCTTGAAACCAGTCCTCACCCACACTTTAAAGCCCTCGCCCCCTCCTTCCCTTCAGGGTCTGAAAGCAGTATCACAGCCCTTCTGGGTTTCTTTGGAAGGAGGAGACAGACCCAAATATCAGCCTGGAACCAGCGCACCCACAGACCCCACAGGCAGCTCCTGGAAGCAGAATCTCTGGTAGAGCAAAGAACTTTAGATGAGAGCCTGGGTTAGGGACCGAAGAATCAGGCCCCTGAGAAGGCCCAGAATCAGCCCGGTGAGAAGGGAGACGGGGAGGGTGGGGATGGGAGGCGGGGCTTCAAGTCCACCTGAAACCAGCCTCCGTCTGTATCCCTGCAGCTGCCCCTCAGGGGAGAGGGTTCACAAAATGGGTGCTATTTTCCACTCTGCATGCAGCTTTGGAGAATATAAACATCAGAACCAGAGCTGGAGGGAAACCCAGCAGAGGGTGAAGTACAAAGGTCATGGCATGCTGCCAGGCCCCGCCCCAGGCCCCGCCCCAGAGCCCCTAAGGCTGCTGACCCTCCTCCCCCACAGTCTCCCAGGCCCTTACCCTGGGCAGTGGGTCAACATCTCCTTGGTGCTGAGGTTCTGTCCATCATCCACTGTCTGGAGAGTGTCCGGTACAGCCAGACAGGCGGCGCTCCCTGGGGTGGTACTTGGTGCTGGAGATCAAAGCCTGGCTCAGGCATCACTCTTCCCCAGCCCCACACTAAGCACCCACGTGGCTCTGATGTCACACAGAATCATCCGGTGACCACCACTTTCTACCGAAGCGAGTCAGTGTGTTCAGGGGCCTCTGCCTCTCTGTAAGGGCAAGGATGGTGCCCTGTGTGGAGTACCTATGCCCCCCAGCCCATGCCAAAGCTGCAGGGTCAGCTGCCTTTCTCCCTGACCACACCCAAGGTTCCTCCCAACACTGCTGAAACAGAGGACAAGACCCAGGACACTGTTCATCCTCGTCCCCCATCCTTGTCCCCAAGCCCACTCCTTTCCCATAAGCTCTGCTGCTGGACCAAAGGGAGCTCTTACCTGGGGAAACAGACACCTCAACCTGGACTGAGGGGTCCCAGGACAACACGTCCAGGATCCAGATGGTCTGAATTCGACACCAGTAGGATCCAGAGTCATTCACGTTGAGGTTCTCCATGGTCACTGTGAAGGTCAGGTTATCCGCGTGGTCTCTGATGGACACGCGCCCATTCCTCTTTTCTTTCTCTTCTCCTTCAGTCTCCACAATCTTGCGACACACTCTGTCATACTTTCCTCGGCACCAGTATTTGTTATGCCCTTTGTATGCCTTCTCATACTGACACCGGACACGCAGAGAGCTCCCCGTGGTGCCCGCCACAGAGCCGGGGCCCGTCAGCGACAAACAGCCTGGAAAACGCAAGTCAGATCCCAGGACTCCGTCCCAAGAGGCCCCACCAGCAGCTGTTTGCTTGAGGCCCAAGGGGAAAGTTACCAGGGAGGCGTGGACCATTCCAGGCTCGGGGACGGGGACCTGGAGAGACACCTGGGTTTAAGACCTAGGCCAGAGGGTCTGGAGACGGCAGTCAGCAGGGCCAGCTCAGACCCGTGCCCGGCGAGCCCAGACACGCTGCCTGGCTGCATGGGCACCCTGTCCCTGGGAACAAGGGGAGTCGGGCCACGGTTGGAGGTGGGAGTAGAGAGGGCTGGCAGTCCTGCCCTGTTCTTTTTTGTTGTTTGCTTGTTTTGTTTTAATTTAAACTTTTAATTTTCTATTGGGGTATAGCCGGTTAACAACACCATGATAGGTGAACAGGAACAATTTGTTTCAGGTGGACAGGAAAGGGACTCAACTGTAAATACACGCGTATCCATTCTCCCCCAAGCTCCCCTCCCATCCAGGCGGCCCCATAACATCGAGCAGAGTTCCCTGTGCTACACAGCAGGTCCTTGTTGGTTCTCCATTTTAAATACAGCAGTGTGTACATGTCCATCCCAGACTCCCCAAGTATCCTCTCCTCCCATCCGTCCCCCCGGCAACCATAAGTTTGTTCTCGAAGCCTGTGAGTCTCTTTCTATTTTGTAAGTCCATTCGCATCATTTCTGTTTAGATTCCACATGTAAGGGATGCCATGCAATGTTTCTCCTTCTCTGACTGACTTCACTCAGTGTGACACTCTCTAGGTCCATGCTGCTGCAAATGACATTATTTCATGCTTTTTAATATTCTGCCCTGTCCTTAACCCTCCAACCTCTGCCAGGCATGAGGTTTGGGTGTGTAACCAAAACACTTCCCTTTGGAGTAAGATTTCTGCATCCTGGGTATTTTGTAATTCAAACTATTTCTTTAAGAGTATAACTTCTTGGGATTTCCCTGATGGTCCACTGGTTAAGAATCCGCCTTGTCATGCAGGGGACGTGGGCTTGATCCTCGGTCAGGGAGCTAATATCCCAGCGCTTCAGCCTTAACATTGAAGAACCCTCACACTGCAACTAGAGAGTCCATGAGGCACAACAAAAGACCACCTGACACCCAAAGACCTCACGCGCCACAACCAAGGCCTGACGAAGCCAATACATTGTTTAAAGAGCATAACTCCTTGTGTGCTCTGCTCTTTACATGTTCTCAAGGGAGAAAAAATAAATCTCTGGCTCTCATCACAGACCCTCAGATTTAGAAGGTGGATTATAATAGCTCAGCCCAATTTTCTACCTAACCCACAAATATACCAAAAATGTTCATGAACTATGTTGACAAGTGATACCAAGTTACTGATGTTTGAATGAGGAAGCCGGATTGGATTGGAAAGGAGCGGTAGGTCTAAGTTATAGGTAGCATCCCAGTTCTTGGGTTGGCCAGTGAGCTCACAGAGCTTTGCTAAATTATATATGATTAACATAAAAGAAGGACTTCCCTGATGGCTCAGAGGGTAAAGCGTCTGCCTGCAATGCAGGAGACCTGGGTTTGATCCCAGGGCCGGGAAGACCCCATGGAGAAGGAAATGACAACCCACTCCAGTACTATTGCCTGGAAAATCCCATGGACGGAGGAGCCTGGTAGGCTACAGTTCATGGGGTCACAAAGAGTTGGACACGACTGAGTGACTTCACTTTAACATAAAAGAGGGTCTTGTATGGACCAATGATGAGAAGGCATCCAGCCAAGACCAACCCAATCTGGACACCGGAAGTTAAGAAAAAGAAAAGAAGATTCTGCTAATTCCAAGAGAATACTCTCCTCTGTCCTGCTAGAATGCACCTGGATGCAAGATTAGCAGGTCTTACGTGGGACCGTATAAATTCATGTGTGCCTTTTTTCAGGAAAGTGTTTGCTGGTTGCTTACAGGAGCTCAAGTTGGAGAGCAATGAGTTCATAATGGAAACACTAGGTGGTCAGCAGAGCAATCTGCAGGATGCACCTTGAGCAGTTCTGTGAATATCACAGGCTTTGTTTTGTTCTAGATACCCCGTGGGCATCCTGTACATGAGCCCTGGGGAGGAGGCTCATCTGGATTTAATTTTCAGTTCTTTCACTTACTGGATATGTCACTAATCCTTTCACAGCCTAATCTGTAAAGTGGGAATGATACTAACGGCCCTGCGTCATGAAGTTACTCAGAGGGGAACGGCAGGAAGGTTCCTTAAAAAACTAAAAATAGAGTTATCATGTGACCCAGCCATCCCACTGCTGGGCATATGTCCAGAGGAAGCCATAATTCAAAAAGATACACATACCCCAGCGTTCACTACAGCAGTATTTACAACAGCCAAGACCTGGAAGCAACCTAAATGTCCATCGACAGGGGAATGGGTAAAGATGTAGTTCAGTTCAGTTCAGTTCAATTCAATCGCTCAGTTGTGTCCGACTCTGCGACCCCATGAATTGCAGCACTCCAGGCCTCCCTGTTCATCATCATCTCCCGGAGTTCACTCAGACTCACATCCATCGAGTCAGTGATGCCATCCAGCCATCTCATCCTCGGTCGTCCCCTTCTCCTCCCGCCCCCAATCACTCCCAGCATCAGAGTCTTTTCCAATGAGTCAACTCTTCGCATGAGGTGGCCAAAGTACTGGACTTTCAGTTTTAGCATCATTCCTTCCAAAGAAATCCCAGGGCTGATCTCCTTCAGAATGGACTGGTTGGATCTCCTTGCAGTCCAAGGGACTCTCAAGAGTCTTTTCCAACACCACAGTTCAAAAGCATCAATTCTTCGGCGCTCAGCCTTCTTCACAGTCCAACTCTCACATCCATACATGACCACAGGAAAAACCATAGCCTTGACTAGACTGACCTTAGTCGGCAAAGTAATGTCTCTGCTTTTGAAAATGCTATCTAGGATGTAGTACATATATATATATATATATATATATACACACACACACAATGGAGTATTACTCATCCATAAAAAAGAATGAAATAATGCCATTGGCAGCAACATGGATGGATCTAGGGTTTGTCATACTGAGTGAAGCCAGTCAGACACAGACAAGTATAATAGGATATTGCTTATCTGTGGGATCTAAAACATGGTACAGAGGGTCACAGAGGTAGGAGGCAGTGTTATGGTTACCAGGGGGAAGGCTGGGGAAAGGATAAATTGGGAGGTGGGGATTGAAGTATACAGACTACGGTATATAAAATAGGTAACTAACAAGAGGCTACTGTATAGCACGGGGAACTCTACTCAATACTCTGCAATGCCTACACGGAAAAGAACCTTAAAAAGGGTGGAGACATGGATATGTGTTGCAGGCAGATTCTTTACTGCTGACCACAGGGAAGCAGCCTGCAAAGCAAGAGACCCAGGCTCGATCCCTAGGTTGGGAAGGTTCCTTGGAGAAGGGAAAGGCTACCCGCTCCAATATTCTCACCTAGAGAATTCCATGGACAGAGAAGCCTGGTGCGCTACAGTCCATGGGGTCGCAAAGAGTCACACACGACTGAGCGACTTTGACTTATACCTGCATGACTGATTCACTTCGCTATACACCTGAATGCTGTACACAATATTGTAAATCAACTGCAATCCAATAAAAGTTTTTGAAAAGTTGCTCAGAGGGCTAAATTGCACCATAGGTTTGAAAGTGTTTGCAGGTTGTAAAGGGCTTAATAAATATAAGTTCTTTCCTTGCTCATTTTATATCGGAATTCACTTCCTCCGTCTCCATTCTTTTTCTCTTGGCTCTGGAATCGCCCTTCCCATCTTTCTTTATATCCCTGACAACCCTCTTGGGCGCCCTCCATAAATTTAAAGTAATCACATTTTTCCAGATCTTGTTTGTAACCCCAGACGGGTGCACAGGGTGGAGGAGGAAGCTGGGATGAAAAAGAAGAACTGAAATTTAAATCTTTACAAGTGACTTCAAAGTTCCGATCTGAGCCCATGTGAAACATCAGCTGCACATGTCCTTAAGATGGAAAACTGAGGCTGTGGGTCTGGAGAGTTCAGCCAGTTCCACAGAAAGGGTGGGAAGAAGTTTCCAGCTTCAGTTTAACTGCACCCAGCCTGGGGCACTTCGACATTTTATTAGATTTAAGCAAGAAGATTTAAACACGCACTGATATGCTGGTAAACCAACTCCCTAAGGGAGAAGCCTGATTTGTAGCGTTTGCCAATTTCCAAGGTGTGAATACTCTAGCCCGTGACTGGTTTCTTTTTCCTTTTTTATTTTTTGATGAAAACTTTTTATTTTGGAGTATAGTTGATGAACAATGTTGCATTAGTTTCGGGCTATACAACAAAGTGATTTAGTTATACATGTGTAATACGTTCTATACATATATAGATATAGATCCTTGAAATCTCTCCCTTTTCCATCCACTTTTCCAGAAGAATCTGTCATTACATTGGGCAGGCTCTACATTTTGTGAGGGAACCTAACAAAAAAAATTGCTCTAAAAGCATGAAGAAAACCCTCTAATATTTATCTTAAACTTACAAATATCATATATTAATGCATATATGTGGAATCTAGAAAAAAATGGTAAAGACGATCTTATTTGCAAAGCAGAGCCACAGATGCAGGGAACAAACCTGCAGACACCAAGGGTGGAAAGTGGGGAGGATGGGACGGGTAGGGAGAGTGAGACAGTCATACACACGTTGCTATGTATGAAGTAGATGCGAGACCCTCCTGTATGGCTCAAGGAACTCTATCCAGTGCTCCATGGAGACCTAAATGGGAAGGAAACCCAAAAAAGGGGGGGTATATGTGTACGTGTGGCTGACTCACTAGACTGTACTGCAGAAGCTGATGCATCACTGTGAATCAGCTCTGCCCCAGTAAAAATTAATGTTAAAAATGTGCTCTCATGCACTTTGAATGTCTCTTTAAAGATTTTCTCTTCTGAAGTTTCAACGTTTGAGGAACAATTTGATCATGTTCTTCCAGGAGGGAGTTAACGTAGAAGCTGAGGTTGCCCTTCTAGACTCCTCGTTCATCCCTCCTGATAAATCTTTCGTACCCCTTTCAACTGAGCCCTGACCAAACAGAGCAGCTGCTCCTTCCTGAGCTTTCTATGGTCTCTAGCATCTCCACGCTTTTGCATCTCTCCGATTTTCCACTCAGCTGACTCATTCATCTTTCCAGACTAACTCCCAGTGATGCTTTAGGGAGAACTGTATCCTTCCAGGAGCAGAACTGGGGGCCCTGTGTGCACACTCATCACCATATGAGTGAACCTCTTCTATAGCAAGTTCCACACATGTCTGACTCTTTGAGACCCCATTGACTGTAGCCCTTCAGGCTCCTCGGTCCAGGGAATTCTCCAGGCAAGAATACTGGAGCGGGGGACTCCCCTGGTGGGCCAGTGGTTAAGAATCTGCCTGCTAAGACAGGGGACGTGGATTCAGTCCCTGGGCAGGGAAGATCCTACATGCTGCAGGGCAAGTACTGAGGCTGCACACCTTGAGCCTGTGCTCTGCAACAAGAGAAGCCACCGCAATGAGAAACCACACCACGACAGAGTAGCCCCTGCTCACTGAAACTAGAGAAAGTGGCAAAGACCCAGTGCAGCCAAAAATAAATTCTTCTTTTTTAATTAAAAAGAATACTGGAGTAGGTTGCCATTCCCTTCTCCAGGGGAATCTTCCTAACCCAGGGATCGAATCCACATCTCCTGCATTACAGGCAGATTCTTGCCTGAGCTAGCAGGGAAGCCCTAGTTTCAGGCAGTAGCATAGTAACTTGACACCTTCATCCAATCACGAGTCCCTGAGTGCAGAAATTGCTCTGAACTACCACATTCAGAACAGTCCTGGCACACAGTTGGTGCTCAATAAGTGTGTGTAGGACCATAAGAAGAATGTTTGAATGTGTAAAAGGATATACAGACAGATGAATTGATGTGTCCCTCCCATTTCTGTGGATGCTCTGCCTCTGGCTTGAACCCAGGACAGACCTTCTACCCTTCCACGGTCCTGCCCTGTGCAATACCAAGTTCCCAAAAGCCCCAGCCCCACTCACCTGGGAGGCAGAGCAGGAGGAGAGCTGAGGGCAGCCTCATGGTCCTGTCTCCCTGGCAGGTGGCCCCAGAGGACCCAGGTCCCAGCTGAGGTCTAGGTGTCAACAACAGGGCCCGGGCCACCCACTTTCCACTTGTTCAACATTCCTTTGTGTTACTTGCTTATCTACTTCCCTTATAATCTCTTAGCTACTTCCTAATTTGAAGCCTTACTTAGAAAAAGGGGAAGGGTGGCAAGAGACACTTCAGAGAACAGACAAATCAACAAGAGAAATCTACCAATTTTTTTGTCCATTTAGTGACAATATAAGGTTTGGGTCACGCCTCGAGCTTTCATGATCTCAATCCCTAGATATAAAGCAACAGAGGAGACCCCTTGTCCCCTGCCTTTCTCTCTCTTCCCTCCTCTCGGGCTGCCTACTTTTGTTGTTGCTGTTGTTTTGTTTTGTTTCTGGACACACCACATCACATGTGGGATCTTAGCTCCCTGACCAGGGATCGATCCCGAGCCCCCCGCACCGGGAGTGCACAGCCTTAGCCACTGGACCATCAGGGAAGTCCCTTCTCCTGTGTCATTTCTTCAACACTGATAAAGCTGGAGGGAGGCTATGGTTCTCACGGTATTTGATCCACCAAGAGGATCAAACGAGTTTCCAGTCCCTTCGGTCTTGCTTTTCTGTTGTTTTCTTCTGCTTTCTTTTTTTAATTCCTCAATATGATCCTGGAGTTGTTTATAAAGTAAAGGAAATTCAAGTAAGCAAAATCAAGTGCTGATGGCTTAAAATATATATAAAATATGACTAATGTGGTCACATTTCACTAAAATCCAATAAGAAAGTGCACCCCCTATGGCAGATGAGTCAATGCAGAGACTTCCTCCTAGACCCAAATAGGAATTCTCTATAAAACGCAACTCTGAAAGTTGTAACATATAACTGAGGTCAAAACCATGCAAAGAACACCCCCAAGTGCCAGAAATGGAAAGGGGATTGAAAGCCAAGACCAGGAGTGGGACCTGATACCGAACAGCTAATGGAAGCTATTAGAAATGGATACTTCTCTTTCAGGAGGTGAGAGGGGCATTTAAACAGCCACTTGGGACCAAGAGGTCCAGTAGCTAAGACTCCACATTCCCAGTGCAGGGGGTCTGGGTTCAACCACATGCCACAGCTAAGACACATGCAGCCAAATAAATCAATAAATACCCAAATAAATGAAGAAACAGCCACTCAGGGCCAGGAGCCGATGTCTCAGGTCTGTATTAGGCAGGAGCCGGAGTTCCCTGCCAAAAGCTGGGATCCGTAAAGAGACCCTACAGCCTCAAATCAGAGTGAAGGGAAGCCTCATGGAATCATGACACCATCCTGACCCCTTACAGCCACGTATTAAAGAGTCTCCCATAGAAACGGGGACCTAAGCTGCACCACATACAAATACGAGCTTCAAAGTCACAGTTTCCCATGACATGACAAGTAAAGTAATATAGATAAACTCCCTGGCGATCCGGTGGTTAGGACTCCATGGTTTTACTGCTGAGGGCCCAGGTTCAATTCCAGGTCAGGGAACTAAGATCCCACAAGCCACACAGTGCAACACCCTCCCCCCCAAATAAGAAAAAAGAAAGAAATATAAAAGCACACTGGCGATCGATGAGGCTTATAAGGTTGTAAGAGATGAACACAAACCCACAGCCACACCTCCAGCCCTCCCCTTTTTTTGCACAGCCCCTGAGCTAAGGACAGTTTGACATTTACAAAGAGTTGGGGGGAAGATCAAAAGCAAAAATATTTCATGACATGTGAAAATTTCATGGAAGTCAAATTTTAGCCTGAGTATATAAGTTGTGTGGGAACACAGCTACCCTGGTTCATTTACACGTTCTCTATGTGGCTTTCCAGCTCCAACAGCAGAGTGCAGTGGTTGTGGCAGAGACCACATGTCCACAAAGTCTAAGATGCGCGCTGCCTGGTCCTGACAAAAACAGCTTGCCGTCCTCTGCTCTTAGGATGGAACTCTCCCCACGTGTGCCTAGTGGTCATTCCTACCCATAATTATTGTAGAAGCGGGACTCTGAGAGCAGAACACCCTTGGGATAGTCATCGCGCGGGTAACGAGCTACGTTAGGTGGCGCGATGGTTTTTCAGGGTCCAAACAACCTAGAAAGTAACCTCAGGCCAAGCCCAGCCCAGCTCAGTGCAGGCCAGTTAGAGACCTGGGTACCTCTTCCTGGTCCCCACCGTCTTTCTTTGATGGCACAAGACGTGGGCACTCTCTTCTAGGTTCCATTCACTTGGTACAGCCCCACGTGGCTCTGGAGGAAGCAGGTGGTCTTCACCTATGGACAGCCCCTGGCCCCCTAAGCGGCTCTAGTCACACCTGGCATTCCCGCCTGGTGGCTCCAGCCCCTCACCCCAAGGGCCCAGCTGAGCCCCGTGACCTTGAGATGGCTCCATCCTGACTCCACTGGCATCTCCAACTCAACACAACCACAGTCTAGCCCTTCTCCCTCCCTCGCCCACCACCACCACCAGCATCCCGCGTTCCCTTCTCCACTCTCTGGGGCGCCCTCTCCCGACCTTTCACTTCCTGCTTTTACGCTCGTCATAAGTGCTGCTGTTCCAAGCTGCCCTGAGCCCAGGAGACACCCTCTTTGATAGAAAAGGGAAATTAGCCAATGGAAAAAACCACTCTTACTAGCTTGAAGTTTACTTCTGATGCAGATAGACTAATTGCAGGTAATCAAAAGGGAGAACATATAACGAGATGTAAAATATGCTTGGGGCTTCCCTGGTGGCTCAGAGGTAAAGAATCCACCTGCAATGCAGGAGACACAGGTTCCATCCCTGGGTCCGGAAGATCCCCGGAAGGAAGCATGGCGACCCACTCCAGTATTCTTGCCTGGAGAATCTCATGGACAAAGGAGACTGGCAGGCTACAATCCATAGGGTTGCAAAGAGTCGGACACGACTGAAGCGACTGAGCATATAATTATAAATACATTTAATATTAAAAGTAGTCTCCTTAATATATTTCATGCAAAAAATGCTGTGTATATTCAATGCTTTAAAAAGCTCCTAAATAGGCCAATTTATGGAGATTTAGAGTGTATTTCTGCCAAGAGTGGGGAAAGGACTCTATTTCCCAGACACAGAGCGGGAGGAGCTGGGTTCTTCCAGGCCCCTCTGTCTGCAGGAAGGAGACTACTGTGTCCTGCAAGAATTACCCAGAGAAGCCGACGCCTGTGGGTGAGGAGAGGAGCAGGGGGTCAGGCGGGCAGGGGACAAGGAACCTGGATGCCCAAGGAGGAGGAGAAGGGACAAAGTCAAGGACAGGGTGGGCCCTGGGAACTCAGGGTGAGTGTCCCCCGGGCAGAGGGGACGTCCACCTGTGGAGTGGGAACTCCTAATAACATGCTTTCACAGCCTTGATAAATTTCACAGGAACAGCACTTGGAAGAACAGCATATGTTAAGAAACTGTGCGATGATTATTCTTCTTGTTTTTCTTAGAATAGGAGCCTTGTTACAAACCCAAGGCCAGACCCAGAAAAGAGTATGACTGGGATCGTGAAAGCATGGACCTTGGAACACCGGGTCAGCGTCAGGTATGAACACTGCCCACGCACTTGCTGACTGTTCCTGAGACAGTCAGGAATGACCTGGGGCAAAAAAGCAGGAGATCTGGACTATGTCAATGCAGTGTCTTTGGACAGATAGATCCAAGAAAGTTTGGTAGTCTGCAATCAGGAATAAAAGCTGGACTCAGAGTGGATGCTACACCTCCAGTCCAATAGAGGCTGAAGGTGCCCGGACCCATTGCACCAGATTTCATGTTCTCTTCGCTCCCGGACCTTTAAGGCAACACACCTGCTTGGCCCTAGAACATGAAACAGCACTGCGTGTGGTGAAGGGGCAGGTCCCGAGCTGGATGTCCAGAGCTGCAGAGCCGAGCAGGAACCAAGCCAGACTCGAGTCAGGGCTTTGCTTCCTCAAAATCAGCAGCTCTGCCGCTGCCCCTTGAAGCCCGTGCACCTCCACCAAGGGCACCCCGCCCCCGTGCTCCACACCCAGAGAAAGCCCGCTCACAGCAACCAAAATACAATTTAAAACTAAATGAAAAATAAAGAGCTCTGGCAGTGGGTTTCAGCGGAGGGATTTCTGCTCCCAGGGGACATTTGGCAAAGCCTGGAGACGGTGGTTGTCCCAGTCGGGGTGGGGGACGTGTTACCGTCATCTAGTGGGCAGGGGTCAAGGATGCTGCGTTCACAGCAGTGCGCGGGACAGCCCCATCACCAGGAGGTACCCAGCCCAGAGTGTCGGCGGGGCCGGGGCTAAGGGAGAAGCATTCCAGGCCGGGGGAAGAGCAGACGCCAAGGGCCTGAGATGAGAAACCACTGGATGAATTCAAAGAACAGGAAGGAAACCGGGAGAGCCCGGCACACTGTGGGGAAGAGAGACGCAAGGGTCTGAGAGGGGGCCTTGTCGAGCGCGGTAAAGAGCTGGAATGTTCGGTGACAGCCGTGGGAAACCTCCGCAAGGTCCGGGGCAGGGTGGGCTCCGGTTTATGTATTAAAACAACCACTCCGCTGTGCAGACTCAGGAAAAGGAGAAGCAGAGAGGAGCCCGGGAGGGCAGTGGCGGCGGCATGACGCAGTGAGGCGCCCACGTCTACGGTCCCGGGGGCTTCCAGGAAGCAGAAGCATGAGGATTTGTGACGAACTAGGTGCAAAATGAGGGGGCGGGGTAGGAGGAATCCAGAGTGACTCCCAGGTTTCCTCCGGTGAAACTGGGTCAGGGTCAGTGTTATTAGTTTGCTAGAGCTGCCGTAACAAAGGTCTTCATCTTTTCATAATTCTGGAGGCTGGAAGCCCAAGAGCAAGGTTCGGCAGGGCTGGTTTCTCTGAAGGCCTCAGTTTGCAGATGACCACCTTCTCGCTGTGTCGACATGGTCTTCCCTCTACATGTGTCTGTCTGAATTTCTTCTTATAAAGACGCCAGTCATATTGGGTTAGGACCTACAACAATGCCCCCATCTAAACTTACTTCTTTAAAGACCTGATCACCAAATACAGTCACATTCTGAGTCACTGGGAGTCAGGACTTATTTCTTCTATTTATCTTTTTGGCTGTGCGGGCTCTTTGCTGCTGCGCAAGGGCTTTCTCTAGCTGCAGCGAGCAGGGGCTCCTCTTCACTGTAGCGTGTGAGCGTCCCATTGCAGCGGCCTCTCCTGCTGTGGAGCACAAGTACCGTGGCTCGCAGGCTTAGTTGCTCCACAGCGTGAAGGATCTTTCTGGACCAGGGACCAAACCCGTGTCCACTGCACTGGCAGGCAGATTCTTAGCCACTGGACCACCAAGGAAGTTTGGCAGATAGGACTTTAATGTAAGTTTTCAGGGGACACAACTCAGCCCGTAAAACTGGTGACGCTTCCTACGATGGGAGAAGCGCTTTGACGGTGAGGATGGATCTAGAACCCCACAAGGATGTAGTAAGCTCCCAAGGCCCATTAGACATCAGGTGGAGATGTTAAGGGGGGACCTGAATATGCAGTGAGGGATCCGGGTGCGAGACACCCATTTGGAAGACCACAGTAGTTACTGGTACTTCAAACTGTGAGACTGCGTGAGGTACGCAAAGGACAAGCAGAGAGGTCCAAGAGCTGAGCTGCCAGGGTCTGAAATATCTTCTAAATCAAGAAGGGGAGAAAGTGATAAAGTAAAGCAAGGAGGAGGAAAGCGAAGCAGGAGGTAAACCGGGAGGGTCTGAAAGCTAAGAAAGGAGCCAGTTTCCACCAGGGAAAAGTGATTAACTGAGTCAAATGTTGCTGAGAAGCCAAGGAAGATGCGAACAGAGATGGTGCCTTTGGACTGGTCAAGAGCATCTCTGTAGACTGCTGGGAAGACAGATGAAAAGCCCTGCAGAGTGAATAAGCAAAGGGGAGACCAACAGCTGGAGAGGCTTCAATTTATTAAAAACCCACACTAANAAATGTTGCTGAGAAGCCAAGGAAGATGCGAACAGAGATGGTGCCTTTGGACTGGTCAAGAGCATCTCTGTAGACTGCTGGGAAGACAGATGAAAAGCCCTGCAGAGTGAATAAGCAAAGGGGAGACCAACAGCTGGAGAGGCTTCAATTTATTAAAAACCCACACTAAGTGTGAAGGGCAATAACATAAGGTATGCCAGTAGATGACAGACGGGCGGGTAGACAGCGAGATGAAGGCCAAGGAGCGGACCGATGGTGGACAGGCAAGTCACCAATAAGCTGCTCTTCTTCTTCTTACCCTCACTGGAGTTACAGAAACATCACTTTAGGGGCTTCCCTGGTGGCCCAGAGGTCAGGACTCTGAGGTCCCACTGCAGGGGGCACAGGTTCGATGCCTGTTTGGAGAACTAAGACCCCGCATGCCACAAGGCACAGCCAAAAGCATAAATAAACATTGCTCTAAAATTATTCTGCAAACTACACATATATGTTTTATACAGGCTTCTCTAAGCATGATATACATTTAAATTCGTTTGGTGTCTTTTGGGATGGTCAGGGAAAGCCAGGGGAAGGAGCAGGAGATGGGCTTGTAGAGGAGACCGGGGCTCGGTGGCCAGGAAGCAGGCAGATTCCTTTCTCGAGGAATCACAGCCCCGTCCCCAGCCCTGCTGGCCCCCCGCCCCCCTGAGCCGGCTGTCGCAGGCTGCAGGGACACAGGAGACAGGAGAGCTGCCGTCTGGGCCTCTCCCCACTGCCCGACCCGCACCCGCCAGAACCGGCCAGAACACGTGCATCTGGGGGAAGCTGCCACACGGAAGGGGCTAAGAATCCGGAAGAGACGCTTCTCTTCTCTTCACCAAAATCACATATATCCTCAGCTGCCCCCTCACCTCTCCTGAGCAGGTCCCCAGTGCTCTCTGAGGGGCCGTGTCCCAGGACCTAGTCCTTTGCTGCTCAGTCACTAAGTCGTGTCCAACTCTCTGCAACCCCATGGACCGCAGCACGCCAGGCTTCCCTGTCCTTCACTGCCTCCTGGAGTTCACTCAGACTCATGTCCATCGTGTCGAGGATGCCATCCAACCATCTCATCCTCTGTCCATGAAAGATGACTCATCCTCTGTCTCATCCTCTGTCTATCGCTCCTTCTCCTCCTGCCCTCAACCGTTCCCAGCATCGGGGGAAAAAATTAAAATGAGTATTTTCTGTTCATCAAAACCACAGTGTAGAAAATGAAACAGCAGAATGGAGACTGAGGGAAAATGTCTGCCGTGCATCACGGACATCTGAACACTGGACGTCTAGAATATGTAAAGAACTCATAAATCAGCAATAAAATGGGGGAGCAACTCAAGTTTTCAAAGAAGCCTAGGATTTATTTGAACGGAAACTTCACTGAGGAAGATACGTGAAGAGCTAATGCACATGTGAAAAGGTATTCAGCCACATCTGTTTTCAGAAAAACAGCTGAAAACCGCAGTGAGAACTGGGTGGATGGTTGGGCAAAAGAAGTGAGTATATACTCAACGCCACTGAACCGTGCACTTTGAAACAGTTTAACTGGCCAGTTTTATGGTATTAATATGTATATCTCACCACATTTTTTTTTTTAAAAGAACAGGAAATGGGCCTTCCCTGGAGGTCCGGTGGTTAAGGCTTTGCCTTTCAAAGCAGGGAGTACAGGTTCAATGCCGAGGTTCAATCCACCAGGTTCAACCCCACGTGCTTGGTGGCCAAAAAACCAACACATTAAACAAAAAAAAAGACCAAATTCAATAAAGATGATAAAATGGTCCACATCAAAAAAAAAAAAAAAACAAACTTCTAAAAAAGCACATTAAAAAAAAATCACAACCTGAGCTTGTGACCTTTAGGTCCCCACGTGAACCCTTTTCATCTTTTATTGTAGTTTTGTTTTTCACCTTCTAACTCCATAGCCACTCCTTGCACCCACCCAAACACCGTCTCTTGAGTATTTCTGTTAGATAACATTTGAGCCGAGCAACATCTCCTTCAGCTGCTTTCTCATCTGAACATCACAGTTCTGAGATTCATCCGGAAGCCGCTGGTCGTCCCTCCTGGCGAACGGAGACTCTCCCCGCCTTCCGGCTGCCATACTGCATCGGCTCTTTATACACGTTTCTGACCAGGGGCCTTCACAGTCCATCCTGGGGTCACCCTCGTGCTCATCTCCTGTGTGTCTGTGGCCAAGGGCACCCCAGGGAACTTCCCTGGGCAGAGCCTCAGTCCCCAGGAAGAAGAAAAAAAAAACAAAGGGTAAGTGTCTGCCTGAGCTGTAATGCTAATTAATGCTTGGCAGAGTCGGGATTAAAATACCAGACACCAGATTCCAGAACCCATGTGCGACTCTGCTCCAGGAGGCTGGAGTTGGCAGGAAACACATGTCTAACAATCAGGAAAGAACCAAAGGAATAAATGCTGAGCATCACAATGTGTTACAATGTTACAATGTGTCACAACTTGTTAGGGTCTTTCCAATGGCGACTACAGCCTGTCTCTGAGAGAAGCATTGTTGTTCATTTGCTCAGTCCCGTCTGACCCTTTGTGGCCCCATAGACAGCAGCATGCCAGGCTTCCCTGTCCTTCACCATTTCCCAGAGTTGGCTCAAACACATGTCCACTGAGTCAGTGACGCATCCAACCATCTCACCCTCTGTCGCCCCCTTCCCCTTCCGCCCTCTGTCTTTCCCACCATTAGAGTCTTTTCCAAGAAGTCGGCTCTTCACATCAGGTGATCAAAGTTTTAGAGCTTCAGCTTTAGCATCAGAACTTCCAATGAATATTCAGGGTTGATGTCTTTTAGGATTGACTGATTGGATCTCCTTGTTGTCCAAGGGACTCTGGAACATCTTCTCCAGCACCACAGTTTGAAAGAAACATAACACACAATTAAAAAAAAAAAAAAACAGCAATCTGGATCAGCTCAACATAGGTGACCTCTGACAATATTCATTCTGGATAACTGATTCTTGTTTTCATCAAGCAATGTTCAGACCGGTCATTTGGTCTCCAGAACAAACCTCGACACAACCCCGCCATTCTCAACTCTATCTGGGCCCACCCGGCAGAGAATAAGGATCGCACTCTCCTACTTCTGCTTTCTTGTCTGTCTCATCCCCGTGGCTTTCATTCACAATCACAGCCATTGTTTATTCTGCTGCTTTTTTTTTTTTTTTAAGGAAGAAACTGAAAAGAAAGCCTGTAAGCGTCTGGCAGACGAGCACTAGAGCAAACAGCAGGGGGACCGCCTCCTGTGCGCGCAGCCTGGAAACCCCAGCAGCACAGCGGCCATGGAGAGAAAATCCACGTGCCGAGGGCCCGAGTGCTCGTGGGAGGGTCTCCTTGGAGTGTCAGCAGAGAGAGCCCTGGACACAGATGCTCCTGAAGGCTTTATTCACAACTGTCAAATCTTGAGGCAACCGAGCTGTCCTTCCAAACATGTCCTTCTGAGATGTTTGGTGACTGGCCCAGCAAACTGCGCTACATCCCACAAAGGAAGGTTATCAGTGCTAAAAAGGAACGAGCTGGGACTTCCCTCGTGGTTCAGTGGTCAAGACTCGGAGCTCCCAGGGCTGGGGGCCAGGGTGTGACCCTTGGACAGGAACTAGATCCTACGTGCTATAACTAAAGTTCCTGCATCTGTAACTAAAACCTGGGACAGCCGAATAAGTAAAACACATACACACACACACACACACACACACATATGTATATATATATATATATATTTTTTTTTTTTTTTTTAAAGGAGACACAGACATAGAGAACAAACTTGTGGACACAGTGAAGAAAGAAGAAGGTGGAATGAATAAAGATAGTAATGTTGAAACATATACGTTACCGTGTGTAGAACAGATAGCTGATGGGCGTTTGCTGTATGACTCACGAGCTCAAACCCGGTGCTCTGTGACAACCTAGAGAGGTGGGATGGGGTAGCAGGTGGGAGAGAAATTCAAGAGAGAGCGGACATATGTATGCCTATGACTGATTCATGTTGAATCATGCAGAAACCAACACAATACTGTAAAACAATTCTCCTCCAATTAACAATAAAAAAACTTTATTTTTTTTAGAAAAGAAAAATTACAGGTTGATGTAATACATAAGGCAAAATTACAAGTGAAAACCAGTAAGTGTTTGGCAGACAAGTACTAAAGACAAGGACTTTATTGAATTAAAAACTAAATAAAATACTCGCAAGAAAGAAAAGAAACGAGCTAAAGCATCACAGTGGCAAAACACATCCCTCCTTTCTCAGTCAGTTTGGTTGCTCAGTCATGTCTGACTCTTTGCGACCCCATGGATTGCAGCACGCCAGGCTTCCCTGTCCATCACCAACTCCCGGACTTTACCCAAACTCATGTCCATTGTGTCGGTGATACCATCCAACCATCTCATTCTCTGTCATTCCCTTCTCCTCCTGCCTTCAATCTTTCCCAGCATCAGGGTCTTTTCAAATGAGTCAGCTCTCCGCATCAGGTGGCCAAAGTATTGGAGTTTCAGCTTCAACATCAGTCCTTCCAATAAACACCAGGACTGATCCCCTGGAGAAGGAAATGGCAATCCACTCCAGGACTATTGCCTGGAAAACCCCCTGGACAGAGCAGTATGGTGGGCTACAGTCCATGGGGTCACAAAGAGTCGGACACGACTGAGCGACTTCACTTCACTTCACTTCAGATCTCCTTTAGGATGGACTGGCTGGATCTGCTTACAGTCCAAGGGACTCTCAAGAGTCTTCTCCAACACCACAGTTCAAAAGCATCAATTCTTCAGTGCTCAACTTTCTTTATAGTCCAACTCTCACATCCATACACGACTACTGGAAAAACCATAGCCTTGACTAGACGGACCTTTGTTGGCAAAGTAATGTCTCGGCTTTTTAATATGCTGTCTAGGTTGGTCTTAACTTTCCTTCCAAGAAGCAAGCATCTTCTAATTTCATGGCTGAAATCACCATCTGCAGTGATTTTGGAGCCCAGAAAAATAAAGTCAGCCACTATTTCCACTGTTTCCCCATCTATTTCCCATGAAGTGATGGGACCAGATGCCATGATCTTTGTTTTCTGAATGTTGAGCTGTAAACCAACTTTTTCACTCTCTTGCTTCACTTTCATCAAGAGGCTCTTTAGTTCTTCTTCACTTTCTGCCATCTGCATATCTGAGGTTATTGATATTTCTCTGGCAATCTTGATTCCAGCTTGTCCTTCCTCCAGCCCAGCATTTCTCATGATGTATTCTGCATATAAGTTAAATAAGCAGGATGACAATATACAGCCTTGACATACTCCTTTTCCTATTTGGAACCAGTCTGTTGTTCCATGTCCAGTTCTAACTGTTGCTTCCTGACCTGCATATAGGTTTCTCAAGAGGCAGGTCAGGTGGTCTGGTATTCCCATCTCTTTCAGAATTTTCCACAGTTTATTGTGATCCACACAGTCAAAGGCTTTGGCATAGTGAATAAAGCAGAAATAGATGTTTTTCTGGAACTCTCTTGCTTTTTCGATGATCCAGCAGATGTTGGCAATTTGGTCTCTGGTTCCTCTGCCTTTTCTAAAACCAGCTTGAACATCTGGAAATTCACGGTTCACATATTGCTGAAGCCTGACTTGGTGAATTTGGAACATTACTTTACTAGCATGTGAGATGAGTGCAATTGTGCAGTAGTTTGAGCATTCTTTGGCCTTGCCTTTCTTTGGGATTGGAATGAAAACTGACCTTTTCCAGTCCTGTGGCCACTGCTGAGTTTTCCAAATTTGCTGACATATTGAGTGCAGCACATTCACAGCATCATCTTTTAGAATTTGAAATTTGAAACACCACAGTTCAAAAGCATTCAATTATTTGGCACTCAGCTTTTTTTACAGTCCAACTCTAAAACTCATAGCTTTGATTAGACAGACCTTTGTTGGCAAACTAATGTCTCTGCTTTTTAATTTGCTCTCTAGGTTGGTCATAGCTTTTCTTCCAAGGAGCAAGCATCACAGTGGCAAAACACATCCCTCCTTTTTAACCCCCCTTTTAGGAACTAGAAGTCAGCATCCACAAGCAAAGGTGCCTCTGTGGGAGTTATGGGATCCAGCACCATACACCAAGGGACCCGGGAGGGGTCTCACTCACCTGTGCATTGAGTAACAGACAGACAGATCTTGTGAGGGGCTGTGGAACCAGCAGAAGCCACGGGACTGGTCCCAGCCCTTCGCAGCCACAGCTGGGGAAACCTGGTGAAGCCTGACCTGGGCAGACACCCCCGTACAAGAGTCTCTGAAGAAGCCCAGGCTTCCCGGGGCACATGCCAGCCCTGCACTGGACCAAAATGCACTGGAGAAGGAAATGGCAACCCGGTCCAGTATTCTTGCCTGGAGAATCCCATGGACAGAGGAGCCTGGGGGGCTACAGTCTGTGGGGTCACAAAGGGTCAGACACCGCTGAGCCACTGAGCGAGGAGGGAAGACAGTTGTGCAGGATGATGCTGGAGGATCCTGTTTCTCTCCTGCAGAATCCAAAGTACGGAGGCGAGACCACCGTGTGACTCAGGGGAGGGAGGCGCTGCAAACGAAGCAGATCAGAATGTCAGAGGGCACCTAAGGGATGTGGTCCCTACTGGCTGCGCTCAGGAGCCCGGCAGGAAGGGTGCCCAACAGCCACTGGGAAAACGTCACCGGAGGATCGATCGCCCCCCGGGGGCCCCAGGCACGCCCAGCTCCCTGCGGGTTAAACCCATTCTTCCTCTACTCTGCAGAGAGCACTCCGAGCCCCGGGAGACAGGGAGGGAGGGCGCTTGGGAAACAGGCTGGGCTCTGCGGGGAACGAAAAACAAACTTGAGCGGTAGCGCCACCTGCTGGAAAATAAGAGTTTTCCAACAGCCAGCCTGATGAGTTGTGCAATCTCGAGAAGACACAGCCGCTTAAGAACACTGCCAGAAGGGACTTCTCCGCTGGTTCACTGGTTAGGAATCTGCCCTTCAGTGCAGGGGACCTGGGTCCAATCCCTGGTTGGGAAGATCCTCTGGAGGAGGAGTTGGCAACTCACTCCAGGATTCTCGCCTGGAAAACCCCCTGGACAGAGGAGCCTGATGGGCTACAGTCCATGGGGTCACGCAGTTAGACACAACTGAGAACACATACACACTCTACAGTTAGACACAACTGAGAACACACACGCGCTCGTGCACTAGGGCACTGAGAGTCTTAAGGGGGAAAAAACAAACTAGAAGGAAACTTCAATGAAGAGAGACAGTACATAAGGGCGAGGGAACCAGGAAGAAGTTGCAAGTGCAGAGTCTGGTTCCATTTCTGCCATTCCCCCCAGGCCTGGGGGTTCCCACCTGCAGAAGGAGGAAGCCAGACCCAAGAGGGCACCGGACCCCAGAGCGCCCTCCTGAGGTCCTGGCCCGCCTCGGGGCGGTGTCTAGATCTTGGAGGACAGGACAGAGGGAGCCAGCCTCCAGGGAGCTTCCTGCTCCAATTAAGGTAGCTTACAGATGAAATTTTATTTAAATAAGAGGTTCTGCATTAGATACTTCATGCAAAGAGTACATCAGCCTAGAAGCAAATGATAAAGAATAATAATAAATTGTGTGTGTTCCCCACCCAGCTTAAGACAATTTCTTTAGTGGTTTTTTTTCAATTTTTAATTTTTGTTCCCTGATTTAAATGCAATATACTCACTATAGGAATTTTACAAAATGCAGAATACTGATAAAATAAAAATCACTATTATCTCATTATCTTACTGCTAATGGTCTGGTAACAATGTTGTTGTTCAGTCACTCAGTTGTGTCTAGTTCTTTGTGAGTCCCTGGATTGTAATCTGCCTGGCTCCTCTATCCATGGGACTTCCCAGGCAAGAATACAGGAGTGAGTTGCCATTTCCTTCTCCAGGGGATCTTCCTGACCCAGGGATGGAGCCTGTGTCTCTTGCATTGACAGGTGGGGTCTTTACACTGAGCCACCAGGACAGTCCTTTCTGGTAACAGTACTTTCCTGTTGACTCTGAATGTACTATTTTTCTGAAATTGAGATCTTTTTATACAAATTGTCCCTTTTATACATCACGACCACTTTCCTTTGACAGCTAATTTCGTATCCCTTCATCTCCAAAATTCCAAGAAAATGACCCCCAAATACCCTTACTTTTGAACAGAGAGTTGGTTTTCCAAAAAGAAGCAGAAGCAGGAGCTAGTGGATAGGGAAAATCTTTCTTGTTGGGCTTTCACCTGAAACAGAAACTAAATTGAGAGGCTGATAAAGTGCCTCCTGTCGCCTGGCACAGGGCAGTATCTGATGAGCAAATGTTGATTGATGATTGCTTCTCACATGCCTGAAAGCATCTCGAGATAAGAGGGAAAACAGAAGCCAGTGCTTTCGTGATAAACAAAGATGCCCAAAACGCCTTCTCCTAAACCCAAGCCAATTTCTGAGTCCAGGGTGGAGTCTCCACACAGACCAAGCGTGCTTATTGTCTGTGCTTTGTCACTGCACGTTATTTAATCACTATTTGTCCAGAGAGTAAGACACAGCATTGAGTGCTTTGCAGGAGGCAGTGAAGAAGCCAACATGGGCTTATGGAATGGATATCCTCTGACGCTAAACCCTTTGCCTGCAGCTTCCCATTAAGCAGTCAGCCATCACATCAAACGCCTATGCTGTGCAATATAATAAATTATTTCTAATAATAATAGCTGATATATATTGTCACAAATTGCACAGATCTGACCCAAAGCTCATATTCTCACCCATTCTTTCTACTACCTTCCCATTAGCGGACTCAATATAAAGATGTAAATTACCCAGAAGGAGATAATAGGTGACAGAGGCCACCCCCCTCAGCCAACCCCTTTCTTAGGACCTTCCACAGAGAAAATCTCTGCTTCTGTGTCTACCACCATCTGCCTCCATCCCCACCAAGACTCTTCCCCAGCTCTCCGAAGGACACAAAGTCCTATTTGAACCGTGTTTTCAGGTGCGGTCCTTGCTTGGATCAGCATCAGTTCCAGACAGCTGCAGCATTCAGCTGGCTGCCCCTTGTCCCCAGAACTCCTCCCTGAAATCTGGATGGCTCCTTCAGTGGGAAAACTGCAGGGCTGGCAATGAGGTCACGTAATGACTTGATATATAACAGAAATAGGCAGTGCCAGACTCTGGGAAATTATTCAGACTGACTTTATTTAGTGTGTCTCACAGCCAATGATCACCTGGCAGACCACGATGCCGCAGCTGATAAGACAGGACAAGATGGCTCTGACACCTGCGTTGACCTCCCAGAGATGAGATGAGCCTGAGACCCAGGTCCCATGCTCAGAGCCCGTCTTGGGTGTAGGCGGCCCCTCGAGTCTAGCCACAGAAGGTGCTGTGACCTCACTTCTAATGTGGCTGGGAGGTGTCAGGCCGCTGACACGCACCTGACTGTCCTGCCCTGTGTCACGAGCTCCCTGTTGAGGGAAGTATTTTTGTCCCTGTCCCTGCCTGGCTTTTAGAGCAGGTAGATGAAATAAGACCTCCCATCTGTTCCCACTTCTGAAATATCAGGTGGAAAGGCATAGTCTCTCTGAATCAAGAAGTTTCCACGTTGAACCATTAATTTGAGAGTTTACCCTTTACTCTCCTTTTCCCTTTCCTCTCCTCCTTTCTTCTCCCTTAATTCCTCTCTACCCAGCTCTGTCCAGCGGCTCCTAAACTTGTCCTTGTGTGTGAGTCATCTTTTTTTGTTGTTTGGTTTGTTTAGTCTCTGAGTTGTATCCGGCTCTCTGCAACCCCGTGAACTGCAGCCTGTCGGGCTTTTCTATCCATGGGATTTCCCAGGCAAGAAGACTGGAGTGGGCTGCCACTTCCTTCTCTATAGAGTCATCATAGAGCTTTATAATAACAAATTCCCAAGCTTTACCTCCAAGAGATCCTGATTCAGAAAGTCTGGGGAAATCTGTATTTTTGATAAGGGCACCCAACCTCCCCCCCCCCAATTCTAAGGAAACTCACTTCAAGTCTGTATGAAAACTATTAGTAAACACCCTCCCTCCAAATCCAGGATTCGAAACTCAGTCTATGTAAGGAGCTAACACTACAGCCCAGGTTAATAACAGCAGTGCCTACTATGCGCCAAACACCAGCACAGGGATTTATGGATTATCTCAATCACACAAAAGCCTCAGAGCTCAGTATGAATACTAGAGCCCGCAGGGAAACTGAGACTCCAAGAGCCAAGTCAGTTTGTTGATGTCGTTCAGTCGTGTCCAACTCTTTGCAACCCCATGGACTGCCGAACACCAGGCTTCCCTGTCCTTCACTATCTCCCAGAGTTTGCTCAAATTCATGTGCATTGAGTCGATGATGCCATCCAACCATCTCATCCTCTGTCACCCCCTTCTCCTCCTGCCCTCAATTTTTCCCAGCATCAGGGTCTTTTCCAGAGAGTCAGTTCTTCACATCAGGTGGCCAAAGTACTGGAGCTTCGGCTTCAGCCTCAGTCCTTCCAGTGAATATTCAGGACTCACTTCCTTTCCAGTTGACTGGTTTGATCTTGCAATCCAAGGGGCTCTCAAGAGTCTTCTCCAGCACCACAGTTCAAAAGCATCAATTCTTTGGTGCTTACCCTTCTTTATGGTCCAACTCTCACACCCGTACATGCTATTGGAAAAACCATAGCTTTGACTACACAGATGTGCTGTCTCTGCTTTTTAATCACTTCCTTCAATAGAAGGGATGAAAAAAACATGTGGTCTCTTCATTCAACCAAACATACAGAGCAATCAAAACAACGAACCACAGCAACAAGCAAAATATAGAAGAATCTTAGCAATATAATCTTAAGTCAAAAGAAACTAAAAAATTTTTAATGTATTTTGAGAAATGCATATAGATGCAATGGAACTATCTGAAAAAGGAAAGAAGGGAGTGATGGACACAGGAGTCAGGATTATCATAACCTCAGATACAGGAGACAAAATTATGGGTGGGTTGGGGGGAGGGAATATGATTGTGTTTAGATCGTTGCCAAGGTCCTAGCCTTTGGTTTGGGTTTGCACATTCTTATTACATTATTATAAAAGAAAAAGAAGGAAGGAAGGAATGCCTCAATTTTTCCCAGCATCTGGGTCTTTTCCAGTGAGTCAGTTCTTCACATCAGGTGGCCAAAGTACTGGAGCTTCAGCTTCAGCCTCAGTCCTTCCAGTAAATATTCAGGACTCACTTCCTTTCCAGTTGACTGGTTTGATCTCCTTGCAGTCCAAGGGGCTCTCAAGAGTCTTCTCCAGCACCACAGTTCAAAAGCATCAATTCTTTGGTGCTTACCCTTCTTTATGGTCCAACTCTCACACCCGTACATGCTATTGGAAAAATCATAGCTTTGACTACACAGATGTGCTGTCTCTGCTTTTTAATCACTTCCTTCAATAGAAGGGATGAAAAAAAATGTGGTCTCTTCATTCAACCAAACATACAGAGCAATCAAAACAATGAACCACAGCAACAAGCAAAATATAGAAGAATCTTAGCAATATAATCTTAAGTCAAAAGAAACTAAAAAATTTTTAATGTATTTTGAGAAATGCATATAGATGCAATGGAACTATCTGAAAAAGGAAAGAAGGGAGTGATGGACACAGGAGTCAGGATTATCATAACCTCAGATACAGGAGACAAAATTATGGGTGGGTTGGGGGGAGGGAATATGATTGTGTTTAGATCGTTGCCAAGGTCCTAGCCTTTGGTTTGGGTTTGCACATTCTTATTACATTATTATAAAAGAAAAAGAAGGAAGGAAGGAAGAGAGGGTGGGAACCATTCATGGATGAATGTGCTAGAACACATCACTTTGATTATCCCAATTCTGTGCACCCTGAAGCTCAACTGAAAGAAAAAATAGGTTAATAGATGAATAAGTAGTTTGAGATCCTTGCACCATCAGCTCTTGGAAGGAGGGACTGAATTTTCCTCTTCCCAATTCTGATGCTCAGTTTTGTGCCTTGAGGAGAAAAATCACAAAGGAGAGAGAGCACCTAGGGGCCCAGAGTACCTTCTGCCTCTTCTGAAAAATGCCTGAAATCAAATCTGCTGATCCCTGCAAGCAGGTGGCAGGCTGCATAAGAGGGCCTGCTGGCATGGGAGCCTGGCCAGGTGGTGTGTGATTGCAGCAAAGAAAGACCCTCAAAATATGATGCCACCTACAAAGAGGTGTGCAACACACACCTGCTGCTAACTATGGATAAGGCCATTTGTTAATCGTCACAGCCAAGTTGCTGTTTGTCGCTAAGTTGTATCTGACTCTTTTGCGACCCCATGGACTATAGCACACCAGGCTCCTCTGTCCGTAGGATTTTCCAGGCAAGAATACTGGAATGGGTTGCCTTTCCATTCTCCTGGGGATCTTCCTGAACCAGGGATCAAGCCCAGGTCTCCTGCATTGCCGGTGGATTCTTCACCATCGAAGCCACTGATGGGTAAGGGCACTGCAGGTCTGACTTCTGTTCCTGCTCTGCAAAAATGTCCCCAGAACGTGTTTCCACCTGTGAGTGTTGCCAGAGTAATGAGACCCAGATGTGGGGATGCAGCCGTAAGGGGACCCATCGACTAAGGCCACCGGAGGGGTCCTTACCTTCCTGGCTGTCCCCGCTGGGGACAAATGTCCACGAGGGGGAGACAGTGAGTTACAGAGCGCTTTCAGCTCAGTAGAGGAGCCTGCCCAGATGCCCCTTGAGTCTCGGTCTGTGCAGCTGGCCTGTGCATGAGATAGAAGAGCACTCCAGTACGGATGACTCGTAGGAAGACCCCCGGCTTATGGGTCTTAGCCATAGGGTTGTCACACTTACCCAGAGTCCAGGGAAGAGAGGCACCGGGACACTGCCCAGAGCTTGGCAGCAATCCCCTGTATGTGCCCGGAATGGGGGTGCTGGAACAGAAGTGGCAAGACTACCAGCATGTCCATAGCCCTGGAGAGGCAAGCCCTCTTAGCGTTTCCTCCCCTGAACCTGATGGAGTGGCAGGAAAGGTTGGAACTTAGAAAAAGCCCTGGATGTCAGAGAGTTTTTCCAGCGATGGAGCTAAAAGCACTGAGTGAATCACCCACTCCCTTTCTGAACCACAACTCTTGACTGATGAGTCTATGCAAATGAGGCAGCTGCAGGATGTGGGATGCGTATCAGCTCCGGGCCGCTCTGCAGGACTGAATCTGGTTCTGTCTGCTATCTGCATGATCTCAGTGATTAATTTAATGTCCCTGAACCAGCTCACTCCCACCATCTATAAAACCAGAAGGAGAGCCTCCTCCCAAGGATTAGTGGGTTAGATTAAATTAGACAGTACCTGCAAAGGAGGCTGACAGATGGTGGTCATAAGGCAGATGCATTCATTATTCACCCCTGTATCTCCCAGAGAGCACCCAGCAGAGAAGCTAAGAGAAGCCAAAAAAACTATGGTTTCGAGATAAGTTGCCACAACGGCTTTAGAGTGAATTTCCCTTATTGGAAGCTCTTGTCAATTGTCAGCTGTCAAAGGTGTGACTCCTTGGTGTCCCGGGACAGGGGAAGATACCAGCTGGGGGCCTTTCTCAGAAAGGAAGAGTTGGTGCTTGGAGATCCCTTCCTGGGTGAAACCCTTCCCAACTCCTTCATCTCCAGGCAAAGAGAACTGATCACCATCTTCTCCGTACCTGCAGCGCTCATTATTCTCAGTATTATTATTCCCAATTTATATCAGGTCACGGGATGAGCGTTTCCTGTGCCTCATTTCGTTTCATCCTCATGACAATCGCGTGAAGGAGGGAAGTGAAGTTTAGCAAAAGTGAAATATTGGGTTGGCTAAAAAGTTTGTTTCAGATTTTCCACACCAGCTTACAGGAAAACCCAAACAAACTTTTTTTTGGCCAACCCAATAATCGTGTCATCCAGATTAAAAAAAAAAAGCATGGCAGAGCTGGGATTCAGCTCTGGGCCTGTCGGTTCCAGGGCTACACTACCTCCCTGACGGCCCATCATGGCCCTTCTCACCTGGTGTGCTATTTCTGCATCTGTTAGTCACTCGTAGACTGTCATCTCTTCAAAGGCAGGAAGCCAGAGGGTCTTCAATCTATTTATCTCCAGCACTTGGTACAGCACCTGGCCAAGAATGAATGAATGAGCAATATTCTCCAAAGCCCCAAGGAAGGAGACAGCCCCATGGTTCCTCCCAGGTTGATATGATTCATAACCTCCATCCTCATCCCAGCTTGCAGGGGGGAGGGGGTGGCTTGGGGGGAAGTGGCTGCATATGCCATATACAAGTGGCTCTTTCCTACAGCGAGTTTCTCACTCACTCCAAGAGCCCAGAGCTTGATGATGGGAGCTGTGCCAAGCGCTTCCCGAGAGGACCGGTGTGGCTGCCCCCTTCATGCTAGAAAGGCATCCTGTCTCCTCCTTTCACGACTCTATGCAACAATAAATCATCATGGAGTTTTATTCTGAGTGTTTCCTTCAAATCCACTGTCTCAGACTCCTCCTGTTCCACTTTTATTACTGTGGCATGTAGATTATTTCCTTCGAGACCCAAAATGGAGCTGCCACTTAATCCCCACCTGAGGTTCAGCTCAGCCAAATAAATAAATATAAAAAAAAAGACAAAAGAAAACCATGGATCAAGACAAGATCCTAAGAGTTGCCAAAGAAAAACAAGTAATAAAACAGGCCATTTCCATAGCTGAGGAATTAGTCTGGCAACACTTCCAGTTAGCAATACTCACTCCCATTAGTGAACTGGAAGACGATGTAGTAATGTCTTCAAACTCTGGGGAAATAGACTTCACCTGGAATTCCAAATTGAGCTGAAATTGAGTAAGGTTAGAACAAACACTTTTTCAGATACGTCAAGACTCAGGAAGTTCACCTCCCATGCCCCCTTTCTTAAGAAGTTATTTGAGTACATTCTCAAGAAACTTCCTCAAATACTTATTCACAAGCAGTAAATTAAGAAAAGCAAACCAAGTTCTTGAAGGAGTAAGCTGAGAAAGAGGAAAGTATGACTCATGGGAAATACTGAGTCCACACAGAAATAAAACTAAAACACCAGAGTTGCAGCTACGCAGCAGGCCCAGAAAGCAACGAGCTCGGCTTGGAACGGGAAAGTAAAGTCCTAACGCACAGACGCTATGAGATAACACAGAAGAGAACTTGGAAAACAAGCCTTGAGCACACGGTGAAGGCCTGGAATTCAGCTGATTTATTTACCGGCTGCGCTGTGTCTTCACTGCGGCACGCGGGCTTCCCCGGCTGCGGCGAGTGGGGGTTAGGCTCGTGGTGGCGTGCCGGCTTCTCTCTCCGCGGAGCACAGGTTCTAGGCGCGCAGGCTTCAGCACTTGTGGCTCAGGGCTCAGCTGCCCCGAGGCATGTGGAATCTTTCCGGACCAGGGATCAAACCCGTGTCCCCTGCGTTGGCAGGCAGATTCCTAACCACTGGACCACCAGCGAAGTCCCAGAATCCAATTTTTAAAAGCAACCAGATGCACTCAAGGAAAAGGGAATATAAGAAAGTCGTTATCTAAAGACAAAGGAAGCAACACATATCAGACCAGGAAGTCACTGAGATCCAAGAAAGAAATGAAATGAACACCACAGAAAAAGAAAAGTAAAAAGACAGAAGATCTGGGAGGTATAATAAAAATAGTGAAAGTTGCTCAGTCGTGTCCAACTCTTTGCGACCCCATAAACTATACAGTCCATGGAATTCTCCAGGCCAGAATACTGGAGTGGGTAGCCTTTCCCTTCTCCAGGGGATCTTCCCAACCCAGGGATCGAACCCAGGTCTCCCGCATTGCAGCTGGATTCTTTACCAGCTGAGTCACAAGGGCCCCTCTTTCAAAAAGCAAAAAAGAAAAGCAATCGCAAACATCAGAGAAAATAACAAATACACAAAAAGACAAGGGACAGATTAAAACAATGCATGATTTTGAGCAATGGGGTTATACAAGAACAGTCTTTCTGAGTGTGGTGATGTAAACCTTTGGAAATGAAATGAAAACATAATAGTAATATATTATCTGGCTCGGCAAGTGAACGGTATTTGCCTAAATATAGCAGTTTAAATGGGCTTCCTTGGTGGCTAAGTGGTAAAAAAAATCCACAGTTTGGAAAAGGATTCACATTTCAGAATAAGTCTATAAAGAATCAAAAACATTATAATATATTTACATATTATATAAGTATGATTACATAAAATACATTCCTTCTGTCAGTTGAGAAACTTTACAAGCAAAAGTACATCTGATAATATCCCAGTAGCAATGAACATATCAAGCACCCAGATCTTGGTCCAAATATTTTCTCCAACAAAATGAACCAGGAGTTCTTGGAGAAATGACTGATTCTAAGTCTGGGCAGAAATGTATATGATAACCCTAACTAACAAATGCACACTGTTGAATATAAAATAGATGAACAACAAGGTCCTACTGTATAGCACAGGGAACTATATTTAATATCTTATAATAATAACATACAATGGAAAAGAATCTGACTTTGATTATGTGTGTGTATGTGTGTGTGTATATATATATATATATAATCACTTTGCTGTACACCTGAAATGAGCATAGCTTTGTAAATCAACTATACTTCAATAAAAAGAGGGGGAAAGAAATACACAAGCTAACTCTAGAGCTAGGACAGTTGAATCCTAGGAATCTTAGCTCCAGAAAGAAAGAAGTGCTCCAGAAAAAGAAGAATGTTAAAGAGGAGATAAGCATCAGTGGGTGAGCCTGTCAAACACAACCTCAGTCAGATGATCCGGGTTTACACCATCAATAAGTCATACTGATAATGCATTCTTTGGATGTGACGTATTGATAATGACATAATCCCATTCTAACCATGAGAAAAATGTCAGACAAATCCAAATTTGAAAGACATTTCGCCAAATACCTGACCAATACTCCTCACAAGGTCATCAAAAATAAAGCAAGGTTGAGAAACGCTCACAGTCTGAAGAAGCCTAAGGAAGCACAGCGATTCAGTGCAATGAAATGTTCTGGACTGGATCCTAGAACAGAATGAGGACTTTAGGTTAAAAAAAAAAAAAGATATACAAATAAATTATGCTGCTAAGCTGCTAAGTCACTTCAGTCATGTCCGACTCTGTGCGACCCCATAGACGGCAGCCCACCAGGCTCCCCTGTCCCTGGGATTCTCCAGGCAAGAACACTGGAGTGGGTTGCCATCTCCTTCTCCAATGCAGGAAAGTGAAAAGTGAAAGTGAAGTCGCTCAGTCCACCAGGCTCCCCTGTCCCTGGGATTTTCCAGGCAAGAGTACTAGAGTGGGTTGCCATTGCCTTCTCCAAAATAAAGTATGGGTTGTAGTTAAAGATAATACATCAATGAGAGACAGCAACAGTACACTAAGTCGTGTCCGACTCTTGCGACCCTGTGGACTGTAGCCTGCCAGGCTCCTCTGTCCATGGGATTCTCCAAGCAAGAATACTGGAGTGGGCTGCCATACTGGTTCATAATTGTGCCAGATATGCAACTGTGAATAGTGAAGGACACTGGATATGGGATATGCAAGAACTCTATACTCTGTGCAAGCTTCTGTAAGCATAAGATAATTCTAAAATAAAGGGCTTTATAAAAGTATATCTGATACAGCTTGGGAAATGTAAGCAGAAGCAAGGCAAAAGGAAGGATAGGGGTGCTAATTCTTCATCTTACATCTTGGGGACTAAAAAGATACAATCTATGGCTAATGAGGCAAGAAATGGAGGTTTCTGTCTGTTGTATGAAATGGTAGCGAAAGAACGGAAGACAGTGACATAACTATATCAAGAAGGATGAGCAGAGGAAATATCAGGGTACAAGCCAACAGAAAGTGTTTGTGGTTGATAAACATAAAATTGGCATCAAAGGAACTAAAAATAAGAAAGAGCTAAAAATAAGGTTGCTGAGAGGAGAGAGATTGGAAGTTGAGAGAAGAGCCCTTTCATACCATTATATTTTCCTTTTTATTTTTTTAATTGAATATATCATTCTGCCTTTTGACTTACAGACATTTGTTGCTTTGTTTACAATTTCTGAAATGAAATGAAAAAATAAAAATTCGTAAACTTAGTTCAGTCATGATAGATATGGAAAGGGAACCCACCAAAAGTGATTGCTATTCCCAGACAAAGGACTGAAAGTTTCCTATTAAAATGTAAATGAGGGAGTTCCCCGGTTGTCCAGTGGTTAGGAGTCTTGCTTTCACTACCGTGAACCCAGGTTCTATCCCTAGTCAGGAAAGTAAGATCCCACAAGCCATGAGGCACAGCCAAAACAAAAAAAAAATTTTGTAAAATAGATAAAATAAAATGTAAATGAGTGTTCTTAAGAATCCCATCTAACAGGGAGATGCTGATAGAGACAAATTTCTCAGAGTGGACATAACTTGCCATCAATATAAAAATGTGGATTGTAAACCGTGAAAGCAAAGCGGAAGCTGACCACTGGAGTCACATAACCCCGCACTGCTGATCACTGAAGTTTTGCGCAGATAAAGAAAGAGAACTGAGCATAGAGAATTCAACAGATCCTGAAATCAAGGGCTGAAAGAAGAAACTTGGAGCCACATGCCCTAGCAGAATTCAAACACCATTTCCCAGCAGAGGGAGACTGGACCACGAGGGAAACCCCAGAAAGGGGAACAAGCAGTTGGCTGGATGTGTAACGTAGTTGCCCTCTGGTGTCAGAGTCCCTGTGCAAATAAATACTTCCTCAGCATATGGAGACAGCTGTCAACAAAAACCTAATCGTTGATCTAAAAAAGAAACAGATATTTGTATTTATTTATTGACTGAAGGATAATTGCTTTACAGAATTTTGTTGTTTTCTAACATTGACAAGAATCAGCCATAGGTACATCCATGTCCCCTCCTTCCCATCTCCCTCCCATCCCACCCTTCTAGATTGTTACAGAGGCCCTGTTTGAGATACTTTTATTCAAGACAATCTAAGGGGATTTCCTGGGTGGTTCAGTAGGCTAAAACTCTATGCTCCCAATGGAGGATGCCTGGGTTCCATCCCTAGTCAGGGAACTAGATCCCACATGCTGTAACTAAGACTCAATGCAACCAAATAAAATAAATGAAATATGTATTAAAAAAAAAAAAAGACAATCTAAGGATTTAAACCCAGGAGTCAATCTTTCAGAAAGCTCTGAGAACTGATATATGTTTTAGAGACAAAGGGTTGTACCTCAGATGATGTATTTGATGGTTCATACAATCCAGATTTGCACATACAAAGCAACCTATGGGTCATCATGTGTCCTTACAAAATAACAAGGAATGCTGTCTTGAAGAAAAGTTATGTCCAACCTAGATAGCATTTTCAAAAGCAGAGACATTACTTTGCCAACTAAGGTCCGTCTAGTCAAGGCTATGGTTTTTCCTGTGGTCATGTATGGATATGAGAGTTGGACTGTGAAGAAGGCTGAGCGCCAAAGAATTGATGCTTTTGAACTGTGGTGTTGGAGAAGACTCTTGAGAGTCCCTTGGACTGCAAGGAGATCCAACCAGTCCATTCTGAAGGAGATCATTATATATATGGAATTTAGAAAGATGGTAACGATGCCACTATATGTGAGACAGCAAAAGAGACACAGATATAAAGAACAGTCTTTTGGATTCTGTGGGAGAAAGCAAGGGTGGGATGATTTGAGAGCATAGCATTGAAACATGTATGTTACCATATGTGAAACAGATCACCAGTCCAATTTCGAAGTATGAATCAGGGCACTCAAAGCCGGTGCCCTGGGACAACCCAGAGGGATGGCATGGGGAGGCAGGTGGGGGAGGGGTTCAGGATGGGGGACACATGTACACCTGTGGCTGATTCATGTCAGTGTATGGCAAAACCCACAACATTGTAAAGTAATTAGCCTCTAATTAAAGTAAATAAATTAATTTTTTTTTAATAAAAAAGAAGGCATTCTAAGCCTAAGCCATCTTGTGATCTAAGCCTGGCCACAATCAGTACCCTTGAAGAATGAGTCTCATTAGTAGTTAGTGATTTCAAGGGGGAAAAAGAATGTAAGAAACATTAGCTATTACCAGCCCAGGGAGATAACTTAACCGTATCAGAGACACTATCAGTTACGAAGACCCCCCCGGTTCTGTTTTGAAGGTAAGGTTAGCCTAAAGCACGTTCTTGAGATATTTTGCAAGATCCAAACCCCCTAAAGCAATCAACCACCAGACCAACCGGAACCTAAGGAATGATGATGCTGGTCTTTGCTGACCATTCTGTCTTCAGTCAGCTAGAGCCTAGACCCTGTCTACGCCCCAGTTCTATGCGGCATTCTCCTCTACTCAAGCCCCTTCATGAATAAATATGTACCCTTGCTGTGCTGCTGCTGTTGCTTCTGCTAAGTCACTTCAGTCGTGTCCGACTCTGTGTGACCCCATACACGGCAGCCCACCAGGCTCCCCCATCCCTGGGACTCTCCAGGCAAGGACACTGGAGTGGGTTGCCATTTCCTTCTCCAATGCATGAAAGTGAAAAGTGAAAGGGAAGTCACTCAGTCGTGTCCAACGCTTCGCGACCCCATGGACCGCAGCCCACCAGGCTCCTCTGTCCACGGGATTTTCCAGGCAAGAGTGCTGGAGTGGGTTGCCATTTCCTCTTCCAGGGGGAGTTTCCCAACTCAGAGATACAACCCAACCCAGGAATCCAACTCACATCTCCTGTCTCCTGCATCAGCAAGCAGATTCTTTACCACTGAGACATCTGGGAAGCCCAGACACCCTTAGCTTAAAATTTTCCTAATTTTGCTGTTTGGGGAGAAACTGCTTTGGGAAAGACCCCTGGTGTTCTCCTTACTTACTGGAAGTAACTAATCCTTCCTTCTCCCACCCTTTGGCTTGGTTGCACCTTTGGTTAGACACTCCCCTAAGAGGTAAACCCAGTTTTCAGGTAACAAAGGTTCTTGCCAATGACACTTGAGCAGCTCCAAATATTAAAATCATACCAATCCAAAATGTAATTTCTGTGAGAACAAGGTGTTATCAAAAATTATTATGTTGATTTAAAATGTTACAAAAAGGTCCAGAAGACATGAAGCCCAGAAAAATAGGTTGGAAATAAAATTTCTGTTTCTTTGGTTGGTTTTACAGGTTAAAAAGAAAGAAATATTTTCACATAGTTGTCTCATTTGCTCCTCAGAAAAACCCAACGAGATAGGTACAAATTGTTCTACCTATTTTACAGATGAGAAAACATAAGCTATCCCAGAAGACTTGCATGGTTTGGTTAAAGCCACCTAGCCAAAAAAGGAATTGAAACCTAGAAGTAAAATGTACCCTTTTAATCTTAGGCCAGGCCCTTTCCTTCCATATTATATTGTCTCTAGAAGCTGGTGGTGATAGAATTTGTGTCTAATGAGGTAGTTGCTTGCTGAATGCCAAAGTCATCATATGAGGATAACCTCTGAGACCACATCCCAGCTCCCAGGTCCCATAGGGGTCAACTTCATGTTCACTTTTTCAGGTGGTAACAAAAGCCTGCAAATTGCTGGTCCCAGCAGCAGGACTTTCCCGGTGTTTAGGAGAGGTAGACAGAGTTCTCATCCCCTTGTCCAGAAAGCACAATAGCTAACATTTTTTGAGTTCCTAATACATGTCAGGCCCCATTCTAGGCTCTTTATGTGAATAAACTTATTAAAATCTCAGAACAACACAATGATGTAAGTACTATTATTATTTCCACTTCATGGATGCTTAGGAGAGTTAAGTAACTTGACGAGGTTACACAGCTTATCATTTTCAGAGTTGTGATTTGAACTCTGGAGCCCGTACCCTTAACCAAACAACCCTTCTGCCTCACCCAAGCCAATTGTTCTTAAGTCGGTCAGCCGTGTCTGACTCTTTTCGACCCCATGGACTATACAGTCCATGGAATTCTCCAGGCCTGAATGAATACCGGAATGGGGAGNAGAGTTGTGATTTGAACTCTGGAGCCCGTACCCTTAACCAAACAACCCTTCTGCCTCACCCAAGCCAATTGTTCTTAAGTCGGTCAGCCGTGTCTGACTCTTTTCGACCCCATGGATTATACAGTCCATGGAATTCTCCAGGCCTGAATGAATACCGGAATGGGGAGACTTTCCTTTCTCCAGGGGATCTTCCCAACCCAGGAATTGAACCCAGGTCTCCCCCATTGCAGACGAGTTCTTTACCAGCTGAGCCACCAGGGAAGCCCATCATTTTTCAGAGTTATGATTTGAATTCTGGACCCCAAACCAAGTAATCTTTCTGCCTTTCCCAAGCCAAGTGTTCCTAAGTTTGGGGGAGGGGGACATATGCATCCTGGAGAGTGTAATTTAAGCTCTGGGCCCTCTTTGTAGGGAAATGCAGGTAAGCTGAATTGTGCAAATTATTTCAGAAACTTCAGGGACCCCTCTGGGCCCTCATCTGTCGGCCTCATACGTCTTGTAGGGAACTGTCTAGAGATCAGAAAGAAGTGTCTCCAGCGCCGCTGGGCTTCGCCTCTGCAACCGCAGGAGCAGAGCTGAGCTGCGTGGTGTGACGGGGATGTTCGGTCACTAAAAATCAGGAACGGTGAGCTCCCGGGACCACAATGCCCTGAGAACGCAGCCGGGACGCTGAGATGCCGGGATCCAGTCGCTGAATGAGATTCGCACGGACTGCCGGCTAGACTGAAACCTTCCATCCCTCCCAACAGCCTGGAGTCACGAGACAGGGGACGGGATCTCAGAACTCCGGCCCTGGGCGTGCAGGGACGGTATCGCTGTTCCTGGTGCTGAAACACTGCGGTCGCGGAAGGGAGAGGCCGCCTGCTCTTAGGGTACCGCGCCGCAGCGGCTGCGGGAGCTGTCCAGTGCTGAAACGGATGCGGCCGGCCCGCCGGGCTTAGACCCGAGCCTGCTGCACCCCTAGGAGACCGGACGGAGCTGACGCAGAGCGCTGGGAGAGCGGGGAACAGCGGGCTCCAAGCCGGGAATGGACCTGCAGAGACTCGACTCCTACCAAGGGGGAGCCGGCCCTGACTTCCATGAGCACGTCCTGCATAAGGTAAGGATCTCCTCGGGTCACCCCCACTACCCACCCCACCCCCGGCTCCCGTCTCAATCCTGGGCGAGGGCGCCGTCACCAGTTCTCTCTCTTCCCTTCACTTGGCTTTGGAACTTAAAGGGAAACTAGACCGTTTCTGTGAGCCTGGGAGATCCTTTCTGCTTGATGCTGTTTGTTACTTAAAACAGATGCGTGTACACGGGGGAGGGGCCGTCGCCAAAGGTTCAGATCGTCAGGGGCTTCATTCATTCATTTAAATCATTTGGATCCCTTTCTCACATCCTCTCTCCTGACTCTCAACCCTGTGACCCTCAAGAACCTTTGCGTTCCATAACCCTTGTGGAAGGATACATTGTTCTTCCACCCTTGCCTCCCAAGCCCCAGTCCCATTAAGTCTGGCGGTTGCGGTCAAATACCCGAATTCCTGGCCAACTTGGCTGAAATTAAACATCGAAGTGGTCTGCAGCAAAAATAAACTGTTGTTTTCAAACCAGACTCCCTTGCACCTCCGGAAACTTGCCCTCCAGCCAGTACTTGCTCATAGCTTCCTGAAAGTGATTATTTCATAGCTCACACTCACCCTTTGCTTCTCTCATTCAAGATTTTTATATAACTAAGTTATCAGTAACATAACTAAATTATCAGTAATGTAAATTATCAATAACATCCTCTTGAAGTGGATTGTTGGGGGAAAGTAGCAGCCTCTCTCTAGGCAACACTTTTCAATTCAAACCCGTCAGTCAGGACTTCCCTGGTGGTCCAGTGGCTAATACTCTACACTTCCAATGCAGGGGGCCTGGGTTTGATCCCTGGTCAGGGAACTAGATCCCACAAGCTGTAACTAAAGTTTCCTGCATCTACAACTAAGACCTGATGCAGCAAAATAAATAAATATTTGTTTAAATCACTGTGAATAAGCAGAATATATATTTTGCCATAAGTAGTCACCTTTGCTCCTCATCTCTTTCTCTGCCTTCTTCGTTCAGCCCTTTTATTTCCTGCTTTGTTAACACCGGTTTATCTATTAGTCCCTGAAAGGGTTAGGGTTTGAAGTAATCTCATCCACTTTTGTTCTCTACCGTACAGTTGTTGGCCTTCCCAGGTGGTGTTAGTGGTAGAGAACCCACCTGCCAATGCAGGAAACATAAGAGATGCGGGTTCGATCCCTGGGTCAGGAAGATCCCCTGGAGGAGGGCATGGCAACCCACTCCAGTATTCTTGCCTGGAGAATGCCATGGACAGGAGCCTGGTGGGCTACTGTCCTTAGGGTCACACAGAGTTAAAACCGACTGAAGCCTACTAGCATCCATGCATGCCTACCAGTTGATATTTGAGGAAACTCAAACCTGGAGTGGTAAAGTGACTTGTCCAAGTAAACATGGTAGTGAATGGCAACATGCTAAAAGCCAGGAATTATGATTCAAAGTCTAATATTCTTTTCTCTCTATAAGTGAAGTCCATGGACCTGCAGCATTGACGTTACCTTAGAGCCTGTTAGAAATGTGACATCTCAGACTCCACCCCAGACCTGCTGAATCTAAATATGTATTTTAACATGATCTCTAGAAAATAAATATGCACATTAAGCTTTCAGGTACTGCCGGGTGCCACACTGGCTATTTCTGATACAAATTGTAGAAAGCCAACTACGAAGAGAAGAGGGTCTATAGATTTGATGAGTCCAGTGACTTCTCCCTTTAGGCCCCTGAACCTCTAGGGCATAGAGAAGAAGAAAAATGCTTAACTTCCCTAGTTAGGAAGTTTAAAAACCACCACTCTTTGAAATAAACTAGAATAAGTTCTGTGTTCTTAGAGGTGGTGAATCTAGTCTCAGTCAAAAATGTATGCAAACAAAGTAAAAGTAAGTAAAGTTGCTCAGTCGTATCCCACTCTTTGCAACCCCATGGACTGTAGCCTACCAGGCTCCTCCCTCCATGGGATTCTCCAGGCAAGAGCACTGGAGCGGGTTGCCATTGCCTTCTCCAGGGGATCTTCCCAACCCAGGGATCGAACCCGGGTCTCCTGCATTCCAGGCAGACGTTTTAACCTCTGAGCCACCAGGGAAGCAAACAAAAGGGAACATAATTACAAATCAATTACAAAAGCATCCTAGTGACTAGATATATGGGTCTCTCTTTATCTTTATATAAAGATATAAATATCCATTTAAAAAGCTTTAAGACTTGGTGGTCTAAGTTTCAAAATTATTGATCATGTATGGTCTTTCCCACCTCAGTTACCCACACAGGAAATCTAGGCTATAGCCCATGAGAATGTTCACTTCCTTTGGGTTTATTGATTGCCAAATTGGAAGGGAGCCTATTCCTACAAGTTCCAATACATTTGAAGACAGGTGTCTACTTACCACTAGTAAATGCTCAATATCTTCAACTTGGTTGTGAGCACCTTGAGGGTAGAAGCTGGCCTTAAACCTGTGATACCAAACAGGGTAACATATGTGGGAAGCAGTTTTCCTTTTCTTATAATACTGGTCACCTCCTCCTAGTATTGTTTTATTATTGTACATGAGTTTTTATTGTGATCCACTTAGAAACCTTTTTGTAAAGGGACAGGGTATCAACGTATTTGTATTATTTTAAACTTTACTGTGTAGCGGAGTCCGAGGAATTCCTTTTGGTTCATTATAACAAATTGACTACAGGAGGGAGGGCTCCCTTCCAACATTAATTGCTAGGGAGGATTCTTTTTAAATAAACATTTTATTGAAGAATAACACATACAAGAAAAGCTCAGATTATATATCTATACCCTGATGGGTTAGCACAAAGTGAGCACTTCTGTGCAACCACTACCAAAATGAAGACAGAACATTCCTGGGGCTTCCTTGGAGATCCAGTGGTTAAGAACCTGCACTTTCTGGTTTCCCTGCTGGCTCAGGAGTAGGGAATCTGCCTGCCAGGGCAGGAGATAAGGGCCGATCCCTGATCCAGGAAAATCCCGCACGCCATGGAGTAACTAAGCCTGTGCTCTAGAGCCCTCCAGCCATCCCTGCCGAGCCCACATGCCACAGTGAGCTTAGCCCGTGCACCACAGAGCCTGTGCTGGGCAGCAGGAGAAGCCGACCAGCGAGAAGCCTGAAACCGCAGCTGGAGAGCAGCCCCGCTCGCGGCAACAAGAGAAAAGCCTGCACAGCAGCAAACACCCAGCACGGCCAAAGACAGACAAACAGAGCTTAAGAAAAAGGCATCTGCGCTTCCACTGCAGGGGCGCGCGTTCAATCCCCGGGCAGGGAACTAAGATTCCACACGTCACGCGATGCAGCCAAAAAATGAATTAAAAAAAAAGAACCTTACCAGCTTCCCAGAAACCACTCCCAACATTTTTCCCACACACTGCCCCCGTCCTCCTCCCCAGAGGTCACCTTTTCAGACGGTGAAGTATTATTTAATGTTTTGACAGAGCTACTAAATTTTATGTAGGATAGTCCTAGAAACCTGCCAGAGAAAAGATACTGCTGTATGGTGGAAAGAAACCCCTGACTTGGAATCAGACCAGACCTTGATTTGATTCTGAAAGACATCTGTGAGCCTTATTTTTCTTATCTATAAAACAGGGATAATAATATCTGGTTTGCTGAGGGTTTCTTGTTTGTTTTTTTTTTTTTTCTGAGTGAAAATGTTAGATAACATAATGTAATATCTTTATTTATTTATCAGGTGTATAAGAAAATTCAATAAATGGTTGTTATTAGGACACCCATCTTGAGGTCCAGAACAGCTTCAGGAGGTGTCACGTTGGGTCTCCCCTAACAGATGAAGCTTCGTGAGAAAAGCAGCAGCTTCGTACACACACACACACACACACATTTCACAGACACGATCCCAAGGGACTGAGCTGACACAGCCACCTACACAAAACTCCTGACTTCTGTGTGAATATCGCAACCCTGATTTCTAAGGCGAACATCTCTTTTCTCTGGGAGGTGAGGTATGGACGCTGTTTCACCAAAAGTTTTACTTTTGTTTTAGGTTGGAAGGTATTTGTTAACAAAAGAAACTGCTTGTTACACACACATAAACAATTCCAATATTCAATAAAGGGTTATTTGACTTAATTTCAATGTGCTGTCATTAAAAGAAAAGAAATAGAAATAGCAGACAAAGGTAACAGTCTATGCACATCACCAAATCAGGCCCACAACCTTCAACCGGACCTGAAAGCACTGGGAAGTCCCTCACTGACAGCAACCTGGAATCCCAACTGGGAAAGGGTCTTCCCAGGTGGTGCTAGTGAAAGAAGCTGCCTGCCAGTGAGGGAGATGTAAGAGATGCAGGTTCCATCCCTGCGGTGGAAAGATCCCCTGGAGGAGGGCATGGCAACCCGCTCCAGCATTCTTGCCTGGAGAACCCCGTGGACAGAGGAGCCTGGCGGGCTACAGTCCGTAGGGTTGCAAAAAGCTGGGCACGACTGAAGTGACTTAGCACAGTACGGCACCTAGATGGTGCGTCCAGCCCATGGGTAAGACATCAAATTGCAGTTGGGGGGGCTCTTGTTTATAATCCCAGATCTCAAACTGAGATCGTCATCAGTTTGTGTGCAAAAATGCATCTCTGGTTTAACTTTAACCTTTACAATGTGGTTTATTTCACCTGGTGAGTCATAAGACTTCTTAGATGCGGGGAGAAGCAGGGGAGATCTGGCCAGATCCTCAGGGACTTAAGAGATTCCAAGACTCACTCCCTGTCTTATCTAAAGTGTCACCTGACTTGCTGTGCCCGCAGGCAGGCCAGGAATCTAGGTAGTGTCCAGGTGGGTCAGAGGCCTGCTCCCCTGCTTCTGAAGCCTGAAGTCCTCCATTTTAATTTCCCTAACAGATGCAATGAGACCTCTCACTAAAATTCACTTATCTGAAACACATTCACCAAGGATCATCAGCCTTGGATGGCCTCCACACTTAACTCATCACAAGAGGTGAAGGCTGAACCAAATGAGCCTGAGAAACTCTCAGAATATTCCCTGAGTCTGGGCTGGAAGCTGGGAACTGCCTGGAAGCAGAGTTCATCCATCATATGCTTGGAGATTTTAAATAGAGTTGGTGTTGTTCTCATAAATCTGAATATTTGATGCAGCTAAATAATTGAAAACATGTAAACAACCCTGCTGCTCTTTCCATCAGAGAACTCTCAGCCCTCTCTCGCTACCAGTGCAGTCTCAGGAGCCACCAAAGGCAGCAATGTGAGTTAGGGGCTCAGAAACACTCCGTGCTGGGTTCTTGCTGTGCCAGGGCCTGACTATGAACTCTGGGGAAAGAGTAGGGGGGCAGCTTTTGCCCCAGATGTTGGTGAATCAGGACAGAGACTTCAGTTCAAGAGCTCGCTTCCCAACTCACCATCCCCAGTGCTACGATGAACACCCACAAACCAGTCTTGTTTCAAGAGGAGCAAATATTTAATACACTAAAGTCAGTCTCCTGCATAACACCGCAGCAAAACCAGCAACCGGGGAGGGGGAAGGGGGGCATAAAGCCACGAACTGTCCATCCATTCGCGCAGGGCTGGTCCTCATTGGGGAAAAATGGAATTACTAGGGAAATAAAATCAATAGGTCGCTGTCCTACAGGATTCCCATTCCTTCTAACTCTGCCCCTGACACCTCTTCTACGTGAGTGGGACACAGAAGCAGGTCGCCTCTCCTCCCCTCCCTCCTCTCTTGGGCTGATCTTTCACATCCCTCTTGTACGTTTACCTCCCTCAGTAGTCCACATGCCTCATCTAGTCATTCAGCAAATATTTATGAATCGTTTCCAAAGGGTAAGAAACTATGATGAGCGTTATAAAGGATGCACACACGTAGGCACCCACACACACAAGCACACACACACCAAAACTAGTTCCCACCTTCAGCAAGCCCCTGGCCCGTGAAACACGCACACAAACTGCTATAATACTCAGCAGAGTCTCAGAGGTGCCCTAATAAAGGTCTGGGAAGATAACAGGGAGGTAACTCAGAAAGAAATGGTCACTTCTAATCCCAATTTGAGGCCTCTCACTCATGGCCTCTGCTTGAGAATTAATATCTAAGAAAGGCAGAGCTCTATACACCAGCCAGCCTCCCTCCCACAAGGCCACCACCCATTCACCCTAGACAACAGGCTGGGTTCAGTGGCATTTTTCTTCCCTATCAGAAAATTTTATCAGAGGAAGACAAATCAATCAGCAAAAGACCATACCAGCTAATCTGTCTCCTTCTAACCATTCCTTTTCCCTCGGGGACATTTTTTTCCCATCAAACAAAGTTAATGAAACACAAATTGGTGGTCAAAAAATCTGATTTCACAGAAAAATCCATGCCCTGTAGGTGAAGAGATTTCACTTTCAAAGTTCATCATATCAATAAAGTGGTTTTAAGAAAAGAGAGGGAAAAGGAGAAGGAAGAGAAAGAGAAGGGAGGAAAAGATGGAAAAGGAAAAAAAAAAAGAAAAAATATATTAAAAAATGAACGCGCGAGAAGACTAGGTCCAACTCTTGCCTGATTTCCAGTCTCAGCTTGGAAACAAACAAGAAAGCCTGGAAAGATTAGCTGTTCCACTCCTTGCAGAATATTTCCATTTGCTTGTTTTCCTCTCTTGCTCACTCTGGAGACCTTCCAATAAACAAATGATGTGTATGTTACATCATTAACAATCTCTGACCATCTGGGACTCCTTGGGCTAATCTGTCAGTCCCACCCAGATCCCAGCTCAGCCAGCTGGCTTGGGGAGGGATGCTGGCTGGTTCTCCTGGATAAGCTTAGCAGGAAATGATTATGACTCTGCCCAACCTCTCCAAGTCATTTTCCAAAGTCTCAGGCTTCCCACTCCAAATGCTGCTCCCCTCTAATTTAGAGTTCCTGGGACTGTTTGTGAGGAAACATCTGAAACTCACTCGTGCTGCTGTGCTAGTGATCCTCTCGTGAGCTGTTCTGGGAAAGGACTGGGCCATCTCCCTTCATCTTCAGGGCAGGAAATCCAGCTTTGCTGGAAGTAAACAGCCAGAGGTGAGCAGCAGGGTAGAGGACTGTGGAACTAGACATGTGAAGTGGCTCTAAGCGTCTCCCAGCATGTTCCTTGTTTCCATCCTCCTCCCAGACAAGAGGAACAATCCCTGGAGATTGCAAGCAAGGATGGAGATCACAGCTTCTTTGCTACCTAGCAGAGAGCTCAGGTAATGCATCTCCCCAACTGGAAGAGCCCGGGACCACCCTCCCATCTGCCGGGAGAGGAAGCTTTCTGGGGGACAGCTAAGAGAGCTCCAAGACAGCAGCAAACAACAGACAGCAGACCTGGACATCTCAACCCCTGACTGCACCCGTCAAGGCCTTCCGGACCTTGTGCCACTCGTGACGTTAGCGAGGTCCTAAGTGGTGCCTGCTCAGTCCCTTCAGTTGTATCTGACTCTTTGCAACCCTATGGACTGTAACCCACCAGACTCCTCTGTCCATGGGATTCTCCAGGCAAGAATACTGCAGTGGGTTGCCATGACCTGCTCCAGGGGATCTTCCTGACCCTGGAACTGAACCTTTGTCCCCTGCATCTCCTGCATTGCAGGCAGATTCTTTACCCACTGAGCCACATGGGAAGCCCCTAAGTGCTGCCATGAAAATAATGTAACTGTTGAAACAGAGCTCACAAGCAGAGCTCACAATTCCCCAAGCAAATGATCCTTATTTCCCTGACCTTGATGCCAAAGTCTACTCCCTCCCTTCTTTCCTCCAGGGGATCTTCCTGACCCTGGAACTGAACCTGTGTCCCCTGCATCTCCTGCATTGCAGGCAGATTCTTTACCCGCTGAGCCACATGGGAAGCCCCTAAGTGCTGCCATGAAAATAATGTAACTGTTGAAACAAGCAGAGCTCACAATTCCCCAAGCAAATGATCCTTATTTCCCTGACCTTGATGCCAAAGTCTACTCCCTCCCTTCTTATTTGCATTTCTGCTTTTAGCAGACAATTTTTATCCATTAACATAAAGGTATCTTTTTAATAGCTGGTGCTTATGTAAGCCCCTTAGATACGCTTTTATGTGTCTTGAACCAAGTTCTGCTTACGTTCGTCTTTCCTTTTGCTTTTAGCCGTCTACCTACCCCCAGTTACCAACAGCAGAAACACCCACCCACCCACACACACACACACACACACACACACACACACACACAAGGCACAGGCAGGCCCAGTGATGCGGTGTTCTTATTTTTTGTTTCTTCTTATCTTTTATTGCCTCTCAAAGGCAAAGCAAACCTTTCCCCTCCTCCTCCCTCTGCCATTTGAATTTGCAACCGCATCACTAACAGCAACTCTGCTATTTAAAAAGCAGCTCTGCCATGTATCAGAGCAATACCCTCAGGGGACAGTCAGGAGCTGGCACCAACTTCTTCCAGCCTCTCCCAGCTTCACACAGAGAAGCCTCTTAACCTCTGGGAGGGAGTGAAGCTGCTGGTACAGACTCAGAGCCTCCTCCAGCCCCTGAGGTACCCCCTTCCTCTTTGCCCACGTTCTTGCCTCTTCTCTGCTCCCCTTTTCAGGTTTCTCTAGGCTGGGAACTAAGTATTAAAATCATCTGTACTGTCAACTTAAAAAAAAGCACAACGTGACTGTTATGAGTTAAGTTTACTGGGGACAAAACGAGGGCTCCAGCCCAGGAGAGAGCACCCCAGGCAGCTCCGAGAAACTGCTCCGAGGGCAGGGAAGGAAAGGTCAGCGTGTATGTGATTTTCGGCGAAGCAACTGTTCAGTCTCTCAGTCATGTCTGACTCTGCAATCCCATGGACTGCAGCACGCCAGGCTTCCCAGTCCTTCACTATCTTCAAACTCGTGCCAATTAAGTCGGTGATGGCACCCAACCATCTCATCCTCTATCGCCCCCTTCTCTGCTTGCCCTCAATCTTTCCCAGCATGATGCAGGGTCTTTTCCAATGAGTCGGCTCTTCAAATCAGGTGACCAAAACAGCTTCGGCCTCAGCATCAGTCCTTCCAATGAATATTCAGGGTTGATTTCCTTTAAGATTGACTGGTTTGATCTCCTTGCTGTCTTCTCTGACACCACAGTTCGAAAGCATCAGTTCTTCGGCGCTCAGCCTTCTTTATGGTCCCGCTCTCACATCCATACAGGACTACTGGAAAAACAGTAGCTTTGACATTATGGACCTTTGTTGGCAAAGGGGGGACACATGCAGTCAAGCACATATTTTTCCAAAAGGTTTCTACTAGGCTCATGAGGCCTTCGCTAGTCACGAGGAACAGTCATCATGATGAAGGATTTTAGTGCTTTTCTGGATATGAGGACATACAAGAACTGGGCTCATAAAATCAGCTCCTGATAACATCTGAAGACCTGTCCGGCCAGTTTTCGCAGAGCACAGAGTGCCTCATTCCCGCTCTCCACCCTGAACTCCTTCAGCGGGTGGTAAAGGTCAGCACCTGCGCCAGCCCTTGCTTTAATCTTTGTAGAGGTCGGCAGCAAGCGCGCACGGCAAGGGCCCGTCTGTAGCTGACAGCGTATAGTCCAGAGGGACCCCTAGAGACTAATAACTGTTCACTATAAGTGATAACAATAAACCCTTGGTTCATTTGTGGACCATTATAGTTTAAAAAAAAACAAACAAACTTATAATACATTCTATGACACTTTAATTTTGCCCCATGCTTTTTCCAATAGATTGTATTATTAGTTCCATATGATAAATAAGGAAACAAGAGCCAGATGAAAAAAAAAAAAAGTTACTTGTTCAAGGTCACAGCAGGTAGGCATTATGGAAATTCAAATAGCAACAGCAGATCCTACAAAGCACAGATGAACCAAGGACTGTGCTAAGCTCTTAACAGCCTTCAACCCTAAACAAACCTATTTTAATCTCATTTTACAGAAGAGTAAACTGAAGCACAGAGACATTAAGAAACTTGCCTAAGGACACAGCCAATTAGTAGCAAAGCCTAAATGCAAACCCCAGCAAGCTGGAAATGCAAATGGATGGATTCAGCAGAGGCCAAAGGACTTCACCAAGGGGATCACAGATTGTCATCACTTTCGGGTGTTGACAGGGTCCCATGTATGGCCCCAGCTCTGTAGGGTCAGAGACCCAGTTTTGCTCACTCAGTCAAGAGTGGATCCATCTCAAAAAAAAAAAAAAAGCATTAAAAATAAAAGCCAAAACAGGCACACACACAAACGAACAAACCCAATGGATCCATCTTTCCAGGCAGGCTTGTGTTAATCAAACTCACAAAACTGACGTATTGTCCTGGATGTCAAGCCATATTATAATCGGGGGATGGTTTGCTAAGCATGAGATTCAGGGAAGACAAAAGAGTGGGAGACCTGGAGAACTCAGATGCTGAACGATGTCAGGATGATGCGGTTTGCTGGCTGAAAGGATGGCCTCAATCTACGGCTCCCTCGGCCCTTTCTACCCTCGGGTCCTCTCATCCCTGATCTCTCCCTCCCTCAGCTGTGTTTAATTGTGACCTAGGTCAGGCAGGCACTCTATTCTCCCCAGATACCCAGTTTTCTGCACCCCTTTAGGGACCACGTGCCTCTGAGCTGGAGCAGGCCCTGGACTTGAGCTGGTTGTGGGGCGAGAGGAAGGTGGCCAGGGCGGGGGTGCGGGATGCTTCCTCTTCAGGAGTCTCATCATCCCGATGACACTCACAGGTATGGACCCACAGCTCTGCCTCCGTCCTGCTCAGGGGTCACCTCAGGGCCTTAGGGATCTGGGTTTTAAGGGCGAGACCAAGAAAGAGACAAAAGGGGATTGGAGTCATTTCCTTATACCCCACCACTGTCCCATTCCACATGCCCCCCTTGAAAGTGGATATGCTTGATTGAGAATCTTGAGAATCGATTCAGCAAACATTTGCCGGGCACCATTTGTGCCTGAGAGCCCAGAAACAAGACCCATTCCCTACCCCAAGGAGCTGAGTCAGGCAGGCTGGGTGGCTCAGCGGGCTGGCTCAGAAGACTCAGGCCATATCTGACTTCAGCCCAACGTGGGCACACGGATATTGGTGCCCATGAAGACGTCCTGAAGTTGGGGACCTCTCGTCTCACATGATGGGAAAATCAGAGGACCGGGTCAAATGCTTGTGGCAATCTCAGGGTGCCAAGTTTGGAGTCCTGATTCAGTGACTGAGCTGAAAGGCTGTAATATCCACACCTCCAGGAGTGAGCCCACCTGTGAAGCTCAGAAGGGCTCCAGGCACCCAAGACAGGAATCTCTCCAAGTCCAATATCCAAGAAAGGAGGGGTGTCTTCTGAGATACGCCCAGAGCAAAGATGCATGGCCCAAGCATGGCAGAGTCAGATTCAGAGAAGCAAAGCTGGTACCCCCCCATCAGCATCTCTAAAGACCCAAGTCAAGAAAACATCCAAACTCTAAAGTGCCAAGGCCCTGGACTTCCCGGCGGCTCAGTGGTTAGGAATCCACCTGCCAGGGCGGGGCACGTGGGTCCAACCCCTGGTCCAGGAGTTCAGATGCTGCAGAGCAACTCAGCCTGGAGCCAAACTATGGAGCACTCACTCCAGAGTCCACGAGCTACAACTACGGAAGCCCGCGAGCAACTCCTGAGCCAGCCCAGGGGCCTGGAGCCCGTGCTCGGCAACAAGAAAAGCCACTAAACTGAGAAGCCTGGGGCATCGCAATGACGTGCAGCCCCTGCTGGCTGCAACTAGAGAAAGCCCACGCAAAAACAATGGAAACAGTGCAGGCAAAAATAAATACAGAAAAAGTCCTAGAGCTAACGCTCACTGGGCTGAGATGGGTCGATGTCACTCAGGAAGGTGGAGTCAGTCCCACCCGTGCCCTAGGGATGGAGGGTGGAAGAGAGCATTTTCCCAGGAGAATGGGGGTGACGTTAGCTGTGGGCTCATCATGCAAGGACAGATGCCCCTATGGTAATCCCAGTTGGATCACAGGACCTTAAGTGTTTTAGCAAGAAGGGACTGGAAAAGAAATGAACTGAACTTGTCACTCTCCCACCTAACTGGGCTAGTTGTGTCTCATTCTTGCTGTTGTTGAAGACTAAATAGTCCAACTTAGTTTCTTAATGACCAAACTCAGGAAATGAACTGGCGTCACCCTCTAAAGGGACTGTTTATTGGGGCTGTGGAGCCCGACTTCACCCTGGGGGTGGGAGTAGGTTTGCCAGGGGAGCTTGGGAGTAGGTTTTCCAGTGGAGCAGGATGATCCAACTTCCAACCTCCCAGGAAGAAGGCTGATGGTGGGGGCGGGGGGCGGGGGGAGGCAGGGGATGAGGATGCAGGAGGTGACGCTCAGGCTGGAGTGGAAGGAAGCTCTTCCTTCTCATTTTGGGGTCAGAGTCAGATGGTGTGAAGAAGCCTGGATTTTTCAGGGGGAGGAGGTGCGGCGGGGTAAGCTGTGAGCAGCCCATGGATTCACAAAAGCAGGTGAAAAGTGAGCCAAATGAGGCCAGCTTCATGGGCATGCCACCTGGGCCGTCACACCAGCCCCACACCTGGAAGGGCCCTATGATGGGCTTAATACTCTGCTGGTTTGCTGCTGCTGCTGCTGCTGCTAAGTCACTTCAGTCGTATCCGACTCTGTGTGACCCCATAGACGGCAGCCCATGAGCCTCCCCCGTCCCTGGGATTTTCCAGGCAAGAACACTGGAGTGGGTTGCCATTTCCTTCTCCAATGCATGAAAGTGAAAAGTGAAAGCGAAGTCACTCAGTCGTGTCCAACTCTTAGCAACCCCATGGACTGCGGCCCACCAGGCTCCTCCGTCCATGGGATTTTCCAGGCAAGAGTGCTGGAGTGGGGTGCCATTGCCTTCTCGGACTCTGCTGGTTTAGATTGGTTTAATACTCTCCCCTGGAGGGGTTTCTTCTGAGACATGCCCAGAGCAAAGATGCATGGCCCTTAAGAGTCTCGAGACTCTTAATTTTTGTACAAGGAGCCCCATATTATTATTTTGTGTTGAGACCCACAAAATCCGTAACCATTGCTGCTGTCAAATAGGACCACCTGCAGGGTCCGAGCCTAGGTCTCTGCAGTGGTCCTGAGCTGTTCTCTGGAGGTGCCCTCCTTTCTTTTGGCCTCACCCCATGCCTGGCTTCAGAGAGTTGTGAGGAGCCGGAGAAAAGTGATCTTGTGCTCTGGGCAAAGTGGCCAGGAAGTGAACTGTATTCCTCCCCAGGGCCAGCTTTTTAAAGAAATAAAAAGCCCTGAAGGAGCCTTCCCTGGGGCCTGTGCATCAGCTCCTGGGGGACCCCTCGGAGGGAGCTGGCGTTGGCTGGACAGACGTCAGCGAGGCCCACGCCATCACACACTGGGAACCAGAAGGTCATTTCGTCACTCTGAGATCACAGGCTAGAGGGCCTGTGGCCCTTTGGTTAAAAACCATCTGTCAGAGGGATGAACAGACACCGCGAGACATTCTGTGATTGTACAAGGCAAATAAGTAAGAAAATAAATAAGCAAATAAGTAAGAAACAGACAGAACCCTGGGGCTTCCCTGGTGGCCCAGTGGTTAAGTAAGACTCTGTGCTTCCACCACAGGGGGCTCCGGTGTGACCTCTGGTTGGGGACTTAAGATCCCACATGCCACGTGGTACAGCCACAAAAAGAAAGAAAAAGACACAACCCCAACCTCGGGGCTACGCAGACACCATTGAAAAGCAGGCCTGGTGCCATGAGTCTCTGTTCACTGGGGCCCAGGAGCAACATTATCCCCTGGGGATTTGCCTCCATAAAAACACAACTATGAAAGATGAACAAGTCCTACTGGACAGCCCAGGGAACTATAGTCAATATCTTGTAATAATCCATAAGGGCTTCCCTGGTGGCTCAGACTGTAAAGAATCTGCCTGCAATGCAGGAGACCCAGGTTCAATCCCTGGGTCAGGAAAGTCCCCTGGAGAAGGAAATGGCAACCCACTCCACTATTCTTGCCTGGAGAATTCCATGGACAGAGGAGCCTGGTAGGCTACAGTCCATGGAGTCGCAAAGAGTCGGAATAATCTATAATGACAAAGAATCTGAAAAAGAATATACATATATATATATATATAACTAAATCACACCTGAAACTCACACCACACTGTAAGCCAATTTTTTTTTTTTCCCAATTTAAAGAGCCAGCTGCAGGATAATAGCCACAGGAAAGCACACCAAGGTTTGCTGACACCAAGATGGCTCCAGGGAAGAATCTCCTTCACTCGCCTCCACTTTCACTTCTCTTCTCACGTCTCGGCTATTTTTAGGGGTTATCTCTCTGCTGGTCCTGCTTTCATCTGCCACACGACAGGCATCAGGGTGTTTCAGTGGGAGGACAAGGGCCTCCGGCGTTCAGTCCTTCCGCTTTCGTGGCTTATTACCAGTCTTGCAAAGGCAATGTGAACTTTGGAAATGAGTACACCGTCTGAACTTTGCAACTCCTTCCAGTGACCGGGGTCTGGCCCTGGGCACCGTGGATGAGACCTGGGTTTGTGACCTGCTGCTTCCTTGTCACAGAAACCCTCACCGTCTCTGACAGAGGGCAGCATTCTGCGTGGGGATGCTGGAAGGAAACGATGAAGCTGCCCTCCCAGCGTCACCAGATCCTTAGAGAGCATAAAGGCACAGTCAGGCGTTGGCTGGTAGCTTTATTGAGGGAGAAAAGTCGTATTAAGATAGGAAGGGTTGTGCGTAGATTTGTTAATTTAGTACAGAATGCTGCATAATGAAGACCAGTTCCTCCGATGGCTTTGGTAATTAACGTGAAGGCCAGGAGAGTGGGTCAAGGGCTGTGATGGAAGCGTGTAGCCACCATAGGCAAGCACAGTCTTCCTTGGAAGAAGCAAAAGACAATGAGCTGGGTGGTTTCAGTGGTAACACTCCATTTCTTCCCTAGGATGGTGAATAGGGGATGTCTGCTTCCCTATCCTTTAAAACAAACACACGTCTTATGTAGACATGTAGTCTGCACCAAGTACGTCATTAAAACTTGTTCAGTCACTAAGTTGTGTCCAACTTTGCAACGCCATGGACTGCAGCACGCCAGGCTTCTCTGACCTCCACTATCTCCTGGAGTCTGCTCAAATTCATGTCCATTGAGTCGGTGATGCCATCCAACCATCTCATCCTCTACCCAATAAAACTTAAAATGAAACAGTTGATGGAGGTAAGGATTCCCCTGGCAGTCCAGTGGTTAAGATTCCAAGCTCCCATCGCAGGGGGCACAGGTGTGATCTCTGGCTGGGGACATAAGATCCCACGTGCTCTGTGTTATGGCCAAAGATAATGATAATAATAAGGTAACAAACAGTGGGACTGGGGGTATCTGGGTTTGTGACTGAAGATGGAAAGGGTGATGGGGAGAATGTGGGAGGTTTCAGAAAGTCCCCAGGGTGGAGTTTTTATTTTGGAACACAAGATAAGACATCCCTCCTTTCTGCTAAGAGCGGCTTTCTATCACCCAAGAGTTCAGAATGTCTCTTCTCTATTTCTGATCCTTAGGAACAGTCTTGAAACTGAAAGTGTTAGTCATTTCAGTCATATCCGACTCTTTGTGACCCCATAGACCGTAGCCCGCCAGGCTCCTCTGTCCATGGGATTCTCCAGGCAAGAATACTGGAGTGGTTTAGCCATTGCCTTCTCCAGGGGATCTTCCTGACCCAGGGATCAAACCCAGATCTCCTGCATTGCAGGCAGATTCCTTACAGTCTGAGCCATCGGAGAAGCCCCAGGAATAGTCCTACCCCCTCCCTAACTCCGCACCCATCCTTAGAGCTTCTTCACTAAAAGCAGGGCCCGGTCACCTTTTGGTGGTGCTGGAACTGCACCCGTTCAGGAAGGGGCTGTGTGAGTTTGTTATCCCAGTGGATTATTCAGGGAAGGGCTTATGCTGGGCAGGGGAATCTGAGGGACTGAAGCGGCTCTTTTCCCTGCTGATGTAAGGTCACAGGGCCCTCATGAGTGACAACCTTAGCGTTCAGATGAATAAGTTACTAGGAGGTTTTAGGGGGATGCTGAGCTTCCCAGGTGGCCCTAGTGGTAAAGAGCCCACCTGCCAGTAACGAAGACGTAAGAGACGCGGGTTTGATCCCTGGGTGGGAAGATCCCCTGGAGAAGGGCCTGGCAACCCATTGCAGTGTTCTTGCCTGGAGGACCCCGTGGACAGAGGAGCCTTGTGGACTACAGTCCATGGGGGGGCAAAGAGTCAGGCACGACTGAAGCAACTTAGCACGCCCACACAGACCACACTAGCTGGACCTAGAGGAGAGAATCCATGTCTAGAGAATATCGTGGACAAAATCAGTGGCTGACAATTCTTAGTCTATATGTGAGCACCAGCCCTAGACAAAGCATTAGTCAATTTGTAGGAGATTTATGTACATAAATCCATGTTGGCCCAAAGTCACCAATTGTCCTCGTGGGAAGCACTGCCTACTGTTCTGATTTGGGGCACTCACATGTCCTTTCTTTTATGAAACTATGGTCATAACAGATGGTTTGGTAGAAACTGTCTTAATTCTTTTTTTTTTTTTTTTGGCCATGCCCTAAGGCATGTGAATATTAGTTCCCCTCCCAGGGACTGAATCCTGTCTTAACCACTGGACCACTAGGGAAGTTCCAAACCAATCCCTTTCTTAACCGACTTATTACAGCAACCAACACCTTTCAATCTCTTGGTGAAAATACTGTCTTTGTGCCTGTGGCAACGGGTAGATTCTCTTGAAGATTCCCTTGCTTCTGCTCTTCACGCATCACCCATTGAGATACGTGTTTAACAAGAGTCAACTGCATCCAGCCCAAATCTGTTTAGGCCGGTCATACCTGTGAGTTATAATTATGCAATTTGATGAATTCATCCATGAACAAACCAATTAAGAGTATAAACAGAAAGAATATTGACCAATGGCAGGGAGTGTAAACAAAAAAAAGTTATTTCTACAAAATTGAGTGGACTTCCCTGGCAATCCGGTGATTAAGACTCCAAGCTTCCACTGCAGGTGGCGTGGTTGGTTCAATAACCCTGCAGGCTGTGTGGTGTGACCAAAAAATATTTTTAATTTTATAAATAAATAAATCGAGTATTTTAGAAAGACTCCATTAATGCATATCATTTTTTAACAGCAAATTAGAAATGAGGGAGAAGACTGTAAAATATTCATAATGAAAGCATAAAAATGAAAAAGGATCTTGCAATCAGATTGCTTCATCAGTATCTACAATGTCTTGCTCCATGTCAGGGAAACTGGAACTAGAAACTCTAGGACCAGACAATGTGTGTGGTTTGTGCAGAAAAGGCGATTAATCCTTTTTCCTTTTTTAGCAGATTCATCACCAAAGAAAAGGCTTAGATCTACATCTGGATACTGTTAATAGCCAGTGATGACACATTTAGATATTTTGAGCCAAAGAAAGCATTTAGAGAAAGAATATATCTTTTGTGTGATTCCTTGATAGAACCAAATTTTCCAGTAAACAGACTGTTAACAATTCCAATTACATTGGGTAAGAATACACCTACTTGGTAAGATAAAAGCCTGACCACTATAGCAGTCCCTCCTGGTCTAAAAAGTTCTTATACGTGAGGGACCACCCTGGTGGCCCAGTGTTTAATTCTTCCCCTTCCAAGGCAAGGGGTGGGGGTTCCATCCCTGGTCAGGAAGCTAAGATCCCACATGGCCCATGGCCAAAAAAAAACAAAACATAGAAAAGAGAAGCAATATCGTAATCAAGTCAATAAAGACTTTAAAAACATAGTATGCTTCTTAACAAGTCTTGCTCTTCTTTAAAAAATAAAATTAAATAAAAAATCACTGATGCATGAAATCTACTGATTTTAGCTGTCTGGCCCTTCCAAGATCCAGTGGCTATGAACTCTGTTTTCAACGTATCCAACAAAGGTAGCCTTCAGCACCACTTCAGTCTATATATATATATATTTTTTTTTTTTTAACTTTTTGACCATGCTATACAGCATGTGAGATCTTAATTCCCCAACCTGAGATCAAACCTGCAATGGAAGCACAGTGACAGACCGCCGGGCAAGTTCCAATCCAACGTATATATATTAATGGTATATGACTCTCAATTGACCCTCAGAAGGGCTCGGTCCATTCAGAACAGACCTGTGGTTGCCAGGGAGGAGGGAGGGCGGAAGAGGGATGGACTGGGGCCTGGGGTTAAAGCAAACTCCCACAGGATGGCCAAACAACGAGGTCCTGCTGAACAGCGCAGGCAGCTGTATTCACTATCCTGCGAAAAACCATAGAGAAAAGGATATTTCAAAAGAATATATATGTATAACTGAATCACTTTGTTGTACAACAGAAATTAACATAACATTGTAAATCAGCTATACTTCAGTTTAAAAAAAAAGAAGTAGGGGGAGGGGCTCTGTCTTCTGAAAGCCAGAAATACACACGTATTCTCAAAAGGAGACTATCCACACCCTCCAGTGTTTTATAAAGTGGAATCTTTAAATATTAATGATTCAAAAACCAAAGGAGGGAAACTCCAGCACCATTGTCAGGCTATAAATAACTGGGTGCTCAAGCAGAACTGAGTGCTTAAACATCTTGAAGTTTGTCCTGACAGAGTGTGCTTTCCTGGGAAATGGTAACTGCCGCCCTCACTCGGGCCAAATGAGCCTTATCTGAATTTTCTCTCCCTTGCAACCAAGGTGCTAGTCCAGAACCCAAAGTCTGCCGCAGCAAAGCCTCTGTGGAGCAGCCGGATACGGCTGAGACAACACCAAGATGGTAATCTCTAAACTTTAAGAAACCGTTTCCTTCGGCCCTCTTGCACATGTTTGCCTCCCTTCCCCCACGCTGACCATTTGCCCAGCACGCTCAGGCTTGAACAAATCAGGCTGGATTCAAGACAGATTCCTGCAGTCATGACCCAACCCTGGAAGAACCGAAGTGCCTCCTGTGAGGACCACCACTCAGAAGTCCTCTGCCTGGCTAGCTATAGAATGGACTGGACAAAGTTTACAAATATCAGGGCCTAGTCAACTGCATCTCTAAGGACATGAAAAGGCCCCTTTGCAGAATGCCATTCATCCAGATGACTGGAATCTGGGATAAAAAAACTTTATATCCAGCGATATATATGTTGGTGCCTATTTTAAAGACTGACTGAGGTAATTAAAAGTTAGATGGACAGGAGAAAGCCCAGTGTGGACAGAGCTGGGCAAGTCGGGGGAAGAGTAGCCAGTCGGAGGGTCCTGGGGCAGACCCAGATCCGTGGCTCCCTGGCCCCTGGGGTTCCGTGGAAGAAGCCACCAGGAGGCTATAAGCAGAGTGATCAGGCCTGTGCTTTAAGGAGATCCCTCTGGCTGCTGGGAGGAGGATGGACTCAGGGGCAGAGAACAAGAGGGGCTTCAGGCCAGGGACTGGACTAATTTGATAACCATGGAGATGATGAGCTGAGGCAGGAGTCAGGATTCCATAGAGAGTGGGGTCGGGACCCTAGAATAAAGTCAGTAAGTCTGGCATCTATAATATATATATTTTTTAATTTGGCTGTGCTGGGTCTTAGTTATGGCATGCAGATCTTTGATGTTTAACTGTGGCGTGTGAACTCCTAGTTGTGGCATGTGGGATTTCATTAACTTACCGGGGACCAAACCCAGACCTCCTGCATTGGGAGCTCAGAATCTTAGCTACCGGACCACCAGAGAAGTCCCAGAGAAGTCCAGCATCTATAGATACTCACTGACTGTCCCTGTGTGAGTAACTGTGTATGCGCACGCACACACACTCACACACACTGTCCTCCTTATACACAGAATCCAGGTGGTGGCCCAGACTCTGGAGCCAAAATGCCCAAGTTCAAATTTCAATGCATCCACTTGCTAGGGGTAAAACTTGGTAAGTCACTGACCGTCTCTGTACCCAGATTCCTCATCTGTAAGGTGGAGACCGTAATGAAAGCATCTTCTTAGGGTTGTAACAAGGAGTAAATTAGTTACTGCAGGTCAAGCATTTAGGGACGAATGCCTGTCACAATAGTAAATTTTTCCTATTGCTCCTGTAACAACTTACCACAAACACAGTGGCTTCGTGAAAGTAATAATTTATTCTCCTGTAATTGTGGAGGCCAGAAGTAGGAAATCAGTCTCACCGGGCTAAAGTCGGGGTGTTGGACGGGCTGACTCTTCCGGGCGCCCCAGGGAAGGCTCTGTCCCACCTTTCCCAGCTCCTGGAGGCTGTGGCGTTCCCTGGGTCCTGCCCACATCGTCCTGACCTCTGCTCCTACCACCATCACCGTCTTCTTCCCTGTGACCCTCTCACTTCCCTCTTGTAAGGACCCTTGGGCCTATACTTAGGGCCAGCTGGATAACCCGGAATAATCTCCCCATCCCCAAATCCTTGACTCCATTACATCTACACAGTCCTTTTTGCCCCAGAAGGTAATGTTCCCAGGTTCTGGGGATTTGGATGCGAATAACTTCAAGGACCATTATTCAGTCCACTGTTCACGATAAAGTGAAAGTGTGACTCACTCAGTGGTATCCAACTCTTTGTGACCCTGTGGACTGTAGCCTGTCCACGGGACTCTCCAGGCAAGAATACTGAAGTGGGTTGCCATTCCTTTTTCCAGGGGATCTTCCCAATCCAGGAATCAAACCAGAATCTCCCACATTGTGGGCAGATTCTTTACCGCCTGAGCCACCAGGGAAGCCCACCACCCATGATAAGCAATAAATAGAAGTAAATTACTGTTATGACCATTATCATCCTGCTTACTCCCTCAGCAGCTCCAGGTTGTATCCTCAACCCTGTCTCAAGCTGTGTGGGAGAAAACGGGATGTGGAAAGACCCCTGTCTAACTCTCAGAAGCTCCCTGATACCAGACCCCAAGCCATCAGACCAGAGCTGGCCATGATGCCAGCTTCATCAGTCAGAGACCTCAGTCGCTGGCTGGTCCCCTGAGGGGACAGAGGGGGCAGAAAGCAGATGAATGGAGCAGGAAGGTACTCAGAGGTCTTGAGGGGGCTCAGAGAGGGGCCTCTGGGGCTGAGGCTAAGGCTTTCTGATGGTGCTGTACTCCGTGGACTTCTCGAGGACCCTGCTGGGAGGGTGGGTGTTGAGATGCTCCATGTTGCTGTAGGTCGGCTGCTCATCCGAGGTGTCCAAAGACAGAGCCGCGTAGGTGATGCTGTCCCTGGAAACCTCAGGTTGCAGTGAAGACGTCCTCGGGGCTAGAGGGGTGTAGGGGATGCTGTCCCTGAAGACGTCAGCCTGCAATGAAGATGTCCTCGGGGTTAGAGGGATGTAGGGGATGCTGTCCCTGAAGACGTCAGCCTGCAATGAAGATGTCCTCGGGGTTAGAGGGGTGTAGGGGATGTTGTCCCTGAAGATGTCAGCCTGCAATGAAGATGTCCTCAGGGTTAGAGGTGCTGGCCGGAGGCTGCCCACACATGGAGGAGGCCTTGGAGGACCCCAGGGAGACAGACCCTCCAGGACTTCTGGAGGCTTCTCCCAGGCCCTCCAGCCCCTCCTCCCTCCACTCAGCCAGGCACCCTGAGCTCCAGTCGTAGCAGAAGGTGCTCTCCCTCAGTTCTGTGCCAGGGCAGCACATTTCGCACAGAATACCGGGTCACTCGGCCGCACGCAGCATATGGACCGTGTCTGACCGGGCTCTGAGTCTCCAGTGCTGAGGTCTGGTATGGAGGTGATGCCAAAGGCCAAAAGCCCGCAGGGGCTCTGCCAGCCAGTCTTTCAATGGCTGCGTCTTTGCTCAGTGCCCACCTTCCCACGTGGGCGAGAGAAAAGCCATCCTCAAAGGAGGAGGCAACAGCGGGTCTGGTCCGAGCCCCACAGCAGCCCCACCGAGCACGTACTGTGTTGGCGTAGTCCCCGTCCCCCGAGGAGGCCTGGGGGGAGGAGGGGGCCCTCTCAGAGGCCTTCTTCCAGGAGGGGCCAGAGGGCTTTTCAATCTGCGGCAGGTTCAGGTCTGCGTAGCAGATGTCGCTCCCCAGGGGCTGAAGCACCTAGAAGATGAGACTCAGGTTCCACAGAGGGACACGCGGCTCTCAGCTTCCTCTGCAACCTCCACTTCCTCTCAGCCTCCCACCCCTGCCCCCTCCCACGCCCCCTCCCTTCCTGCTGATTCCAGCATCTTCCCGGGCCCCTTCCCAGCCCTTGCAGCTGGGTCGTGAGCATAGAGGCACTTGGGCACAGGGATTGTCTGAGGCACTTGGGCCTCGGTGCTCCTGGGAGATAGAAAACAAGAAGGGGGCAAGATGTCCGGTGTTTCTGCTCTGACCTCGGGGACTCTCTTACCTGCACTGGGGATGTCCCAGCAGCTAAAAGACAAAAACAACCAGAGTTAGAAAGCCCATTCAGAGACTCACCCATGCCTCCAGGTCTGGGGAAGAAATGAAGTGAATTAAGCTTCAGGCTCAGAGAAAAGAGTGAGTGTGTGTGTGTGTGTGTGTGTGTGTGCGTGTGCATGCGCGCGTGCACGCTCAATCTCTCAGTTGCATCCAACTCCTTACAATCTCATGGACTGTCACCCTGCCAGGCCCCTCAGTCCATGGAAGTTCCCAGGCAAGGATACTGGAGTGGGTTGTCATTTCCTGCTCCAGAGGATCTTCCTGACTCAGGGATCAGACCCGCACCTCCTGAATTGCAGGCAGATTCTCTACTGCTGAGCCACCTGAGAAGAGACCTGGCTCTAGTTCTCATCCCTCAGATGACAAATAAGGAGACCTGGGTCCATCTGTTCCCCACATCACTGAACTGTGTGATCAGTTGCTCAGGTGGCCCTGCCAGCTACCCACTCCTCTGGAATTAGGCTCAGCCTATGACGTCTGGAACTCTGCTTGTAACTCCACCATTTCTCAACTGCCTGTCATCTTTCACGGGTCAACTCAAGTCACACCTACGTTCCGCAGCTACCCAGGCTCTCGAATCCCTCCCTTGCCAGCTCCCAGAGTATTTGATTTATGTCTGTCTCATCACCCTTCTGTGGTAAAGGATCCACCTGCCAGTGCAGAAGACCCAGGTTAGATCGCTGGGTCGGGAAGACCCCTTGGAGAAGGAAATGGCAACCCACTCCAGTATTCTTGCCTGGGAAAATCCCATGGACAGAGGGGGCTGGTGGGCTACAGTCCCTGGGGTCACACAAGAGTTGGACACAACTGAACGACTACACAACAAAACAGCAACACCTTTCCCGTTGGATTCTGGCCAGCCTTCGGGCGGGAGGTGGGCTGCTAGTGGCCGAGCCTGTTCTTCGCTTTCCCGGTGCTGCCTGTACCAGGCGCACAAGGGCTCCAGCAGTACAGCTTGCTCATGGGACAGGACTGGTCTAAGCTGCTCTCCAAGCGAAGCACTTGAGCTGAGTCAACACTGTATGGACCAGCTTTCAACTGGTTCCTATTTCTTTATCTCCCTGCCAATTCCTGCACCTCGTCTTGGAGACTACGGAGAAATAATACAACCACCACCACCCGCCCCGGTTTTTAGGGGGAACAGAATGTATTTAGGTCACAGACAAAACATTTGGGAGAAAATATGATGAGCCGAGAGTCAGGCTCCCCTCTTCCCAAACTGCAAGATTCCCCAGGCTGTGGGGGGTGGGACATTGAACAGGCCCCGCGAGAGCTCGGGTCCTGCTGGGTTCCGAGAGGAGAAGGTGCAATCATTTTAAGAATGTGGAAGTGGAGCCAGACAGGAAAAGGGTTGGTTGAGGCCAAACCTCATGACTGACAAGGGCAGACTCGTGAGCAGGGGCCCTTCCCTAAAGGGTAAATTTACATAGAACACGGAGGGTAGCTTGAGAGAAGGCTGGAGAAGAGGAAGAGCAAAAATAGGCCTGGGGTCGTCCCCGGTAGCTCAGTGATAAAGAATCTGCCTGCCAACGCAAAGCCACATGAGTTCGATCCCTGGTCCCGGAAGATCCCACATGCCTTGGGGCAACTAAGCCCATGCATGGCAACTGTTGAGCCTGTACTCTGGAGCCCAGGAGCCGCAACTACTGAAGTCCTCACGCCCTGGAGCCCGTTCTCGGCAACAGGAGAAGCCAGCGCAGTAAGAGGCCGGTGCCCTGCCCCTAGAGAGGAGCCCCTGCTCGCCGCGACTAGAAAAAAGCCTGAGCAGCAACGAAGACCCAGCATGGCCAAAAGTAAACAAATAAAAACGGGAGTGGCCGCCAACCCTCCTGAGGAAACCCAGAGGGCTCTGTGTGTGTGTCCAAGCACGCGTGTGCATTCACGAGCGGGCGGTGTTGGCGCATGCATACGTGACCATGGGCTCGTGCGCCTGTGTGTCCATTCGCGCGTGTGTGCATGCTTTCCTGTGGGTGTCTCCCCTGCCCCCAGGTCAACTCAGTCCCTCCGTGACAACCACAGGAAGCGGTGGTCAAGACTCTAAAGGGCGTGGGTACCCTAGAAGGGCTGCCTGCCTAAGGCCATCGTCACCTCTGCCACCGAGAGCCAAATCAGGAAATGGACAGGGAGGCAGAGCGAAGAGGCAAGAAGAACAAGGAGGGATGTTCAAGGCAGACCTGACGTTGCAAGCTCCTGGGCTCACCTCCAAGCTCCAGCCCCTCAAACCGCCAGCTGCTGAGGCCTTCGGGACAGCAATCCTTCCGGAGTCTGCAGGCGATCCATGGGTCCGAAGGCTCCGGGATGACCATGCGGGCCGTCAACCCCACACGCTGCTACCCAGCCCAGCCCCGCCCCAGCCCAGCGTCAGCCCGGTCCCCTCACCTTTCTTCAGCCTCTTCGCCATTCTCCAAAGCACGAGCGAGGCCACCGTGAAGAGCAGCAGCAACACCGCAAAAATGAGAGGAAGGAGGACACTGAGCTTCAGGCCATCGCTGCTGGAAACGACAGAGGAGGCCCCCGTAGCTGACCTCCCCCCTTGACCTTATCCCACCCCCCTGGGGACAGAGATGGCCACACACCTTTAGACCTTCCTACCGCAGGGCTGTGGTTTCCAGCCTAGGAAACCCCTACTTTTAGGGGCCTTCAAAGATTTTTTTTTTTTTCCTTTTTCTTGGCCACACCGCAGGGCTTGTGGGATTTTGGTCCCCTGACCAAGGATTGAACCTGCTCCCTCTGCAGTAAAATCATGGCATCCTAACCACTGAACCACCAGGGAGTTCTCCAAATATGTTTTTTTAATATTTCACTGATTTGTGCTGAGTCTTAGCTGCAGCAGGCAAACTCTTAATTGCAGCACATGGGATCTAACTCCCTAACTGGGATCAAACCCAAGCCCTCCACACTGGGAGCACAGAGTTCTAGCCACTGGACCACCAGGGAAGTCCTGGTTTTAAAAAAAAGATGGGAGAGGAGTGTTCCACACGGTGCTTCTGTGAGTCTGCAGGCCAAACAGAAATTGCATGCCAAAGGCTCTGGAAAGGCTTTCCTATTTCTCTGTTTGCCCCCCGTGCAGGCTGAACAGCGTCCTTCACCCGGTAGTTCACTCAGAACCTGAGATCCGTTTGGAAGTAAGATCTTTGCAGAGGTCGTCAAGTTAAGATGAGGTCATGCTGGATCAGGATGGGCCCAAGGCAAGTGACTGGTGTCCTTATAAAGGATAAATTGGTGGTCCAGTGGCTAAGACTCCTCGCTCCCAATGCAGGGGGGCCAGGCTCAATTCTTGGTCAGGGAACTAGATCCCACAGCTGGCAACTAAGAGTTTACATACCACAACTAAGACTCAGTGGAGTCAAATAAATAAATTTTTAAAGAAAGTGTGGGGGGCAGAAATCTGGGCACACAGACACACAGGGAGAAGGCCATGTGATGTCAGAGGCCAAGGTTGGCGTGATGCTGCCACAAGCCAAGGAATGCTCAGCTTACCGGCAACCCCCAGAAGTGAGGAGACTGGCCTGGGACAGATTCTACTTTAGAGTCCCAAGAAGGAGCCAACCTGCCCACACCTTGGTTTAATTTCTGCCCTCCTGAGCTGTGAGAGCAAGTGAGAGGGGGCCCTAGCATCCTTGAGCCCAAGAGTACAGAGACAAGCTCTGGCTGGGAACTGGGACTACAAAGGGTGCCCCCTTCCAAGGAGTTTGGGCCCAGTGGTCCATTAGGAATGGCAGCCTCGGAGCTGGCTTACCTGTCTTTGGAGTGGTGGCCGGTTGCAGCTGAGGAACGAATATTATCTTTTGTGTTGACGGTGGAGGTGGTGAGAATGGTGGTCGACACTGTAGTTGGTGCTTGGCACAGAGACCAGGTTACACAGCACTCTGCCTGCTCACCCACCCGCCACCCTACACATGGCTCTGAGTCTGGGGCATGGGGGTTTGGGGAGCATAGGCCTCCCTGCCCTGAGGAGTCTGGAGCAGGGCCAAGGGAGGGGCCGACAACCCGGACTGCTCATATCTCCCTGGCCTCCAGGAGACTCAGAGCCTCAGAGGCAGTGGGGCTGGCACAGGTCCGGAGGTCAGAGGGGCCCAGGGTCGCCTCAGGCCAAGGGCAGCTGGAGGGAGCGGAATTCAAATGCTCCAGCTGCTTGTGACAGGGCCGCGGCCAGTGCCTCCCCCATCTACTTATCCACGAGGATGGGATAGAATGGGGGCTACCAGGCAGATGACACAGCCAAGATCTGTGCGGGGGGTCGTGGGGTCGGGGGCACGGGACGGGGCGGTGACTGTTGACTGTGTACCCAGCCCCCCTGCCACACAGGTGCCCCGTGAGCTGGTGCCATCTATCTGAGGATCAGCAGAAGCAGAGCCCAATAGATAAATTATGTCAAACCAAGATCGCTGAGCTAACATGCCCAGGAGTGTTTGCCTTCTAGAAGGATTAAGGAAGAGAGTGTTGTTCAACTCAAATGTATAAATGAAATGGCTCCTGATGGGTTTCATGCATCAGAATTGCAGCCTTCTGTCTGTGGAGCCCTGTCCAGACCCTGAAATTAAGCACAGCATCCCCCACTGGGCTGGGTCTTTCCCCTGAGATGGGATATGGAACACACGGTGGGAACGGCACCTTTGAAGACTCAACCCTGAATTCCAGAAAGAGCAGGAACACTCCCAGGGCAGCAGGGGTCCCAGGAAAACACTGGTAGGAATCAGGGGTCCCACAGAGGAGGGTCCCTTGGCCCACAGACTGACACGGGGACCACCATCTTCATCCTCTACCCTGAATTCCAGAAAGAGCAGGAACACTCCCAGGGCAGCAGGGGTCCCAGGAAAACACTGGTAGGAATCAGGGGTCCCACAGAGGAGGGTCCCTTGGCCCACAGACTGACACGGGGACCACCATCTTCATCCTCTTGGGAGCAGACTCGGGCACTGACTGTGCGCAGGGAAACAGGCTGCTGGGAAAGCCTGATCCCGCCCGGAGGCGGCCCTGGAGCCAGGAGAGCGCCGAGGGGAAGCCCGGCCGCTCCCAGCCCAGGTGGGCAGCGGGGGCTCCGTGAGCCCTCAGGACCCCCCACCCCTGGGACATTCCCTCTGAGGGACAGCTGGGTCCCTGCACAGAGCAGGCCCTGAAGAGTCACGTCCACACACACACACAGGCTTACCTGGGTCAATGGTCACGTCAACGCGGTCCCCCAGGTCACGTCCAGTTCTCTCAATCCCACACCAGTAAGTGTCTGAATCGTCTAGCCTGAGCTTCTCCATGGTCACGGTGAATGAGAGGTCTTTCCAGTTGTCCTTGATGGACACGCGGCCCTGCTTCACCTCCTTCTCTGATTCACGGTTCATTTTAACAACGAAGCGACAGCTGCTCCAGTCAGCCCCCCGGCACCACCACTTCGGGTACAGCTCCCACCCAGGGTCGTATCGACACAGCACAGTCAGCGAGCCCTGCTCCACACCTCTCACTGCTCTGGGGCCCGAGACGGCAGATGAGCCTGGAAACACAAGTCCATGTACCTGTCACCTCCCGTCCTGGGGGCAGGGCCACAGCCTCCTGCACTGTGAATAGTTCAACCAGACCCAAGGGCCTCCTGAGCTGAGAAACAGTCAAGGAAGACAGATCAAGACGGACTTTTTGTCCTTCAAAATTCTAGCCAAAGTCACCAAGAAAATCCCATGAGAGCAGAACTGCAGATCTCAGTGAAACGAAAACATTGACGCAGAGCAAGAGTACCTTCCTGTAATGAACCCCTCTTCCCCTCTCTGCAGCCATTAAGTCTTTCCATTTCCAGCAACGTCCGTTTGCAGCCCTCCTTGTGTTATTCTGGTCTGGTGGGGAGGAAAGAGCAAAGGACCTATCTGCACAGGAGATGATTCTGTCCTGTCGACCTCAGGAGGCCCAAGGGAAACATCCCCATCACCCAGCTCTGGAGAAACTGATCCTAATGGTTCTAATTATGTCTTCTGGTCCTATAGTAAACCAGCCTGGTAGGAAAGTGGAAAAGTGAAAGTGAAGTCATTCAGTCCTGTCCAACTCTTTGCGACCCCCATGGACTATAGCCTACCAAGATCCTCCATCCATGGGATTTTCCAGGCAAGAATACTAGACTGGGTTGCCATTTCCTTCTCCAGGGGATCTTCCCGACCCACCTTTGAAACTGACCAAAAGAGTAATGCCCATCAGTTTTCTGGTGCTCTGGAATTTTTATTACCCAGATCCCATTTCTTCCCACTGAATTGCTTTGGCTGCTTTGTCAAAAAGCAAATGTGTGAGTTCTTTATGGCTGTTCCATTCTGTTCCATTGATCTATCCTTATGAAGTTCCAATACTCTGGCCCCCTGATGTGAAGAGTTGCCTCATTAGAAAACACTCTGATGTGGGGAAAGCTTGAAGGCAAACAGAGAAAGTATCAGCATAGGATAGATGGTTAGATAGCATCACCGACTCAATGGACATGAATTCGAGTGAATTCCAGGAGATGGTAGAGGACCAAGGAGCCTGGTGTGCTGCAGTCCATGGGGTCACAAACAGTTGGACGTGATTTAGCCACTGAGCAACAACAGCAATGCGAATCCGCACTGTCTTGAATACTACAGCCCTGCAGGAAGGCAAGTGTTATGGAGAGAAGCAGCAGCTTTTGTGATATATATGACTTTCTTGCTCTTTCTTCCATTTCCTCATCTTTGAAAGATTGGAGATACAGAGAAATGTTTCTTTACTGTAAGGAAACAACACCTCAAGCATCATGAAGAACGGCAGCTGCCAGTAGCCCTCGGTGTCAGAACCCGGGTAGTGGTGAGGGGCTCTGCAGGCTGGAGAGCAGACGCCCCTGGATTGGAGGGGGGCACCTGTCCCACTGTCCTCAGGCAAGAAGCAGGCGATATGGTTTCAGATCTTTACACTTTTAAGGAGTAGCTCAAAATCCGGGTGAAATCTCTCTTTGAAACACCAGCTTAAATAGAAACAATAGCAATCTAGCCCGGGCCTCCCAGACCCATCTGCTGGCAGACCAGTTGTGTTCTGCTTAGGGATATTTTAGAGCACTAAACGCATGTATTAGAAAAGTAAAAAGGACTTTAATATATCAAACATTTATTTCAAAAGTTGAAAAACAGAAGGAGGAGTAGGAAGAAAGAAAAAACGAGAAGAAAGGAAATAATGAAGATAATGAAAATTAATGAAGTAGAGAGGCTTCCCTGGTGGCTCAGTGGCAAAGAATCTGCCCGCCAATGCAGGGGACCCGGGTTCGATCCCTGACCACGTGCCACATGGTCAACACAGATTCGATTTTCTAAAAACTCTTCTCAAATTAAGAGTAGAACTTCCTTTATCTGATAAAGATTATCGAGTAAAAGCCTCAGCAAATACCGCAATGATTGTGAGATATTGGTGTATACTTTATAATCGTCAACCTGGACACTGATTCTGTATCCACTTTTCTGTACGTGTTACCCATCTGTACGTGTTATTTTCTGAAATTCTGACCAATGTAGTGAGACACAGAAAAATATGAAATAAATCATTATTGGGGGAAAATAATAACATTTAGGGAAAACATTTAAATCTTCAATTTAACAGGATTCTCATTTTTAATGGAATTCAGTAGAGTGGCTAAAAACACAATAAATGTATTAAAAATCAGTGGCTTTCCTGTAAACCACTAACAAGTAATTGGAAAACAAAATGGAAAAGTGCTCATTTACAATAGCAATAAAAGCGTACTAAATACCAACGAATAGCTTGAACAGAAACAATTAGGACTTATAGAAAAAAATCATACACAAACACTTTGAAATTTTCTCGACTGACATAAAGGTTTATGCATAAAAGAGCTATATTATAATTCTGAATGAAAATGCTATATATTGCAAAAATTTTCTTCCTTCCCAATACATTTAAAGATTTAACTCAAAAAAACCCAGAACATTTTTATAACATGTACATTTTTTCCCAATAATCTCTGTCTATACATAGGTGTAGTATATATGTGTGCATATATATATATGTCTATGCATGCATGTGTAAAAAATATTATATGTAATGTATGCTAGAGGTTATCTGAATAAATGAAGAGACAAGAATTTTTAACATCTGAAAGTTGAGCAATGAGTAAGGACTTGCCTGCCAAATACTAAAATGGTATCAGGCCTAATAAAGAAGCCAGCTTGGAAATCTAACAAGACTAGGTGAGTGCCTCAATCGAACACAGTCAAGAGCCTAAACACAGACCTAGTCTATTTAAGAATTTTATATATGCCATAGAAAACTATGGTGAAAGCGAAGAAAAATTAAAGAATCTCTTGATGAGGGTGAAAGAGGAGAGTGAAAAAGCTGGCTTAAAACTCACCATTCAAAAAACTAAGATCATGACATCCAGTCCCATCATTTCATGGCAAGTAGATGGGGAAACAGTGAAATCAGTGGCAGATCTTATTTTCTTGGACTCCAAAATCACTGCAGACAGTGACTGCAGCTGCAAAGTTAAAAGATGCTTGCTCCTTGGAAGAAAAGCCTTGACAGTGTATTAAAAAGCAGAGACATCACTTTGCTGACAAAGGTCTGTCTAGTCAAAGCTATGGCTTTTCCAGTAGTCATGTACAGATGTGAGAGTTGGACCTTTAAGAAGGCTGAGTGCCAAAGAATTGATGCTTTTGAATTTTGGTGCTGGAGAAGACTCTTGAGAGTCCCTTGGACAACAAGAAGATCAAACCAGTCAATCCTAAAGGAAATCAGTCCTGAATATTCATTGGAAAGACTGATGCTGAGGCTTCGATACTTGGACCACCTGATGCAAAGAGCTGACTCATTGGAAAAGATCCTGATGCTGGGAAAGATTGAGAGCAGGAGGAGAAGGGGACGGCAGAGGATGAGATGGTTGGATAGCGTCATCGACTCAGTGAACATGAGTTTGAGCAAACTCCAGGAGATAGTGAAGGACAGGGAAGCTTGGGCATGCTGCAGTCCACGGGGTCACAATGAGTCGGACATGACTGAGCAAGTTAACAGCAACAATATAGAAAACTAAAAGGGCAAGCAGGGAAAGGAAGGGTTAGGGCATAACTCTCTCCTGTTACCTCTCAGTGTACTCCATTAGGTAAATATAGAGAGACTAAGGAGGTCAGCATAAAACAGGAAAGGATTTCTAAAACTGGAAGAAAATAGAAGTGAATATTTATAAAATTTCTAGATGACAGGGAGCAGTTTCAAAACTTGAAATTAACGAATGACAGGAAACAAAGAGTCAGTGGGGAATCTGACTACATGCAGAGACAGCACTTGGACAAAGCAATTAAAAAGCCTGAAAAAAAAAGAACAGACTGAGAGACACATTTAGAACAAATAATGTAGAAAAGGATTAATGGTGTTTCTCTTTAAGATTTTTCTACATGGACCATTTTTAAAGGCTTTATTGAATTTGTTACAGTATTGCTTTTGTTTTATGTTTCAACATTTTGACCACTGCCCGACCAGGAGCCTGCACTTAATGCCTTGGAAGTCAGAGTCTTAACCAGTGGACCACCAGGGAAGATACTATTCCCAATAGTGTCTCTCTTGATTAAGCGTGTATAGAAGAAAAACGTTTAAGACTCCATTTGGAAAACTGATGAGAGATAAGAGGCAAGTCACAAAGAAGAAACTCAGTGGCTAATAAAATTCAAGTGTTCAATTTAAACAATGTAACAAACAAGAAATGTGGAAGACAACACCATTTTTCACATATCAAACAAGTGGTGATGACTCGAGTTTTGCTGACCGAGGCCAGGTGGTCCAGGCACTAAGAGAAGATGCTGGAAGGAAGGTAACTGGTTCAAACACACAGAAAGCCATAAGGCAGTTTCATGTGTCAGACACAGGCATGCCCTTTGCTCCAGTAACAATACTTCTAGGATTTAGTCCTCAGGAAACAATCAGAGAGGCACACAAGAAAGGTGTTCACAAAGATTCATTACATAGTTAGCAAAAATAAAGGAAACAAAACCCACTTCCATCAATTGGGGAAATAAGTCCACAATGAAATAATGCAAACACAGATAATGAGGCTTAGAAATATTTTTAATTATGTGGAAAATTCTCATATGAATTGAAAATTAGGGTTTTAAAAAATCATGAGTATAATATCAACTAACTTTTTAAAATGCATGAAAAAGATCAAAACTAAGCTAGAATGTTAACAACTGGTTGCCTTGAGCATTAAGACAGACATGAGGTTTTTTATTTTTCCTAATTCTTCTTTTTTTTTTTTTCTGTACTTCACTTTTTTTCCCCTGTACTTTTCCAAGTATCAATAACAAGAACTTATTACTTTCAAAGTCATTGAAAAACAAATGTATGGACAGGGCTGTTTAATAGTGTGGTGAGCTGAGTAACAGCCCCTAAAGATGTCCTAACCCCCAAATCCTGTGAACACAATTAGCCTTACATGGCAAAAAAAGGTCTATGCAGGTGTGATTGAATTAAGTAAAGTCCTTATCAGAGGGAGGCAGGAGGGTCAGGGTCAGAGAAGGAGAGATGACCGTGGAACGGGGGCTGCGGTGATGTAGGGCCGCATCCCAAGGAGATCGGGCAGCTTCTGGAAGTTAGAAGTGTCAAGGGGTTGAATTCTCCCCCTAGAGCCACCAGGAGAAATGTTGTCCTGTTGACTCGTTTTAGACTTCTGATCTCTGCTGCTGCTGCTGCTAAGTCACTTCAGTCGTGTCCAACTCTGTGTGACCCCATAGACGGCAGCCCACCAGGCTCCCCCATCCCTGCAATTCTCCAGACAAGAACACTGGAGTGGGTTGCCATTTCCTTCTCCAATGCATGAAAGTGAAAAGTGAAAGTGAAGTCGCTCAGTCATTTCCAACTCTTAGCGACCCCGTGGACTGCAGCCTACCAGGCTCCTCCATCCATGGGATTTTCCAGGCAAGAGTACTGGAGTGGGGTGCCATTGCCTTCTCCATTCTGATCTCTAGATGTAATATTATAAACTTGTGTTCTTCTAATCCCCTAAGTTTGTGGTCATTTGTCCCAGAGCCCTAGGACTCTAACACAGACAGCCACCTCATCTTTAGTTGCCACACCTCTAATTGGCAAAGAACCCGCCTGCCAATGCAGGAGATGTGGGTTCAATCCCTGGGTCAGGAAGATCCACTGGAGTAGGAAATGGAAACCTGCTCCAGTATCCTAGCCTGGAGAATTCCATGGACAGAGGAGCCTGGTGGGCTACAGTCCATGGAGTCCCAGAGAGTCAGACACGACTGAGAGGCTGAGCAGGCCTGCACTGACCCCTGAACCATCTGTCCACTCCCTTCTCAGACCCCCCCTTCAGGGTGCCCACTCCCCATCAACCTTGGCAGAGCACTGGCTCTGCTTTGGGGAACCGTCCTGGCCCAGAGGCAGCCCGGAGCTCCAAGAAGCAGCACCTTCACTAGGCATGGCTACTCACAGCCTGGAGGATGGAGAATAATCCTAGATCAGGTGGAAACTGAGCCGCAGGGAGGGAGGTGACTGACGCAGCATCAGTAAGCGACAGGCAGGCCTGGAGCCTGCCTCCAGCTCAACAGGGAACATCAGCTAGTCTCTGCTCTGGGTCAACACATCTGGGGTCTGGTCCACCTCCGCCACCACTTACGGTGAGGCTCAAGTAGGACAGGCAGCTAATTTTTCTCTGAAAAAAAATTTTGTTATTGTTGCTTAGTCGCTAAGCCGTGTCCAACATTTTTGCAACCCCATGGACTGTAGCCCAATAGGCTCCTTGGTCCATGGGATTTCCCAGGCAAGAATACTGCAGTGGGTTGCCATTTCCTTCTCCAGGTTATCTTCCTGACCCAGGGATCCAACCCACGTCTCCTGCATTGGCAGGCGGATTCTTTATCACTGAGCCACAAAAGAGTCATTAAAAGTCTTGCTTCTCACAGAAAATGAATTGCTATAAAGCCCAGTGGAAAGTTTCTGGGTTGTTTTCTGTGTACTTTTGCAACAGTGAGCTCTCGAGAAGAAGGAAGTGGTGCGGGTTAAACGTGTTGCTTGTGATCGGAAGTGCTATGGCTGAGGCTGGTCACAGGTTGGCACCAAGGTTCACACTGGCGACTAGGTTCTTATCAGCACACAGCTGTGCCTGTTCCACTTCAGACAAACATTCCTGCTCAGTCTTAATCCCTCCCAAATCTCACATCTGCCAGCCATCAAGTTCCCCTGCTCCAGATGTCAGGGGGAAAAACAAAACCCTCTATGTGCCTTCCCCACCTTGCTTGCCAATTTGTCCCCTAACTTCTCACCCTAGATCGACCTCCTCCATTTCCACACCGAAACTCGGGGCTGAGCATCCACAAGCCATCTCCAGGCACCCACAAGCCACACGTCTCTCTCCTCCTCTAAGACCTTTTCCCCTAACAGATAAAAGCAAGCTCCCCACCAGTGGCTCAGTGGGTAAAGAATCAGCCTGTAACGCAGGAGACAGAGGACGTGGGTCCAACCCCTGGATCAGGAAGATCCCTTGGTGGAAAAAATGGCAACCCACTCCAGTATTCTTGCCTGGAGAATTCCCTGGACAGAGGAGCCTGGTGGGCTACAGTCCATGGGGTCACAAACAACATACAGCACAGAACCTCCCAATCAGCCCCAACAGGAGTGTGCGGGGCCTGTAACAAAGGCCTTCTGTTCCTCAGACGTACCAAGGTCAAGCTCATTTCCATAGGAGAGCCTTGCTCTCCTTTGTGCCTGAGAAACTTCCTCGACTGAAGTACCTGCTCCTTCTTATCCTCCAGGTCTCAGCCCAGGTGGCTCCCCCTCGGAGGCCTCCTTCTAAGCCCACCCCATCGAAAGCACTCCCCCTGCCCCCTGAGTCGGGGCATGGTGCTTAGCTTTGCTCGCAGCATGCATCACTGCTTATAAGTATCTTTTTCATTTCTACACCTGATGGACTGAATGATCAAAGCAGACGATGCAAAACAGTCACACGTCACAAAGGACTGTCTGGTTGTCGTGCCTTCTGCAGCCTCAGATCCAAAGGCGACCACAGAAAGTTTTCTCAGGAGACCATAACTGCTCCTAACTCTCCTCTCTGCTCTTTGATTATTTTCTTATTGAGATATAATTCACACATCATGCAATTCACCCTTTTAAGTTGTACAGTTCAGCGGTTTTGTGAGATACTCACGAAGCTGTACAAACATCACCGCTAATTCCAGGACGTAGTCATCACCCTAAGAGAGACCCCATACGAAGGAGTCCCTCTCCCCTGACTCGCTCCTCAGCCCCTGGGGACTGCTAATCTACTGTCTCTATAAAGTTACATATTCTAGACATTTCATATGCATGGAATAATACAACATACACCCTTTTGTGTTTGGATTCTTTACCAAGCTTAATGCTTTCCAGATTCATCCAGATTGTAGCAGATGTCAGTACCTCTTTCATTTTTATGACTAGTGTACCATGGTATGAGTACTCCAAGTTTTAGTTTATCCATCCATCGGTTGACAAGCACTTAGACTGTTTCTGCTATTTAGCTCATATGAACTATGTTGCCATGAACATTTGCATACACGTTTTTTTAAATGGACATATGTCTTCCATTCTCTTGGATATATACCTAGGAGGGGAATTGCTGGCTCGTGTGGTAACCACATGTTTAATATTTCCATGAATGCCAAATTGCTTTCCAAAGTGGCTACACCATTTTACAATCCCGTGAGCAACGTCCTCTCCAGGTAATGTTAACAGCCTCAATTGCTTGATTCTATGAAAGCAGAAGGACAACGATTCTGGGGGGTGAGGTGGGCATTATAGCAATCACTGTTCCCTGTCCATTAGATGCATTCACTCACTCAACTAATACTCACTATTTGTCTCAACTGCACCTGTCGTGGTTGTAGGCACAAAAATCCTGGCCCTCCTGAAGTGTAAATTCTATCAAAGTGAGGGAAGGGCGAGGATAAACATGGAGAAAAGTAATGCAAGGGAACTGCTTTTTTTTTTCTTCTTCTTTTTGGCCACGCCACGTGGCATGTGGAATTTCCCCAACCAGGAGTCAGATACAAGCCCCCTGCACTGGAAGTGCAAAATCTCAACCGCTGGACCATCAGGGAAGCCCAGAGAATGGCTGTTTTCATTAGGGTCATCAACGACGGCTTCAGTGAGAAGCAAAGACGGGAAGGAAGTGAGGACTGGAGCCCTGGCTCTCTGAAGAAGAGCACTGCGCAGATTGAACAGCAAGGGCCGAGGGCCTGCGGCGGGAGTGTGCTTGGCATGGATGGTCAAAGAACATCCAAGAGGCTGGGACGGCTGGGGTGGGTTGAGCCAGGCGGAGCAGATTGGCAGAGGAGACCGGGAGATGGTGTGGAAGGAAACCCGGATGGTACCACCTGGTAGCCTCTGTAAGGACTTTGGATTTGTACTCTAGGATGGAGGTCATTGGACGGTTTTGACCGAGAAGAGACAGGATCTGGCTTACATTTCAAAGGCTCACTATGAGATATGAGAGAAGTGATGGATGCCCCTGGGGTTCTGCCCGAGCACCTGAAAAGATAGAGTTGCCAAACACAAAGATGGGAGAGAAAGGAATTTGACAGAGGAGATGTGGTCAGGCCACACTTGAAATGTCAACATCTGGGACTTCCCTGGAGGTCCAGTGGTTGAGGTTCTGCGGGAACCCAGGTTCCTTCCCTGGTCCAGGAACTGAGACCCCACAGCTCAGGGAGTGGACAAAAAAAAAAAAAGAAAGAAATGTCAACATCTGAGTGAAGAAGTCAAATGGAGAGCTGGATAGAAGATTCTTGAATGCAGGGAGATGTCCAGGCTAGGGATACAAAAACGGGAGCCATCTCAGAGAGGAGAGAGGTCACAAAGGACTGTCTGGTTGTCGTGCCTTCTGCAGCCTCAGATCCAAAGGCGACCACAGAAAGTTTTCTCAGGAGACCATCTCAGCCTCAACAAGAGGCTGACTCTAGAGAGAGAAGGCGCTCAGACACTGAGCTCTGCGGTCCCCCAACCTGTCCAAGCCAAGAAAATCCCCTTGATTTTTAATCACAATAAGATCCATGGGACTCTCCTGGCAGTCCAGTGGTTAAGACTTGCGCTTCTAACAAGTCTTAACCATGGGTTCAATCCTTGGTTGGGTGACTAAGATCCCTTGTCCCGCGTGGCATGGCCAAAAAAACAAAAAGGTCTCCATCAACTTCCAGTTAACTTCAACCCTCTGTCTCTGCTCACATCCTAGCCCCCTTTTCCTCCTCATCCTATCATGCTTACCTTCTGTCGACCTTTCCATTCTATTTCCTTCTTCCCCGAAAGCCTAGAACCATCTCTTCCACTCCATCAGGCAAATCCCCTGCTTCCCTTCCTTCCAGGTCCCCCTCCCCCTCACCCCTTCACCAGAGCCTTCCCTTGCTCATAACACTTTCTGGAAGGTGAGAGCAGGGGTGCATACTCCCCATCTCTCCTGAGCACCCAGGGCGCCTCTGCTTCTCCCCCACCGGTGGCGGCTACCAGTCTGTCCATTCTGAAGGATCAGCCCCCAGAGGTCGGGAATTAGGCCTGGTGCTGGTTTCATCGTGAAGACCACGCTCCACCTTCCGCGTTGGCCGTGTGGGCCCTGAAACCCTGAGTGCAGGGTTGAGTGGCTGAAACCCACAGGCTCACGACTGGGAAGAACGGCTTAGAAACAGAGCTGGTGCCTCAGCAGGACGCCTTGCTGAGCCCCCTCTTTCCTCTGCCAGCCGCTTCCTCCCACCCCATCAACTTTCCCTGGGCGAACAGACCCGGGCCCCACTCACCTGGGAGCTGGAGGAAGAGGCAGAACAGCAGCAGCAGCTGCATTTTGCCTTCGCACGGCTTCGGGGGCAGCACGTCAGGGAGAAGCGGCTGCAGCCTCCTTCGCTTCCAGCCCTTCTGCTTTCGCTTACTCTCACTCTCACACTTCCTCCTTCGGTCCTTTCCCACTGGCGAATGAGATGAAAAGCGGAAGGAGGCAGGATGGGTGAAATTTCAAGGCCATGCAAGAAGCGATCATGAATAAGCTTTTGAGAAATACCTCCCTGGCCGGAGCCTCGACGGGTTCTCTAAAAGGAGAACTCTGCTCCTTCTCAGCCTTGAAGGTTGCAGACCCGCTGGGTTTGAGCGGCTTTTACTCAGTCCTTCTCCCCTGGTGGGAAGGTTGGGATAGGGGGAACCTGGTACCACTGGAGAAGTTGTGGAGAGCCAAGACTGATGGACACAACAGCCTACACGTGGGAGTTCAAGCTTAGCTGAATGCTCAGGAGCCCAGAAGGTCAGGAATTCTACTTAACCACAGTGGGGCTTGGGCCAAAGTCACAGGAGAGATTCTAGATTCCAAACTAGCCCAGAGGTGGGAAGCAGAGGGTGAGGAAGTATCAAAACCCAGACGGCTGGGACTTCCCTGGTGGAGCAGTGGTTAAGACTCCAAGGTTCCAGTACAGGGGCAAGGGTCAATCTCTGGTTGGGAAGCTAAGATCCCACGCAGCTCATGGGGCAGCAGAAAAAGTACTTTAATAAATAAATTAATTCATTAAAAAAAAAAAAAAACAGAGTAGCCACTAAAAGAAAAGGGCTCAAAGAGTAGGAATATGTGATCAGGGAACTCCTGGTCCAGTGGGCAAGAGGGGCCTCTGTCCTGAGAACATACCAGAAACTCTTATCACTGTGCCCAGCTTACAAGGTGAGCATCTGTGAATATCGATTCTAGCCTGAATCCTCCAGAAACTTGTCAGTTATACCTTCCCGAAGAAACCAGCTCACTGTTCATGGCTATTAACTCCAGCACCTCACCCCCTCAACACATACTTTACAATAACTACTTCTTGCAGTGGAAATAAAGGATGCGCCCACCAGCTTCCCCCATCTGACTCCCTTTCCTTCTGACAACTCTGTGTTGTCAGAGTTGTCATCCTTCCCTCCCCTTCCCCTATCAGAATCCCAGCAAGACCTGGGATGAAGCCGAGAAATAGGAACAGACCAGACCTTTTTCAGATTTCGTTCCTGGAGCTTCCTTTGCTGTGTGCCCCACGTACCTGGTGATGTCTCGGGGAGCAAGTGTGTCCCAAGGAGAGATCTGAGCCCCTCGTGTCCTTATCAGGAGTGACTAGGTGTCAGAAGGGTTATTTGCACAGGAAAATGCAGCAGCTGATAAGCAAGGGTTTTCCAGGATGTGGCCAGAATTGGCTTCTCACGTTACATCCTTTCAAGTGGTCAAGTCAGGTCAATGATACAGAGTGAGAACTTGGTCAGCCCTCTGTCCCTACCCTACTGCTCGGCAGAGCCAATCTCGGCCTGTGACCCTGAATAGCTATCCTGAGAGACATCTGGTCTCAGCAAACAGAGACATCATTTGGCTTCCAGGGGAAATGACCAATGAGTTAAGTAAGCTGGGGCACACTGGAAAGCAAAGGGAACATGCTTTGAGGGGTATGGGGTGATCTTTTCTTTCTCGGGCACAGTCAGTGAGAAGCAAACAGTCTCTAAGCTGCTCCAAATTTCAGCCTGTGTCCTGACCCTCTGATCCTGGGCCTTCCTGGGTCAAAAACAGAGATTCTGCTTGGAATCAACCAAAGAGAATTCTCTGGAGACATCCCTGGTGATCCAGAGGTTAAGACACCTTCCATACTTCCAGGGAAGAAGCCAATTTCTTTGTATCTTGATTGGGGTAGTGATTACATTGGTATATACATTTGTTAAAACTCTTTCACTTATACCCTACAATGTGTGGCTTTTATTGTACATAAATTATACCTCAGTAGAGTTTATTAAAAAGAAAGAAAGAAAGACTTTATCTTCCAATGCAGCCGGTGCAGGTTTAATCCCTGCTCAAGGAGCTAAGACCCCACATACCTCATGGCCATAAAACAGAAACAAAATTATAACAAATTCAATAACGACTTTAAAAGTTGTCCGCATCAAAAAAAGAGAGAATTCTCTGAATGTCTCTAAGTGACAGCGAGTCTATTCCTCTACACCATCGCCTCTGGGGACTAGGGGAGTGTCAGGCTATTCTGGGGGTCCTGTGTCTCCAATGACCCATTTGAGGCTCTCCTCCTGGCTTGTCCGTCGACATCTGCACGAGCCTGTTACCTCGCTGAGCTCCCACATCTCCATGTGTGAAGGAAGGGATTGGACGTATCATCTGAGATTCCCCTGCTCTGAAGCACCTGTGTGTGTGAGTGTGTCACGTGTGCATGCATGTATGGGCACGTGTGTGGTGGTTTGTGCTTGTACCTGGGCCCATGTGTGGGAGCTGTGTTACAAGTGTGTATTGTCCTGAGTGTGCTCATGCTGTGTGTGCACAGGCGTTGTGGTTCCGTTGGTGTGTTCGACTCTCTGCAGCCCCACGGACTGTAGTACTCCAGGCTGCTCTGTCCTCCACTGTCTCCCAGAGTTTGCTCCAGTTCGTGTGCAGTGTGTGTGTGTGGATACCATCGTTGGGTTGTCCTGACGACTAGGAGCAAACTTGCTCAAGCTGCCTCTCTAGGTCACATTGGGCTTACACACTACTATCTTTTTCTGGACTCAGTCTTTTCAGGAGCTTCCCAGGTGGCGCTAGTGGTAAAGAACTCACCTGCCAATGTAGGAGACCCCAGAGATACAGTTCGATCCCTGGGTCAGGAAGATCCCCTGGAGGAGGGCGCGGCAACCCACTGCAGTGTTCTTGCCTGGAGAATCCCATGGACAGAGCCTGGTCGGCCCCAGTCCATGGGTCGCAGAGAGTCAGACACGACTGAAGGGACAGCCCACAGGCAGGGGGAGCAGCCCCGGTATCGAAAGGGCCGGCTTCACTGGGTCTCTCCCACTCTGGAATAGAAGGTCCACGAGATGGCAGTTGCCAGGCCCACTGGAGAACTACAAAACCAAAGTCTACACCAGGGGGACCTGACGGAACTAAGACTCTCAGTGGAGGAGCAAATGCAAACAGCGCTTAGCCGGACATCAGGGGACCAGAGCAGACAGCCGCCTAGAATCCAGGCGCCAACACTGGGCTGAACCAGGCTCCCTCTGGGCTCGGCCACCGGCATGACGACAGCTCCCCTCACTGGGGCTTTCGAGCTTCTCGCTTCTTTGTGAAAGTGAGGAAGAGGCCACGAATCTGATGGAACTTAAATATCAGCACCCCTCACTTGCCCAGGCCCCTATATCAAATTCTGTATTCATATTTCAGGATTCTTCCCCCCCCTTTTTTTGTGTGTGTGTTATTTATTTATTTGTGTGTGCCGGGCCTTGGTTGTTGCACCTGAGATCTTTAGTTATGGCAGGCATATGGGATCTAATTCCCTGACCTAGGATCGAACCCTGGGCCCCTGGGTTGGGAGCACAGATCCTTAGCCAGTGGACCAGCAGGAAGTTCCAGGATCCTTTTAAAAAGGGCCTCCAACGTTGTATGAGCTTCAGGCCTGGGATAAATGGTCCCACCCTGGGTATCCACCCCTTGACTCCAAAGCTCTTCTCACAGAAAGGAAGAGTCTCTTCCCCTCTCTTCGAGTCTGGACCAGACTCGGGACTTACTTTGCCCAAGAAAGTGCAGCCGAAGCGATGGTGTGCCGTTTCCCAGCCGCAGCCTGCAGGGGCCTCCTCCATTTCCTTTGTTCTCATGCTTCTCCACTTCCTCCTTGAGAATGCACCAGGCTAACCAGAGGATCAAGAGCCTCGCTGCTCTGGCCAACAGCCCGCTGACTCCCAGCCACGCGGGGAGCCCAGCTGAGACCAGAAAGACCTCCCAGGCTAAACCGCGGACTCACAAACTTGCTACACGCCACTGAACTTCAGACAGCTCATTGCAGTGTTATTGTGATCGAAAACTAAAAGACGACCCCACGAAATCCAGATCCACCCACAGCAGCTGCCTCATTCTCCACTCCGCAGCTTTAGCTGCCCTGCGGTTTCTGTTCACTCCAGTCCCCTCTGCCCTCTGACTTTTCCGTGCAGCTCTTCAGAGATGGCCCGCGCTGCCCCTGCTATCTCAACACCTCACCTCACCTCTCCCTCTAATGTGGTTCAGATCAGAAGGGCCCTTGGACCACTAGCCATCCGTGGCTTGTGATTCAAAACTATAAGTTACTCTAAGCTAAGAAAGCAATACATGTTCATTTCAAGAAAATAAATTGTGAAATACAGATAAGGTTGAAAAAAAAGGATATAATTGCCTTCATCTCATCACCCTGAGATAATCACTTTTAACTTTCAGGTTTATACTTCACCCGTCTTTTATCTCTTCCTGCAGAAAAGCAAAGTTATTCCAGAAATCAGGAGGGCATACTAATGTGTGAGTTCATACCACTCACTTCTCAACAGATTTCCATCACAAACAACACCATCTCCTTTGAGAAAAGATGTATGTCCTATAAAACAAATATCATAGAGAAGTTTGGTTTAGGGAATTCCCTTGCAGTCCAGTGATTAGGACTTGGAGTTTTCACTGCCAAAAGCCTGGGTTCAATTCCTGGTCAGGGAACTAAGATCCAGCAAGACACGTGGCACAGCCAAAAAAAAAAAAAAGGATGGCTTTAAAGCTTTGGTGGGCAGAACCAACTCATGTTTCTTTTTGGTAGAAATGCCTCCAGGGACTAAAATCAAAAACTCCTCTTGGTCACATTGGACTTGCAGACTACAGTCTTCTTCAAATTGCAAAAGTAATGTGTATTCACTGTTGAAGAATAATGAAATACAGAGGAACCCAAACGGTGCATGGTGAATCAGTCCTAATCCCACCCCAGAGACAACCACTGTTGAATATAAGTATATGTTTCTATTACCAATTTTGTGTTCTTTTCTTTAGAAAAGCAGTTTATTTCAGGTTAAGTAAAGGATCACTCCTGTATGACTTGACTTCATCAATTAGTTTATTACATTGATTAGGTATTTTTAATACAGAAAAATTCAAAAAGTAAACAAAGCCAATAATGCTCACTTTGAAATAATCCCAGTTAACATTTCTTTAAAAGGTAATGCAAACAGAGCTTTTTTAACTATGGGAGAAATAAAAGGAAAAAGAAAATTCTCCTTTCCAACCCCACCTCACCATGTCCAGAACCTCAAGGAAACCATTGTCAGACTCTGTTGCCTCTTTTTAAAAAAGCTTATGCAGGGACTTTCCTGGTGGTCCAATAGTTAAGACTCCAAGCTTCCAATGCAGGAGGCATAGGTCTGATCCCTCGTTGGGGAATTAAGATCCCATATGTCACATAGTGTGGCCAAAAAAACTTAAAAAAAAGTAGATTTTAAAGCTTACGCATAAGTAAAATATGCATCTAAGTGAAGTACAAATAAGTCATCATACAAACATCTGCCCCTTCATCTTTTGCTTAATAATATAGTTTTTTTCCAAACAGCACATACAGATTTTCCTCATTCTTTTATCATTCACAATATTACATTGCATGTAAATTCTAGAGTTCATTTCACCAGTCCCAACTACTGGATTATCTGCCCCTACAAGCACTGCAGTGAGCACTCCTCTACATATATCGCAGTGCACTTTTGGAAGCAAAGCCCTAGAACTGCTGAGTGGGAAACAATCTGCATCTGTAACTTTGATCAGTTCAGTTTAGCTCAATCGCTCAGTCATGTCTGACTCTTTGCAACCCCATCGACTGCAGTATGCAAGGCTTTCCTGTCCATCACCAATTCCCGGAGCTTGCTCAAACTCATGTCCATCATGTCAGTGATCCCATCCAACCATCTCATCCTCTGTCATCCCCTTCTCCTCCTGCCTTCAATCATTCCCAGCATCAGGGTCTTTTACAATGAGTCAGTTCTTCACATCAGGTGGCCAAAATACTGGAGCTTCAGCATCAGTCCTTCCAATGAATATTCAGGACTGATTTCCTTTAGGATGGACTGGTTGGATCTCCTTGCATTCCAAGGGACTCTCAAGAGTCTTCTCCAACACCACAGTTCAAAAGCATCAATTCTTCGGTGCTCAGCTTTCTTCACAGTCCAACTCTCACATCCACACATGACCACTGGAAAAACCATAGCCTTGACTAGACAGACCTTAGTCGGCAAAGTAATGCCTCTGCTTTTTAATATGCTGTATGGGTTTGTTATAGCTTTTCTTTCAAAGAGCAAACATCTTTTAATTTCATGGCTGCACTCACCATCTGCAGTGTAACTCTGATAGATGTTGTCAATTGTTCTCCAAAAGGCCCTAGTGTAGACTCCCACCAATGGTATATGTATGTGTGCCTGCTTCCCCAAGTCTCAGCCAATGTTGACCATAATCAAAGTTTTAGCGAAGCATTCTATATTATTTTTTTATCAGTCAGGGTTCCCCAGAAAAATAGGACTAGTAGGAGATCCATCTATAAAGACAGATTTCATCTAAGGAACTGGCTTATGCAACAGTGGGAACCAGCAAGTCCAGCATTTGTCTGGCAGGAGCCAATGCTATGATCTTGAGACAGAACTTCTTTCTCAGGGAAAGCTCAGTGTTGCTCTTAAGATCTTTCTGTTAACTGGATAAGGCAAATGTGGATTATTGAAGACTTACAAGTCACCAGTCCCAACTACTTGCTCCTACAAATGCTACAGTGAGTGGCCTTGGACACCTATCTTGGAGTACCTTTGCAAGTGGAAGTTGGTTGTGGATGTTAGTCACATCTAAAATATGCCTTCATAGCAATATCTAGAGTAGTGTTTGATTGAATAATAGCCTCACCATGTTGACACCTAAAACAAACATACCTACCCAAGAGAAATGAAAACATATGTTCACACAGAAATGTGTAATAATAGATGTTCATAGCAGCATTATTTATTAGTAGCCAAAAAAAGTGGGAACATCCCAAATACCTACCAACTGATAAATGGAAAAACGAAATGTGGGATAGCCATATAATGGAATATTATTCTATAATAGAAGGGAATTAATTACTGCTACATGCTATAACCTATTGCTGCATCCTAACACATCGATGAACCTCAAAAACAGGACACTCAGTAAAAGAACCAGTCACAAAATATCACATATGGCATGTTTCTGTTTATATGAAATGCTCATAAAGCCTCTCTATCCATAACCTTTGCTCATTTTTCTATTGAGAACTTCTTTTGAGAGCTCTTGATATTACTAGGTGTTTAACCCTTTACCTGGCACACGCTGTGCTATGTCAATCGCTTCAGTTGCGTCTGACTCCTTGCAACCCCCAAGACCTCAGCCCACCAGGCTCCTCTGTCCATTTTGCCAATATTTTCCCTCTGTCATTTCTCATTTGATTTCATTGCTTTATCTTCTAATGACCAGAGTATTTTTTTTCCTACACAATCAGATCTATCGATCTTTTTCTTTATGGCATCTGTATTTGCTGTCTTGTTTAAAAAAAAAAAAAGAGAGAGAGGTTGCTAAGAACCAGTGTCAGAGCCACAGTAACCACTCCATTCATCTTGGTTTCTAAATGTTCCCCTGAATCACGAAATCACAGGAAAGCAATGTATTTAGACACCATTAGCCCGGCTCCACTGAGAGGCGTCTACGGAAGTGAGAGTAGATGTCAGGCCCCGGCTTTTAGCAAAGATCGATACAAAAGCTGGAGGAAGAGCTTTGCATCTTCTGCAAAATTACAAATGCCCATCTTGTCATTCAGGCGTCTTGTGTAAGGATCCATACAAGAGATTCCTCTCAGCAGCTCATGCCAAGAGAAAAAATACTCACTGATTGAAAGGACTCAGGCATTTTTCCTGGCAATAAAGTACCACACACTCCATCTGGCTTCCCATTTCATCTTGACTGCCAGGAAATCCAGAACCAAATGTAAGCTCAGACGCAGGAAAAACCCAACCTCACTTTGGGGAATTCATGCCAGGCATAATCAGGCAGCATCGTTAACTGCCCTTTGGTATAGGGGTGTGCATGCCCACATGCCTAGTCGTGTCCGACTCTTTGTGATCCCGTGGACTGAAGCCCACCAGGCTTCTCCATCCATGGGATGGATGGGTTGCCATGTTCACCTCCAGGGCATCTTCCCGATCCAGGAATCGAACCCACATCTCCTGCACCGGCCGGCGGGTTCTTTACCCACTGTGGTGGGTTTTGCTGTAAATCACCTCAGGTCCCTTTTGGATGTGGATGAGACACAAATAGAGACATAAACAAAATGACAAGAAGAGAGAACAAAGACACTTGTCTAAACGATGGCAACGCTGACCCAGAGGTTTCTGCCACAACCACGATTAATTAACCTTTCCATACATGCTTCCAAAAGTGGAGGTGCCCTGGAAAATCCAGATCTGAGGCCTCTCTGAGCAGTGCAATCTGGAGCACACCCAGAGTAACTTCAGGAAAATCCTGGCAGCTGTTGAGTGGAGACACTCCTTCGTGCATCTAAGATAATAGATTAGCCAGACCCCTCCCTAACATTTGGGGGACCAGCCCTAGTATACAAATGGTGGCCCATATACCACGTGTCTCGATATTTTAACAGTCTAAAGCAAGCTAAGAAAAGAATCTATCAAATCAGGGTTTCCCTGATGGTTCAGTGGTTAAGAATCCACCTTACAATGCAGGGGACTCGAGTTCAATCCCTGGTAGGGGAACTAAAGATCCCACATGCCTTGGAGGCACTAAATTTGTGGGCTGCAATTACTGAACCTGCAAGCCACAGCTAGAGAGTCCCTGTACCGCAAGGAAAGATCCCACGAGCTGCAACTAAGACCCAGGGTAGCCAAATAAATAAACACATATTTTCTTTAAATCTATCAAATCAAATGCATCTGGACTTCCCTGGTTGCCCAGTGGTTAAGACTCCGTGCTTCCACTGCAGGGGGCACAGGTTAGATCCCTGATCTGGTAACAAAGGGGCTTCCCAGGTGGCACTAGAATCCACCTGCCAGTGCAGGAGATGCAGGAGGTGTGGGTTCAGTCCCTGAGTTGGGAAGATCCCCTGGAGGAGGGTATGGCAACCCACTCCAGTATTCTTGCCCGGGAAATCCCATGGACAGAGCTGCCTGGCAGACTACGGTCCCTAGGGTCCAAAGAGTCAGACATGACTGAAGCGACTTAGCACGCATGCATGCTGGTAACTAAGATCCCACAGGCCACACAGTATGGCCAAAAAAAACAAAAAGTGCATCTGACCTTCCCACCTTGACAAAAATACCTGCCTACCAACGCAGAAGCCAGATTTGAATGTATCATTCTCAGAAGTTCTGCTCCGAGACATAGCAGCCCAGTGACAGATGTCTTCTTATCCTCAGCCCGCCATCCACAGACGTTCCCCTGCCCTCCCCACTGCCGCACACTCCACACCCCAAGGTCCTCAGGAGAGTGTGTGTGTGAACACCCAGCCTTCACACCCAAGCTCCGTCCACATCCCAGCAAACAGCCACCTCTCGGCCACTGCTCAGGCAACACTAGCAGTTAGCTTGGAGCAAACTAGAGTCTATAGCGGGGACACAAGTCTTTGAGCTCAATGGACCACTTATTTCACGGGGAGGGGCACAGCCAGATAGAGACCAGGCATAAAGGTGGCCCTGGATTTCAGGGGCAATCTTTCAATTTCTAAGTTGATCAGCTCTGAGCTCTCCATGGCGGCCCAGGAAAAAAGTTTGCCCCCATCATCACTGACTCCTGACATGATCATCTTCACGGAGTTGCTGTTTTTAAAAAGACCAGCCCAAGCACATCATCCCTCCCTTGCCTCCGGGCAGAATTCCACTGGGTCTGAAATGCTGAACCCCGTCACCCTGGACTGAGTCCTCACTAAATCAGAAAAGGTCCCAAGAAAAGGGGACTGTTTTCACAGGAGAGAAGGTGATGATAACGCTTCACCCTGGAGAGGAAAGGATAAGGGCAGAAAGAACGAGAATCTGTCTTTTAGTAAAAGTGGTGGATGCAGATGGACAGACTGACCCCTCACATTCTGGAATATTCTCTCTAGGAAGCACTTCTTCCAGTTTGAGGAAGTTAGATTTGAGATGTAAATTATTAAAGCCACTGCACACAACAAACAAATGGAGTCTTTTCACCAGGGAGGGAATAAAGGAGAAGAAAGAGAAGCCGCTCAGTCGTGTCCGACTCTTTGTGACCCCACGGACTGCAGCCTAGCACGCTGCTCCATCCATGGGATTTTCCAGGCAAGAGTACTGGAGTGGGGTGCCATTTCCTTCTCCAGGAGGAAATAAGAACTGAACAGAATTTGGTTCGGGAAGTGGGACTGAGGGACCGTGGTCAAAGAGGCAACATCATGAATGACCCCTGCTAGTGATTCAGCGCCATGGTCAGAGTGAACAGTGCTGGTACCGTGGTCTGACCCAAGGAGGCCCTGTCAATCTTTACAGTTTTTCATGTTTGTGCTTTTGTATCTTTATGGTTTTGTAAGTTGAGCTAAAGTTGGCATCTCCCAGGTCTTTCCAGTGACCCTGAATGCTTGCCTTTGGACAGTGGCTACTGTCCACTTTGAAACGAATGCATTTACCCAGCCATTCGTTCATCGAGGATCCACTGGCTATCAGCCTCTGAGTGCATGTTTACTTCTTCCCTATCGCTTACGATTTTCTTCCAGGTTTTGCACCTGAATTTCCAGGTAATTCTCCCCACTACTTCCTGCAAGTACAGAAGTAGCCAGACCCTTCTTTCCCAGACTCTGTGTCCCTTTGAAATGTTATCCTCTCCAAGGCCAAGTGCAAATTCTTCCCAATGTGTATATCCAGCCATCCTCATTTTTTTAATTCTATAGACTTTCCCATAAGGGAGACCCCCAGACACAGGTATTCCAAGAAGCAGATGCCAAAGGGCTAGGAAACGTTCAGGGATTTTGGACTTCCCTACTAGTGTAGTGGTTAAGACTCTGAGCCTCCAACAAGGGTTTGATCCCTGGTAGGGGAAGTAAGATCCCCTATGCCTCGAAGTGTGGTCACAAAAAAAAAAAAGTGCAAGGATATTATTGAGGGAAACACCTATGAGAGCAATGGGGTGGGAGAGGCAGGGAAAGCAGTCAGACTGTGGTGAAGGTGTCGACTCTAAAAAGATGCACAGCGTGAGAGTTGTGAGTTAAGTTTCATTTGGGGCAAAATGACTGCCACCCGGGAGACAGCACCCCAGCTGGCTCTGAGAGACTGCTCCAAGGAGGCAGCGGGGAAGGTCAGTATGTGTGAAGGGGGAGTTCGTGCAACTGAGCACCTATTTTACAAAAGGTATGTTTCTGTTAGTTACGAGGAGCCGATGTCACCGTGAAGAGATTTAGTACTTTCCTGGATATGAAGAGATGCGAGGATTAGGGTCATGAAATCAAGTCCTGAAAGTATCTAACTATCTAAAGACCTCTTCCACCAGTTTTTCTGGAGCACTTAGTGCCCCATTCTTCACCCTGAACTCGGTTCTGGGCATCTCGAAGGTCAACAGCTGCAGCAACACCGGATTCAGTCTCCAGAGAATCAGGCGTCAGATGCCCTCGCAGGCGTGCATGCCAAGTCACGCCAGTGGTGTCTGACTCTATGCGGCTCTACGGATTGTAGCCTCTGTCCATAGGACTCTCCAAGCAAGAATACTGGAGTGGGTCACCATGCCCTCCATCAGGGGATCTTCCTGACCCAGAGATCGAACCCAAGACTCTCAGGTCTCCTGCATTGGCAGGTGGATTCTTTACCACTGGCGGTAAAGAATCTACCTGCAACATGGGAGACCTGGGTTCAATCCCTGGGTCAGGAAGGTCTCCTGATGGAGGGCATGGTGACCCACTCCAGTATTCTTGCCTAGTGAATCCCATGGACAGAGGAGGCTGGCGGGCTACAGTCCATGGGGTCGCAAAGAGCTGAACACGACTGAGTGACAGAGCCCAGCACAGCACCACCTGGGAGCCCAGCAGATGCCCTTGGCAAGCGCCAACTCATGGTTGACCCAGGCCTGTCCCCAGGTGAAGGAGGAAGAGCAGGAAGGTTGGGTAGACGTGCGCAAGGCTGCTGTGAAGTCTCTGGAAGTTTCTGCAAAACTTCAAGAGAGTCCAGGAGCCAAAGGTGGCTTTTAGGGAAGTCTTGCTTCTCCCGGGAACAGACCAATGACGGCCCGCAGAGCACAGCAGCGGGACCTCAGTCAGCGATGCCCCGGGGGCTGGAAGTCTGAGAGGCACTTCTCAAGGTCACCCGAGAGACTGATTAACCTGGGTTGAAACAAGATTTCCTTCATGCTTTCATGCCATGTTCAGAGGTTTCACTAGGAAATCCAGAGCTTGGGGTGTGTGTGTGTGTGTGTGTGTGTGAACATGTGTGTGTGTGTGTTTAGAAGGAGCCCACTCCCACAGCCCCAGAGCCTCTCAGCCCCCTTCTGTTGCTCCCTTTCAGACCATCCTGGTTGGGGACAGTGGCGTGGGAAAGACCTCCCTGCTGGTTCAGTTCGACCAGGGCAAGTTCGTCCCGGGCTCCTTCTCGGCCACCGTGGGCATCGGATTCACAGTAAGCACTCTGGGCTCGGGGGCCTGCTGGGCCTCTGACAGGGTCCCGGCAGGAGACAGGTGGACGCTCACGCTGGGTCGTTCAGGAGGTTTAATAAAACGGCTATTGGCCGAGGTGCAGGCAGCGGGTGGGGAAACCAGGAGGGATGTGGCAGGGCCCTTGGGCAGTTTCAGGGCATCCACCCGCCAGAGGTGTGAAGAAGGGGAAGAGGGAACCGTCAGCAGAACCAGGAACAAAGAGGGCTGTGTACAGAGGGCGACCCTGACCCCAGGGTGGAACACAGCCACCACTGGAGCCCAGCCGGGAGGCAGCCAGGGCAGGAAAGTGGCCCCTGTCCCACACTGCTCCCCTCCTGCTCCCCGTCCACCTCCCGCTGGGGCTCCCCATGACCGAAGACAGCTAGAAGGCAAGGAGCATCCTGACATAGATACAGGGCAAGAAGAAGCCCAGAGAGGCAAAGAGGTGGCTTAAAAGTTGCACATAAGTCCTTGGGACTTCCCTGGCGGTCCATTGTTTAAGACTTCGCCTTCCCATGCAGGGGGTGCAGGTTCAATCCCTGGTCTGGGAGCTAGGGTCCCGCGTGCCTTGAGCCAAGAAACCAGAACAAAACAGGAGCAATATTGTACCAAAGTGTTTATGTTGCTGTTCAGTCGCCCAGTCGTATCCAATTCTTCGCGACTTTATGGGCTGTAGCCCGCCAGGCTCCTCTGTCCGTGGGATTCTTCAGGCAGGAATACTGGAGTGGGTTGCCATTTCCTCCTCCAGGAGATCTTCCTGACCCAGGGATCGAATCTGCATCTCTTAATCTCCTGCATTGGCAAGCGGGTTCTTTACCACTAGTGCCACCTGAGAAGCTCTTTATAAGACTTTAAACTATTTATAAAACTTTTTTAAATGGTCCACATCAAAAAAAAAATGTTATACACATGTCCAAACTTGGCATTGTCTTGAGGATCCTAGGGCACTGGCAGGTCAAGGGTGAAAGTTCAGGTTGTCACACTCTGTCTCTCCCTGGACACACCACAGGGGAGAAGCTCAGATTAAGGAAGCATCCTCAGGTTTTGTCTATTCTTGGCACCTCTGCAGGCCGCAAAGCGCTTCCTCTACCCCACATCCTTATTTCTCTCCACTTTCACTATGCCTGTCAGTGGCTGGCAGCGACCTTGAATCCTGGGGAAGCCTTTGGAAAGCTTTTCGGTCCTCTCTTGGATGGTGGCAGGTGCAAAAGGGCCTTCTTGAGGGGTCCTCAGGGTTCGATCCCTGGGTCGGGAAGATCCCCTGGAGAAGGAAATGGCAATCCACTCCAGTATTCTTGCCTGGAGAATCCCATGGGCAGAGAAGCCTAGTAGGTTACAGTCCACGGGGTCGCAAAGAGTCGGATACGACTGAGCGACTTCACCTCAGAATCCTAGTATCTGGAGATGCGGAAGGACAAATGTCATTTCTTGGGCAGCATGGGTGTTTGAAAGGCCACTCTCCCGGACCCAACAGAGCACCAGGCCTGGGAGGTGCTGGGACACAGCAGAATCATGCTGGTGGGACCCCCCAGAATCTGGACTTGACCACTGGGTCACCGTGCAGAAGGCAAGGGACCATGATGGAGCAGAAATAAGAGACTGGCCAGGGTATGTGCCAGGGCCTGAAGTTCAGCCTGAAAAACCAGCACCCAAGGCTCCTTCCTAGTGCTGCGAGCGGCGAGGCTGAGTCCAAGAGGGGCGGGGCCACACTGGCAGCCCCCAGGGTGCCAGGAAGCTGACCAGGATGGGGGTGCCAGGCGTCCTCCACCGGGGGCCCACATCACCTGCCCCTCAGCATGCAGGGCACGTGTGTGCCCAGTCACCCTCCTCACTCACTCCATCCCCGCCCTCCCGCGTGTCAGAGGGCAAGAGGCAGAGAGGGGGTGGGGGTGGGGGAAACTGATGCACCCTCCTCGGAGGCACAGAGGTGGGACCTCCAACGTTTGCCACCAGCCTGGTGAGAAAGGCGAGGCGACTTGCCCGTGTGAGAAGGAAGAAAGCGAGTGGCCAGCAGCGCGTGGGCCGGGCCGCCCTCCATCCTGGGCCTTGGCTGAGAGCTTGACCCCGGTTCACACCTCAGGACAAGCCCACGGGTAGCTTATGCTGCGTGAGGGCCTGGGGGCCCGATTCAGGCCTGAGTCTGGGGTCTCCTGGGTCCAGTGCGTGGCCTGGGAGCAGACCGGACACACAACCTACCCCTCAGCCCACACTGGCCATAGAAGGTGGGACGACAGCCCGTGACAGGAGCCATGGCAAGGACACGTGACTAACCCCGGGCCGGGCAGCACAGCCCAGCTCCACACAAAGAGGCCTGCAGCGGTCGCTGGGAAACGTCGGTCTCCTCCAAAGCCCCTCCCCACTCCTCTGGCTAGCGCCAGGGACCTTCCACTCGTTTCCTTCCCAGAGACGGGTCTCCCTCCAACCCTCTGCTCAGACCAGCTGGATCTCTGCCCAGCAGCTGAAGTCTCCCATGTCCTCTGACACAGGGGCTGGAGGACACGGGGGGCTCCTAGCAATATCAGTGGTCTGGGGGCCCCAGAGAGCTGGGCTGCCGGACACTTGCTTGTCCACCTGTCGTTGAAACACTGCTGACAGCTCATTGTTGTTAAGTCATTAAATCATGTCTGACTCTTTGTGACCCCATGGACTGCAGCACACCAGGCTTCCCTGTTCTTCACCATCTCCCTAAGTTTGCTCAAACTCGTGTCCATTGAGTCAGTGATACCATCTGACCATCTCATCCTCTATTGCTCCCTTCTCCTCTTGCCCTCAATCTTTGCCAGCATCAAGATCTTTTCCAATGAGCTGGCCATGTGCAAATGTCCTGTGGCGAGCCCTGGCTGTGGTCAGAATTCCTGGTAGCTGATGGGGGTGGGTGGGTGTCCTGTTGACCCAGCTCATTAGGCTGAGTGGAGCCTGGGCAGCAGGAGAGAGGAGGAGTCCTTGACCTTCACTTTAAAGGAGACAGAGGTGGGGAATTCCCTGGTGGTCCAGTGGTTGGATTCTGTGCTTCCACTGTGGGTTCAATCCTCAGTTGGAGAAATAAGATCCCACTTGCGGCATGGCCCAAAAAATGTTAGTAATAATAACAATAAATACAGGAGACAGAAGTGAGTGGGGAGACCACTGGGATCTGCCCCCAGGCCCCCTCTAGAACCTCTGAGCTCATTGCTTCTGGAAGCGGGACCTGCCCAGGTCCTGGGTAGATAGCTCTCAAAGCAAGATCTTTGCCAACTCCTCTGTCATCAACTCCACCAAACTGGTGGCATAGTCCTGTGGATGAGTTCACTGGGGTGCTGACACCCCCAGGTTCACATAGCAGTCTCCCCAGCCGGCTCCCTCCCCCCCAGTCAGGTCCTCCTGGCTATGTCTTGTCTCAGTGTCCCCTAAACTCTCTAGTCTTGCCTGAACACAGCTGTAGTGTTCATCTTTCTAAAGCCTCATCCCTGGTCCCCACCACCTAACACCATCAGTGGCTCATCTACCGCCTTCCAATAAAGTTGGAATCCGTCCTCTGCCAGCCAAGGTCTGGCGCAGTTCAGCCGGGTGGTTTCCAAACACGCAGGTAATACACATAAAAACCTCCAGTTTGCCTGCAGTCATGGATCCCAAGCTCACCCACGCACATGTGGGGACCTGTGGTCAGGCACCTCAGACTCTGATGTAGGTGTTCTCCCAGCTCTGGGGGTTTCTTGCCGCCCCCTCCGCTCACTCCCCCATCTCCTGAGTGCACACAAAGGCCCTCCTCTGAACAACCATGAGGGTTCACGCAGCAGCATTACTTCCGTACTGGGAGGTTGTGTGAGGGTGTGGGGTGTGACTTGTGTACCGGAGGAGGTCAGGGAGATTGGTTAGGGGTGAAGTGTGGGGTGTGTGCCTTCTGGACTTGGGGGTGATGAGAGGAGCTGGGGTCATTGAGAGACACTGTATCAGAGGGTTATCTCTACCTCTAGGGAAGGTGTGAGATGTGGGGGTCAGTGAGGAGGGTGTTTGTGCAGTGATGTGGCGTGCGTGTTGAGAAGTGGTGTTGAGTCCTGTCTGTGGCCCTGAAGTGGTGACACGTGTTTGAGGGATGTGAGATGTGTGTGTTTGCAGAGGGGGTAAGGCGTTGTGTGTTTATGGTATGATATGAAGTGCACCTGTGCTCACTGATAAAAACGGTGCATGTGGAATGATTTGAGGTACTTACGTGACTTGAGGTGTGCGTGACGTGAGCAGTGTGTGTTTCTGTGGCCTGGGTGGTGTGTATGAGTTGAGGTGTGTGCGTGAGGTGTGTGCATGATGTAAGGTGTGTATTTGTGGTGTGAGCTGTCTGGTGTCTGTGACAGGGTGTGAGGAATGTGTGTGCCTGGGTGTGACATGTCTCTGTGTGTGTGTCACGTGAGGTATGTGTGTCTCTGTGTGTGTGTCACGTGAGGTGTGTGTTTCTGTCATATGAGGCGTGCATGTGTCTGGGTGTGAGGTGTCTCTGATGGGGTGTGATATGTCTCTGTGTGTGTGTCTCATGAGGTGTGTATGTCTGTCATATGAGGCGTGTGCGTGTCTGGATGTGAGGTGTCTCTGATGGGGTGTGACATATCTCTGTGTGTGTGTCTGTGGTAAGGTGCCAGGAGTGGGTGGGGTGACGTGTGCCCGGTGTGAGTACTCAGGGAGATGCAGGCTGCTCCGGTGTGTACACAACACTAGAGAGGCCGTCAGGAAGGCTGGACTCCCCAGAGGCTGTGTCCTCCGTCCATTCCCTCCGCCACCCCTCCTGTCTAAAGACACTCCCCATCTCTGAGTGGGCTGTGCATCCTCCCTTTGGGGCAACACCTGCCTCCCCGGCACCTCCCAGCTCTGAACATCCCTGACCCCCTCTCACTTCTGCCCCCCTGGAGGCTGCCCTTGAACACCCCACCTGACGCTGCAGTGTCCCAGAGGACAGCGTGTGACATCCTCTGCACACAACACCGCCCACAGGCCCCAGGCCCGGCAGGCCAGACAGACACAGCCCAGAGGAGTCCAGCGGGCCTCTCTGCCATGTTAGTGGGCGTCACAGCCCACTGCTACCAACCTTCCCAGAGTGGAGATGCAGCAACGCAGAGCTTGTGTTTCTCCACCATTTCTAGAGCATCCACACCAATGGGCAACTTTCTCCATCCCAAACCTGCCACAGGACAAAGACGGTCTTGCGGAAGCCGACACAAACCACAGCTGGAGGCCAGAAATCGAGGCATAGGCAGGGCCACACTCCCTCTGAAGGCTCAAGGGAAAGACGCTTCCTCGCCTCTTCCAGCTTCCGGCAGCTCCCGGAAACTCTTAGCATTCCTTGACTCATAGCTGCAATGCTCCCAGCGCTACGTCTGTCTCCACATGCCTGTTTTCTCCCTGTGTCCTCTTCTTAAAAGGACACCATTCACATTGGATTGAGGTCCCACCTCCTCCTCCCTAGACAGCGTATTAAAAAACAGGGACACGACTTTGCCTACAACGGTCCGTCTAGTCAAAGCTATGGTTTTTCCAGTAGTCATGTATGGATGTGACAGTTGGACCATAAAGAAGGCTGAGCATGGAAGAATTGATGCTTTTGAACTGTGGTGTTGGAGAAGACCCTTGAGAGTCCCTTGGACTACAAGGAGAGCAAACCAGTCCATTCTAAAGGAAATCAACCCTGAATATTCATTGGAAGGACTGATGCTGAAGCTGAAGCTCCAATACTTTGGCCACCTGATGCGAAGAACTGAGTCATCAGAAAAGACCCTGATGCTGGGAGGGATTGGGGGCAGGAGGAGAAGGGGATGACAGAGGATGAGATAACTGGATGGCGTCACCAACTCAATGGACCTGAGTTTGAGCAAACTCCAGGTGATAGTGAAAGATAAGGAAGCCTGGCGTGCCGCAGTCCACAGGGTTGCAAAGAATCGGACACGACTTAGCAACCGAGCAACAACCACCTCTCCTCTAAGACCTCATTTTCAATAATTATACCCGCAACGACCCTACTTCCAAATAAGGTCACATTCTGAGTTGTTAGAGCTTAGGACTTGAGCTTCTCTCTGGGGAGGGGGGAACCACAATGCAACCCACATCAGCCTGGTTGGCAAAGGAAAGCCAGAGAGGACCAGACTACATCCCCTCTCTCCTTCCTCCCCAGTCATCACCCTCTTGGGCTGAAACCCTCTCCCCTGCAGGGTTCCTGTGTGAGCCCTCAGGACACTGAATGGACTGGGGGGTTATTTGCGACCAGAGCCTGCAACGCCCAAATAGCAGGCAAGAGGGCACATCGGCAGGGCTCTGTGTCCTCCCTGCTTGCGTCCCTCCCTATGTGGCATGAGGTTGTGGCACACCCACTTCCGGAAAACGGCTCCTGGGACTTCCCTGGTGGTGCAGCGGTTAAGACTCCGTGCTTCTAAAGCAAGGGGCATGGGTTTGATCCCTGGTCAGGGAACTAAGATCCCACATGCTGCACTTTGAGGCCAAATAAATAAATAAATAACAATGCTCCATGGATAATAGCTCCAAGTGATGCCTAAAGTTACAGGGCAGGAGGCAGGTGTACACATACAGTCCCCACGAGGCTTATGGTCGCCCATAAGCCAGGCCTGCCCCTTGCCCCTCACCCCCAATACCTCATTAAAGAGGTGCAGGGCCCCCGCCCCTCTACATGCCCCTCACCCAGTCCCTCTGTAAAGTACCCACCCTGTTCCGTGGGAACCTGACTGCACTTATGTAGGATTTGGGATCAGGTAATTGAATGGTGGGATGGCATCACCGACTCGAGGGACATGAGTTTGAGTAAGCTCCGGGAGTTGGTGATGGACAGGAAAGCCTGGCGTGCTGCAGTCCATGGGGTTGCAAACAGTCGGACACAACTGAGCGACTGAACCAAACTGAATTGAATGGTCAGCCCAGGCCAGGGACCCTGAACTCTGCTCTGGACCACCCCTGGACACACTCTTAGTCTCTGTCAACAAAAGGGGGTTCCTGGGAGGTCCTGGAGACTCAGCTCAAACTGATTCACAACTTTATGAATTCATCTGGTACCAGACTTTAAGACCTACTAGGTGCCAGAGGGGAGGGCCACACGTGGATAAGGCTAGTCCTGCCTCGAGGAGCACCTGGATTGGGAAGTGTGCCAGGAAGCCCGCCTGGGAAAGCTCTCCCGGTAGGGGACACTCTGGGCACAGCCCAAGAGGTCAGGGGGGAACAGGGCAAGTGTCAAAGTCCAAGCACCGGCCGGGGTCCCAAGCACGTGTGCTGCAGAGTGAGTACCCATCGGTCGGTAAACACAATTACATTGGGATGACGTCGAGCTAGGGCCCACTAGCAAAAGCGAAACTGCCTGTGAGCTGCGCTCAGAACGCAGGCGTGCTCTCAAACCCGGCTCTGCGCGGCCCAGGGGCGTTTCCACGCTCCCCTGCCCCCGCCCCCAGCCCCCCCACCCCAGCCACCTGTGGACCGCGGGCCGGATGGAGCTCGGGCGTCGCCTGCCGGCTGCGCTGGGCAGCCGCAACCCGGGCGCCAGCCCGCGGGTCCCAGTGATGCCAGACCTTCCCCAGAAGGCGGGGTCCCCAGGGACAGCTCCCCGTGGAACCCTAAGCCCGGCAGCCGGCGGCCTTGGGGAGCTGTCCTCGGCTGGATTTGGCCTACGCCCTCCGATCGGTGCGGCTCTAGGGGCCTGCCTGCCCCCTGGAGAGCTGACTCTGCGGTCCTGCGCGCCCCCGCGGGACAGCCAGCTCCCCGCCAGCGTCGTTCAGGTGGCGGAACGGAGGGAGGAGCCTGTCGGGGTCCCGGCCCGGGGCGGTGGAGGGGAGAAGGAGCGGGCGGAGCTTCAAGCGGGGCGGTTCCTCCCTGTCCCTCGGCCGCCGAGGGCCCCAGCTCACCTCTGGTCCAGGGACATGACGGGCACGCCTGGCACCGCGGCCACCCGGGATGGCGAGGCCCCCGAGCGCTCCCCACCCTGCGGGCCGAGCCACGATCTCACGGGCAAGGTGGGTGGGCACCGCGCCCAGCGCTGGGGACTACGGTGCCGGCTCTGGGGGGGCCGCCCTTCCCCCTCCCCAGCCCCTCTCTGGCTGCGGCTGCGCTGGACTCATCCCATCCCCGCCCCCCCTAGACAGCCAGATCTTCCCAGAGTAAGCGGGGAGGGTCGAGACAGCCCCCGGGGCCCATGCCAACGTCCAGGGATCTGGGAGAGAAGAGAGGAGCGTAGGAAGTACTGAGTGACTCCCCACCCCCTGAGGACCCCAGTCCCATTTCCCTCTGCCTCACTTCGGCCAGTGCGAGCCCCGGGGAACCCCGGGCTTCTCTCTAGCCCCTGAGCCCACAACTCTCCCAGGGCACAAGCGCTGGGAAAGACACTCAGAAGGGACTGCCCCTGACGGCGGGGAAACTTGCGCTTTATTGCCCTTCTCCCAGGGTGGACTAGGAGCCCAGCTGCCCTCAGGTGCGGCCCCTTCCCCCTCCCAGCCCTGCAGCCAGCTGCCCACACCTTCTGGGAGGATGTTGCTAGCCAGAACAGCAGACTCACCTGGGAATTTTTTAGACCCTGAGAATGATGGAGCGGTTAGGCACTATTATCCCACCTGGGAGAGTTTAAGTCAGTTCTCTGGGCCTGGTTCCCGCTGCGGGTGGCCCTGGTCGAAGGAGGTGGGGTTGCTGAGCAGTCTGCCCTTCCTCTGCACCCTGGGAGCAGACAGGAACCGGGATCTCTGAAAGAGGGAGCCCAGAGCTTCCACTCTTCCTCCCTAGGGTAGAGTCGGGGAGAGATGATGAGGGGGCCGGCTTGTCTCCTGCTGCACGACCTTGAAGGAGACCTGCCTTTCTCGGAGCCTTGCTTTCCTCCCTCCACCGCCCTCCCCACCCCCCCTTTCTTTCAGGCGAAGCTAGTCTGCAAGTCACCCGCCCAAAGCCGTTGTTGAGATAGGCGTCCCAGTGTGGGCTGCAGGCAGGAAATGGGCCCCCAGTGTGTTCAGGGGAGGGGGAGCCACTGAGAACCAGTCCTGGGCCGTGGAGCACTGCCTGACCTCCTTGCTTGACAAGCCAGCTGGGTGTTTGCCTAGGAGGTGGCGAGGCTGGGCAACTGTTTGTGTTTGGTGGACTTGCCTGGCTGGGTGGGTGGCTGGCATCGCTTGCTCAAGGCAGCTGTGATCTCTAAAGTACACAGCTGCTTGCCTTCCCTCCCTTTCTCCCTCTTGCCCCATCGGGTACTAGTACCCAGGAACCAGGGAGCCCTGCAGGCTCCAGAGAGCTCTCCAGCCCACCATCTGTCCAAGAAATCATCCTTCCTTCCTTCCAACCCTGTGGGAACTGCCACAGAAAGGTTAAGGGATCTTCCCAAAGTCCCCCAGTCACCCATGTACAAGCCAGGACCCCAGCTTTCATGCACCTTTTGCTCAACTGGCCATCTAATCCCATACCCCATGGTCACAGCAGGAAAGCTTTTGGGCTCCATGGTCAAGGTCAAGGCCCCCAAAAGAACTCAAACCTTAGTCCCTGCTCCACCCATTAAGCATCTATTCAGCAAGTTGGAAAAAATTCCAGCTTTAGGTCTCAACCCCTGTTCTCTGAGTTTGAGGTCAGAGGGGTCCCCTCCCCGGCCCCACCTTACCCCATCCCCAGAGGAGAGGAGCAGAGACTGGTCAGACAGTAAAGGGACAGACACACGTCC
>SJYT01028024.1:0-115069 GCA_006410635.1 Cephalophus harveyi | reverse complement strand
AGGCGAGGGGGAGGGGGGGGGGGGCGGGGGGGGGGGGGGGGGGGGGGGGGGGGGGGGGGGTCCTGTATAAGGGATACATACAGCGTTTGCATGTTATTGATTACTTTGACTCTGAATTTACTTGTGGGGGCTGTCATGACATCTGCATTAGTTCTCGGAAGTGGAAAAGGTTTTGGTGGGGAGTTGTCAAGCAGAGAGACTGGCAGGTGACATCTCATTGGGAGGAGCGGCCTGGGTCAACAACAGTTCAGGACAGAAGGCAAAGGGGTGCTCGTAGCACTGGTCTTGGAGAAAGGAGTGGGGTGCTTCCAGCCCGGCTCACGTCCACCCCGGGGAGAGAGGAGCCGCAGCACCCCTGCTCAGCTGCACTCACTGGGCCACCTCGAGCCAAGTTTCTCTGAGCTTCCATTTCCTCTCGTTTAATTCAGGAGTGACAGCAGCGGCCTTGTAGGGTTGGCAGGTTACATGAGGATGTCTGTTAAGCCAGTAGCTCAGAGCCTCCACTAAGTAAGCACTCAGTGAACATTGGTGGCCAGGCTCTGGGTTAATAAACATTTCACAGTGATGATTACACACTCAACCAAGGGGGCAGCCGGGCCTACATCTGCCCCTCCCGTTGGGCACGGGCAGCTGTGGCCAAGCCTGGCATCCCTAGATGCTCAGTCTGGGATCACTACTGTTGAATAATCAGCTCTTCACAATCTGGTCACCTGGCTCCCGCACTGCCCCTCTCGGACACCCCCAGCCCACCGAACCACACCAAGGCCGGATTCCCTCCCAGCGTGCCATGCGCTTTGCGCCTCTGCACCTGGTATTTGCACTCGCCGCGCCACCTCCGGCAAAGTTTCTCTGAGCTTCCATTTCCTCTTGTTTAATCTGGGGGTGACAGCAAGCTCTTGGGAACCCTTGGTCCCCTTCTGCGCCGGGCAGGCTCCCCAAGACCACTCAGCTCCCAGGTGGCCTTTCCTCTACTGCACGGGCAACACGAGCTGTCTTGCCTCACCTCTGCCTGCTCCCTGTCCTTCCACCTTTACTCAGCCTCGACGCCCAGTGTCTGAATCATCTGTTCACCGCTCCTCCCCCACCTCGTTCAGAGTCCCAAGGGCAACAGCTGGAGCTTATTTATGTTTATCGCCCCAGCGCTGTCCAGGCTCAGGGCAGGGAGGGACTCAATAAATAATTTTTGCATGAATGATTGAGTGCTAAACAGCCTTGGGGGACCTTTGTCCCAGGTCATCTCAGCCCAGTCCACCTGGGCCTGCTTGTGCCCAGAGAGCACACCGGGAGATCGGAATTCCAGATAGAGCTTATTGGCTTTTTCTTGCCTACTAGCAGCTTCCGCTTTAAAGCCAGAAGTCTGGGAATGCCAGCCCTGCTGCCTACTGGCTCTGGGGCCCCGATGGTTCATCGTTCCCTGCAAGCCTCAGCTTCTTCCTCTGTGAAATGGGGAGAGAGGCTCCCAGCCTGCCGAGTTGTGGGGGAGATTTGATGAGATGATGGGGAGGAAGGGGAGTGTAAGTGCCCAGCTGGGGGGTGGATTCCCGCCACACCTGACGCTGATCCCAGAGGCAGAGACCGGATAGGCACCCCAGGTGGCACAGTGCGGGGTGGGCCCGATTCGCTGGCAGCCTCCAACCTCTCTTCCAGGTTTCATCTCCCACGGACCGGACCAGGCGAGAGCAGAGGGGGATTTGAGCTGCAGGGTGTTTGGATTTGAAAGGGACAGGGTGGGATGGTTTCTGTGTCCTTTCCTCTTCTTAAACTGCATACTTGGGATTTCTCACTCCCCAGGGATCACCACCCCCACCCACCCCCCTTATCTTCTGGTTCCTGTTCAATCCTGGAGACATTCTCCTGGAGAGAGGAAAGGGACTTCCTTCTCAAGGAATCCTGTCATGTCTCCATGGGGGCTCTTCTCTGCCTCCTTAGGCTTCCCATCCACCGGCCCCCAAGAAAGTGGAGGGGTTAGGAATTAGGAAAAGAAGAGGCCTCACCAAGGTTCTGTGGACGCTGCAAGCCTCTTAGAGGAAGCAGAGCTCTAGCAGTGGGAGCTCAAGGCAGAGAAAGAAGCCCACATTTCTCCTGAGTCTGCTGATTGCCCGGCCCTGTGCCCTAAAGATAATGATACAAATTCCATTGTTCTTTCCCCCGCCACCACCACAACCCTGCCAATTAGGTATTATTTTCTCCATTTTGTAACTTGATAAATAATAAATGGTAGCTATTATCTGTGTCTGGCAACGTGCTCTGTATTAAGCACGCCTTACTTATCTCAGTGAATCCCCACGACCACCCTGTTAGACAGAGATTAGCCCTATTGTCTGCATGTGGAGGCTGAGGCTCCATGGATTCAGGGGGTGGCCCCTGGCTTCTGAGCTAGTGAGCCCTAACCTTGCAGCAGAGCGGTGTCTGAGAACCCTGCTCACTCTGACTCTGCCCATCACACTCTGAGCCACACCAGGGCCATCACATAGGCCTAAGTTCAGGCTGCTGGAACCAGCTCCCTGCAAGGGTTCAGGGTTCCCAGGTGCTTCTGTCTCCAGGGAACACGGTCAGGAAAGGTGTCAGCCCTGATGGAAGGCATTGGCCTGAAGGGGCAGGCTCCAGGGCCCATCCTTCTTGTGTGATGGGCCTGGCCGAGAGTGACCCAGACTGTACCCTCATCTCCAGGGCCTGAGAGCTGCCCTTCCTGGCTCGGGGGCTCCCCTGTAGCACAAAGGGCCCCCGACCCCGCTCCCACCCGCAGAGGGCTAGCTTGACTGTTGGGTTAGATCTGGGTTCTAGTATCACTCGCGGCTGTGGGACTGAGGCCAGGGCTCTGACTTCCCAGGGACAAAGGCTCCAGTCTCTCTCTGTGCTCGTTATAAGGCTGTGATGCCCAAATGAAAGAGCAAAGGCTGTGGGGATGTAGGAATAGTTGACAGTGAGGCCTTTGGGGTCTGTAGAATGGGCCTCTTAGGCAGCCACTGGCCACACGTGACTCCTAGCACTTGAAGTCGTGTGCTGGTCGAAACTGAGATGTGCCGTAAGGGTAAAATCAAATGCACCAGATTTTGAAAACCTAATACAGACAAAAGGGTAAAATATCCCATTGCTAACTTTTCACCAGATTACCTGTTCGAATGATATTTTGGATATGTTGTGTTAAATAAGGTTAACATTGATTACTCATGTTTCTGTTTTACTCTTTAATATCGCTGCTAGAACCTTCTAAGTTACCGACATGACTGGCATTCTGTTTCTGTGAGACAAGCAGCTCTAGTTGTTGTTCTTTAGTTGCTAAGTCATGTCCAACTCTTTGCAACCCCATGGACTGTACCTCGCCAGGCTCCTCTGTCCATGGGATTCTCCAGGCAAGAGTACTGGAGTGGGTCGCCATTCCCTTCTCCAGGGATTGAAGCCTTGTCTCCTGCTTGCCAGGCGGATTCTTTACCTTGCCACTCTAGATCTGAGCTCACAGTCTACCCTGTTCTCCCATCAGCTGCGTGTACTTGAGCAATTCATGCTGTCTGTCTGAACCCAGCTTTCCTCCACTGTGAAGTGAGGGTGGTAATACCTTCCTCGAAGAATTATAGTTGGGTTTTAGTGAGAAAATACACTTAAAAGCCCCAGTGTGGCGCTTGGCACGTAGCAAGTGCTCATTACAGGCCAGCTGCTCTTTGTTATTTCAGTAGAGTCCCAATTTCACAAGCTCCAAGAAGGTCCTTACAGAGCCTCTTGGGACTGCCCACGGGAGTTAAATCCAGCGACTTCTGGGAGGAGGGGGAGGGATGAGCAGGGAGACGGGCAGGCAGGCATAGGGCGGCCAGCCTGGATGGTGTCCAGCCAGGCAGCAGCCCAGGTACCAGCCTGCTCCATCCCAGGCTTGCCCAGCCCTGGGGAGACCTGAGCCAAACGCTCCATCGGCGTGTCTCGGGCCAGCACCAGGAGAGAAGAGCGGGGGGAGGACCTGGCTCAGGGCCCTTGGGGGGCAGTGTCAGAGCGCTAGTCCCCCTGTTATCATCTGGATCCCACCCTGCGAGGCTCCATAGAGAGGCCTTCCTGCTGAGAAGCAGCGGGATCAAGGGCCAGAGTCCCTTCTTTTTCCACAAAGGGAAGTTGTCCGGCATTCCTCAGTGTGTGCAGACCTTGGGTGGGGGTCTTCTAGGGTGAAATACATGAAGGCACATTGGGGTCAGAGGTCATGGGTCAGTGGCAGCCAAGCCCTTGGTCATCCCTCCCTTTGGGTGAGGAGAGGATGCTTTCAGCCCAGAGCCCTGGCCTGCGGTCTGAGCTCCCGGTCACTCCGCAACCTGCCCTAAAAGACGGTGCCCCCACGCTGCCAGGTCACACGTGCACCCCAGGCAGAGCTGCCTCCTCCACCCTGGTTTCCTTGAAGAGCTGGCGCCAGGCACAGGCTGGCCACGCAAGCGGCTGTCTCTTATACACATCTCCCTGGGGAGGAGCAGGGAGCGGCCCCGGCCCGCTCTCTCCCCAGAGACAGTCATTGGGATTAGGTATCGACTTTCCCCAGCCTCCCAGGTGGCTGCTGATGGTGCCTATTGAATTCCGTGCCCAACGCCTGCTCCCTGGGCAGCGTGGGTGGAGGTGACTGGGCGGCCACTTGGGGGTGGGGCTGGGCTCCCTAGGGGTGGGGGGGAGGTGGTGGAGGAGCAGCTGCCAGGCCTGTGGCGGGGTTTGGGACCTCCTGAGACCAGGAGGGTGGGAGAAGCCCGCAGGAAAAGAATCTGGAGGCAGCGCTCCTGGAGGGGTCTTTTCCAGAAATCTTTCTGGTATTGTCCCGGGAGTGAGAGATTCGTCCACCCGCAGCCACCCCAGCCCATTTGCACAGCCCCTCAGCCACCACTGCCTCGCGGACCCTCTTCTCACTTCTCTGCCAGTCTCCTCGCTGAGCAGATCCTGATTTTTTACTTCCAAGCTGCCATGGTCACTTGAGACCCACCTGAGTCTCTGAACACTCTGTGGCCATATTCCCCTCGAAGTCATCCCACCTCCAGCACGGACCCCTCTGGAGCTGCAACCACAGCTCAAGGCCACTTGTGAGCTCCTGGGGGCCCCATACCGGGCCCAGGTATCCCCTCGCCCCAGCTCCAGGGACCTAGGCCCAGAGCAGCGGTGGCCAAGCTCTGGCCAGCGCCTGAGCTCTCCGCATCTTCTCAGTGTGGGACCTCAGGGAGCTGCCCCAGGACTCCAGACAGCACCAGCCTCCGCCAGGCCGGGCTAGACTCCTTTGATGACTGACTCAGCAGCTGGCAGTGACAGTTGTGGAGGCAGCTGGAGGAGAGGTGGAGAGAGACACGGGAAGGAAGGGGAGCCCTCTGCCCAGTCTCGGGGGGCTTGGGAAGGTAGGAGCTGGGTGGGGTTCTATACTAGCCTGAGCGCCTCGAAAAATGCCTGGGGTTTCCTGGGCCCCTGGAGGGGGATCTACCACTTCCTGAGATCCTCATGGCCTGGCTGAGGGGCGTGAGGTGCAAAGGACTGGTCCCCAGGCAAGGGTCCCCAGGGTGCCAGGTGCTCTGGATCAGTAAGGGAAGCCACCAGGCCTGCCTGCTCCCAGCCGAGCCGCCCTCCCCGGAAGGAAGCCTGTGGTTTCATCATCTCCCCGCCCCTCCCAGCAGAGGCTGCAGCCCGAGTTTGCAGCTCTTGCCCAAGTGGGCCTCCTCCCAGTCTAGGCTGTGGGTCCTGCTGTGGATGGTGGCAGGGCACATGGGTTTCCAAGTCAGAGTCCGGGGCGGAGTCCTGGCTCCTCCACCGTGGCACTTGGGCCATGGGCTTCACGTCTGGGGTCTCACTTTCACCATCTCCAGGACGGGGGTTAGGGTTAGGGTCCTAACCCACGGGAGGGAGGCTGTTTGGAGTCAGGGGCGGCGGGAGGGGCAGGAGACAGCGAGCCACCCTCTGGCTTCCCATGATTCACCCTCCCGCTTTCTCAGGGTGACAGTGGAGCGGAGCGCTGCCTGCAGAAAGCCGAGCCTCCCTGTGGCAGCAACTGGTCGGACCTGTTCCTGCTCCTCTGGGCCGGGGGGAGGGCTTAGCTTGAGGGGAGAAGAGCCTCACTTACTCCCGGAACTGGATGGGGGGTGGCAACCAGCAGGGGGCTGCCGTGGGGAGTCCCTGGGGAGTGGGCCCCCCTCCCCTTTTTCATGCTCACGTAAGTGCCTCTGCCCGTCTGGAATGCCCAGATCTGGCAAAGCCAAGCCTAACTGTCACCTTGCCCTCCTTCCGGTCTGGGCCTCTCCACACCCCCAGTCAACATCCTGAAGCTGAAAGGCCCGCCCAGGGCTCTGAAGGAAAGCAGAGTCACCCTCCCCACCCCCCACTCCCCCATCCTCCGGGGAGCCGAGGGGTGGGGACTGAGTCCACCGCAGGTGGCAGCTGCCTCCTGGGCCCGGCAGGTTGGGGCAGGAGGCCTGTGGGTCCTCCCCACCCCGCCCCTCCCTTGCCTTCTCTCCCAGCTGGGCAGTGAGGTTTCAGAACGACCAGCACCCCACCCTCGGAATCTCACCTCTCCGCTCCCTGTGGCTGTGTCCATCGGTATTAGCAACGCCAGGGGCATCCCCACACGCACAGGGCTGTGGGGTGCTCAGGGGCTCCCACGTATGTTAACTGGACCTCCTAGCAACCCTGGGAGGCAGGTGGCACTAAGAACGGTCTATAAACAAGGAATCCAAGGCTCTAAGAAGGAAATGACTTGCCCCGGGTCACCGAGCCGGGAAGCTGGAAGCTGGGCCAGGGCCCTGACTTCGGCTTTTGCTCTTTGCCTGGCATCCGGGTGATAATCCCAAACTGGCAGGCTTGGGGGCCAGGGGAGAGGGAACCCATGTCCGTCCATGGGCACCGAGCTCAGGCCGCCTCAGCTCCCTCCATCATGTAAACGTGCCCTCGGGCTGCAGCTGCTGAAGCTGGGCTGAGGATTGTGGGAGCTGAGGGTCTGAGTGTTTGCGCACAGCCTGTCTGTGGACTCTCGGCGGGTCCTCTCCAGGTCGCGGCTGCACGGGGCTCCTCGCAGTCCAGCCCTGCTTTCCGCCACCCCCTCCCCATTCAGGCTCCCTGGGACCCAGCAGGCTCTTTGGGGTTCTGTCGCTACCTTTGTCCTCGGCCTTGCTTCTGCTGGTGGGACGTCCAGGACCCCTGGCTGTGCCTCCCTCAGCCCTGTGGTCATCTGGCTCCCAGCTCCCTTTAAGGTGGGCCGTTTGGCTTGGTGAGGACAAGCCGGGAGTCCATGTAGGCGAGGGAAGGCTTTACTGTAAATGTGTAAACCAGCTTTGAGTACCCACCTGCCCTCGCTTCCCCCCTGCAGAGCCGAGGGTACAAAAGGGCTGGGGGTCCCCGGTCACTGTCCCAGGTACTCAGGCTGGCGGGGATGCTACCAGGAGGGAAGCAGACCAAGCTATTAGCTGGGAGGGATGAGGCAGCCATCAAACACCGTGATAAAGGGACTTCCCTGGCGCTCCAGTGGTTGACTCGACATGTCCCATGCAGGGGGCATACATTCCATCCCTGGTTGGGTAACTCAGATTTTGGTCCTCTCCAGGTCGCGGCTGCACGGGGCTCCTCGCAGTCCAGCCCTGCTTTCCGCCACCCCCTCCCCATTCAGGCTCCCTGGGACCCAGCAGGCTCTTTGGGGTTCTGTCGCTACCTTTGTCCTCGGCCTTGCTTCTGCTGGTGGGACGTCCAGGACCCCTGGCTGTGCCTCCCTCAGCCCTGTGGTCATCTGGCTCCCAGCTCCCTTTAAGGTGGGCCGTTTGGCTTGGTGAGGACAAGCCGGGAGTCCATGTAGGCGAGGGAAGGCTTTACTGTAAATGTGTAAACCAGCTTTGAGTACCCACCTGCCCTCGCTTCCCCCCTGCAGAGCCGAGGGTACAAAAGGGCTGGGGGTCCCCGGTCACTGTCCCAGGTACTCAGGCTGGCGGGGATGCTACCAGGAGGGAAGCAGACCAAGCTATTAGCTGGGAGGGATGAGGCAGCCATCAAACACCGTGATAAAGGGACTTCCCTGGCGCTCCAGTGGTTGACTCGACATGTCCCATGCAGGGGGCATACATTCCATCCCTGGTTGGGTAACTCAGATTTCACACGCCTCTCTGTGTGGCCAAAAGAATAATATGATTAACCGTAGAATGTCAGAAAGGCAGAGTCCTGAGCTACTCTGCCCCCACCCCTCACCTGCCGAAAGAGGGAACGGTGGCGCGTACTCAGGCGGCTCTGTGCCCAGGGGCACCCAGGCAGGTTGCGGCAGGGTAGGGTCCCCAGCCAGCATTCTCTCTGGCTGCTGGAGGATCTGAGGAGCCTCTCTCGGTTGGAGGGGATGGGTTCAGGCACAGAGCAGTGAGGGCGGCACCCCGGGCCGGTGTGGAAGGACCACAGCCCCTCCTTTCTCCCCACAGCGCGAGCTTCGGCCTCGGCTCTGCGCCATGAAGAAGGGCCCCAATGGTTACGGCTTCAACCTGCACAGCGACAAGTCCAAGCCAGGCCAGTTCATCCGGGCTGTGGACCCAGACTCGCCCGCCGAGGCCTCGGGGCTCCGGGCCCAAGACCGCATCGTGGAGGTAACGTGAGGCTTCCTGCCCGCTTCCCAGGCTCCTCCTTCCTGACAGCCTCCTCCACGGCAGCCAGCATACCACCTGCCCCTTGGTTAGCCCTTGAGGCTCGCACAGCCCATAGATGCTAGAGAGAGGGTGGGAGGGAAGGGGAGAATGGGGTAAGTGGGCACGAGGGAAGGAAGGAAAGATGGGGATTCCCTGGTGGTCCAGTGGTTAGGACGCCACACTTCCACTCCTGGGTTCCTGGTCAGGGAACTAAGATCTCACGAGCTGCGAGGTGCGGCCAAGAAAAAGATTTTTTAAAAAGGAAGGAAAGATGGGTGAACGGATGGACGGACAGGCAGACAGGTGACCTGACTTCTTTCCTGCATGCACCTCCTGTGGGCTCTTCTTCGCTGGGCAGACACGCTCAGTGGCCCACGGTTCCCCCATCCGTCCAGGGAGCTGCCTGGGGCCACGGCCAGTTTCCCGCTCTCCGCTCTCCGAGGCCCCCACACCAGCACGGGGACGGGGCGGGGCTGGGGGCCATGAAATCCGCCCCCCGAGTGGGGCTGGCAGGCACGCTCTTGCACCCTTGCGCTCTGCCGGTCAGAAGAGGAAACGCGAACCCAGGGCCTGGGGCAGGTCTCAGAATCTCAGTCTTAGCACCTCGGATCTGGAAGATCAGCTCTCCCAAGACGTCTCAGTTTACATGCGCGCAAACCAAGGCCCAGGCAGGGAAGTGCCTAGAAAAGCTGGGGCCCAGCCCGGGCCTCCCAGACCCTTCCTGGACCGCCTGTCACAGCTGTGTTTGTTCAGCCTCGGCCGGGTATTTTCTTTGGCTTTTCCCACGTGTCCTGCCTCCGCATCCAACCGTCAAGTGGGAGGACCACTCGGCCTGGTTCAGGGCTCTACAGGTGGGGGTAGGGGGCTGGGGTGGGCACTGCGTGTTCCCCAATTGCCAACCAGCTCAGCCTTCACCTGCCCCCCACCCAGAACTGAGACCTGTGCGGGTAACCTCTGCCCCCACCCACAGGTGAACGGGGTCTGCGTGGAGGGCAAGCCACACGGGGAGGTGGTGTCCGCCATCAAGGCTGGTGGAGACGAGGCCAAGCTGCTGGTGGTGGACAGGGAGACGGACGAGTTCTTCAAGAAATGCAAAGTGATCCCGTCGCAGGAGCACCTGCAAGGTGAGCTGGGCTTGGCAGCCCGAGGCCCCCCTGGGTCAGGAATGTGCTCTGGACTTTATCGAGTCCCGCGGGAGGGGAGGCAGGCAGTGTGGGTTGGGGGAGAGGGTCAGGGAAAGGAAGTCGGCGTGGGCAGTGGGTTTCTGAGGATGGTTTATGGCTGGGGTGGGGTGAGGGGTGGGGACCCGCACAAGGGATGGTGAGATGGAATGGGCTGCTGATTCCCCAGAGGGAGGGGACCCCCCTCCTTCCCCCCCACTGCCCAACTCGACTCGCGGTAAGCGCTCAGGGCAGGGCCGATGCAAGGAAACAGTTAACTCTGGGGCGGCTTCCAGCCTTGGCTTGGTCAGATCAGAGTCCAGTGACAGGGCCCCAGTGCCTCCCCTTCCCTTCTCTCAGGTTGTCTTGGAAACCCAGGCTTGCTGGCTCCAGAGAGCGGTGGGTCCCTGGGCCCCTGCCCTCCCCCCCTACTCCATCACCCTGCCAAGCCTGGCACCTCCCCCGCCCTGGCCCAAGCCAAACGGGGCAGCCGCAGCCTCAGGCAAGGAGGAGCTGAGCCGCGCTCTGCTCCCTGGTCTGGACCTTCTCCCTGGGAAGATGAAGAACAGCTCCCGGGGGGCTGGGGGGTGCTGGGTAGAACCTCTTTGGACTGTGCAGTGGGTGGGGCTTCCTTGAGGGTCAGATGTGGAGCACAGGGGTCCACACAGAGGTCTTGCCACAAATTCAGATCGCCAGCTTGGTGGGGCCCAGTGGGTCCTGGGGGTATCCTGGAAGTCACTAGCACACTCCAGTCATGGGAGGTGGGTACCACTGTGCCCTTGTCTCCCAAGTTCATGGAAAGCAGGTAAGTCTGATAATCCCCATCCTCATTAGGGGGGAAGCTGAGGCCCCGAGAAGCCCCCAGCCTTGCTCTTGGCAGTGTGGCATGGGAAAGGGAAAGTGCTAGTCGCTCAGTCCCGCCTGACTGCAATCCCGTGGTCTGTAGCCCACCAGGCTTGTCTGTCTGTGGAGTTCTCCTAGGCCAGAATACTGGAGTGGGTCACCATGCCCTTCTCCAGGGGATCTTCTAACCCAGGGATGGAACCCAGGTCTCCTGCATTGGCAGGCGGATTCTCTACCCCTGAGCCACCAGGGAGGCCCGTGCGGGAAGACACAGCTGAGATCTGGACTCCACTCGGCTGCTTCTATACCTTCCCCTGCCTCCCCCAGCATCCTTCTCCCCCAACTCCCAGGTCATCAACCCTCTGTCTTCCCCCTGGCTGGGCAGGAAGGGCCCTGGGAACTCCATGACTGCAGCCTCTGATCAGAGGACCTGCAGAGGGAGGCGTGGGGGTGGGTCCCCTGCCCGGGTGTCCCCTCCCAAGTGGATGTAACTCTGCACGCCCCCAGCCGCTGCCTCCTGCCCACAGCTCACGGGTGAGCGGGTGCAGTGGAGGGTGAGTCAGGGTCCCTGTGTCCCAGTGTCCCCTGCCCAGACACTGTGGGAGGGCTGGACGAGGTGTGCCTGCCTGGTCCAGGGCAAGGAGAAAGACGTTCTGGCCCAAGCCAAACGGGGCAGCCGCAGCCTCAGGCAAGGAGGAGCTGAGCCGCGCTCTGCTCCCTGGTCTGGACCTTCTCCCTGGGAAGATGAAGAACAGCTCCCGGGGGGCTGGGGGGTGCTGGGTAGAACCTCTTTGGACTGTGCAGTGGGTGGGGCTTCCTTGAGGGTCAGATGTGGAGCACAGGGGTCCACACAGAGGTCTTGCCACAAATTCAGATCGCCAGCTTGGTGGGGCCCAGTGGGTCCTGGGGGTATCCTGGAAGTCACTAGCACACTCCAGTCATGGGAGGTGGGTACCACTGTGCCCTTGTCTCCCAAGTTCATGGAAAGCAGGTAAGTCTGATAATCCCCATCCTCATTAGGGGGGAAGCTGAGGCCCCGAGAAGCCCCCAGCCTTGCTCTTGGCAGTGTGGCATGGGAAAGGGAAAGTGCTAGTCGCTCAGTCCCGCCTGACTGCAATCCCGTGGTCTGTAGCCCACCAGGCTTGTCTGTCTGTGGAGTTCTCCTAGGCCAGAATACTGGAGTGGGTCACCATGCCCTTCTCCAGGGGATCTTCTAACCCAGGGATGGAACCCAGGTCTCCTGCATTGGCAGGCGGATTCTCTACCCCTGAGCCACCAGGGAGGCCCGTGCGGGAAGACACAGCTGAGATCTGGACTCCACTCGGCTGCTTCTATACCTTCCCCTGCCTCCCCCAGCATCCTTCTCCCCCAACTCCCAGGTCATCAACCCTCTGTCTTCCCCCTGGCTGGGCAGGAAGGGCCCTGGGAACTCCATGACTGCAGCCTCTGATCAGAGGACCTGCAGAGGGAGGCGTGGGGGTGGGTCCCCTGCCCGGGTGTCCCCTCCCAAGTGGATGTAACTCTGCACGCCCCCAGCCGCTGCCTCCTGCCCACAGCTCACGGGTGAGCGGGTGCAGTGGAGGGTGAGTCAGGGTCCCTGTGTCCCAGTGTCCCCTGCCCAGACACTGTGGGAGGGCTGGACGAGGTGTGCCTGCCTGGTCCAGGGCAAGGAGAAAGACGTACCCTGATCTTAAGCTAAGAGTTTAGAAGAAACCCACCCAGGCTGACCTGAGAGGGAATAGCCCCATTTGCGGCCAGGTGGGGCGTCTACCCTGAGCGAGGCCTAGGAGGGTGACCCCGGGCTGTGTCCCCGCCCTCTGACCCCACCTACCACCACCAGGTTCCCCCTTGGCTGGGAGACGACACGCCCAGGACCCTGCCCTGAGCCCTGGGGCCCCCTCCATCCCCACACTGGCCAGGAGGAGTTGGGGTTCTTTCGCAGCCGATGGAGGTGATAATCATAACCAGGGCGTGCTCCCAGTTTTGTTGACACAACCATCACCTAGGAAGCATTCAAAAAATACTGATTCCTAGGCCTGTCCCAGACCCACTTAGATAAACACCCTGGTTTCAAAGCCCAGGGATCTGTATTTCTAACCAGCTTCCCGGGTGGTTGGGAGGTAGCTGCCTGGAATTTCAACCCCGTCTACAACAGTGCTTTTTTCAAACAGCTCCTTACTCATCAGTGGTTCTTGGGATTAATTAAGTAGGCACCTTTTTTCCTTTTTTTTTTTAACTTTTTATTTTGTATTGGAGTCTAGCCGATTAACAATGTTATAACAGTTTCAGGTGAACAGCTTAGGGACTCAGCCATACATATACATGTATCCATTCTCTCCCAAACTCCCCTCCCGTCCAGGCTGCCGCGTAACATTGAGCAGAGTTCCCTGTGCTGTGCAGGAAGTTCTTGTTGGTTATCCGCTTTAAATATAGCAGTGTGCGCATGTCCATCTCCAGCTCCCCAACCGTCCCTCCCTCATCTTTTTAATCAATCTGAATAGGAAATATCAAAGAGCCTTGCGATGCAGTAAAGGCAAGTTGTTTTGTTAAATGCTACAGTCTGCAGCTGCTGGGTTGTCAGAATGTCCAGGGTACTATAGTGGGTGGCACTTTGTTCCCCAAGGTCGAGTGGTCTACCCAAACCCACGACCCCTGCCTTCCGCGCCCCGCTCCGTCCACAGCTGCTAACTCACCTGCGCTCTTCTCTTGCCCACCTAGGTCCCTTGCCTGAGCCTATTACCAATGGGGAGATCGAGAAGGTAAAGGCGGAGCCCTGATGCTTCTCGGCTCCGTCCTGGGGCTGCGGGAGGTGGGGGAGGAGGCGTGGTTAGGAGGAGGACAGGGTCTGGTTCAGGTGGAAACCTCGGTCTCTGCCTTCACCTGCCCCCCACCCAGAACTGAGACCTGTGCGGGTAACCTCTGCCCCCACCCACAGGTGAACGGGGTCTGCGTGGAGGGCAAGCCACACGGGGAGGTGGTGTCCGCCATCAAGGCTGGTGGAGACGAGGCCAAGCTGCTGGTGGTGGACAGGGAGACGGACGAGTTCTTCAAGAAATGCAAAGTGATCCCGTCGCAGGAGCACCTGCAAGGTGAGCTGGGCTTGGCAGCCCGAGGCCCCCCTGGGTCAGGAATGTGCTCTGGACTTTATCGAGTCCCGCGGGAGGGGAGGCAGGCAGTGTGGGTTGGGGGAGAGGGTCAGGGAAAGGAAGTCGGCGTGGGCAGTGGGTTTCTGAGGATGGTTTATGGCTGGGGTGGGGTGAGGGGTGGGGACCCGCACAAGGGATGGTGAGATGGAATGGGCTGCTGATTCCCCAGAGGGAGGGGACCCCCCTCCTTCCCCCCCACTGCCCAACTCGACTCGCGGTAAGCGCTCAGGGCAGGGCCGATGCAAGGAAACAGTTAACTCTGGGGCGGCTTCCAGCCTTGGCTTGGTCAGATCAGAGTCCAGTGACAGGGCCCCAGTGCCTCCCCTTCCCTTCTCTCAGGTTGTCTTGGAAACCCAGGCTTGCTGGCTCCAGAGAGCGGTGGGTCCCTGGGCCCCTGCCCTCCCCCCCTACTCCATCACCCTGCCAAGCCTGGCACCTCCCCCGCCCTGGCCCAAGCCAAACGGGGCAGCCGCAGCCTCAGGCAAGGAGGAGCTGAGCCGCGCTCTGCTCCCTGGTCTGGACCTTCTCCCTGGGAAGATGAAGAACAGCTCCCGGGGGGCTGGGGGGTGCTGGGTAGAACCTCTTTGGACTGTGCAGTGGGTGGGGCTTCCTTGAGGGTCAGATGTGGAGCACAGGGGTCCACACAGAGGTCTTGCCACAAATTCAGATCGCCAGCTTGGTGGGGCCCAGTGGGTCCTGGGGGTATCCTGGAAGTCACTAGCACACTCCAGTCATGGGAGGTGGGTACCACTGTGCCCTTGTCTCCCAAGTTCATGGAAAGCAGGTAAGTCTGATAATCCCCATCCTCATTAGGGGGGAAGCTGAGGCCCCGAGAAGCCCCCAGCCTTGCTCTTGGCAGTGTGGCATGGGAAAGGGAAAGTGCTAGTCGCTCAGTCCCGCCTGACTGCAATCCCGTGGTCTGTAGCCCACCAGGCTTGTCTGTCTGTGGAGTTCTCCTAGGCCAGAATACTGGAGTGGGTCACCATGCCCTTCTCCAGGGGATCTTCTAACCCAGGGATGGAACCCAGGTCTCCTGCATTGGCAGGCGGATTCTCTACCCCTGAGCCACCAGGGAGGCCCGTGCGGGAAGACACAGCTGAGATCTGGACTCCACTCGGCTGCTTCTATACCTTCCCCTGCCTCCCCCAGCATCCTTCTCCCCCAACTCCCAGGTCATCAACCCTCTGTCTTCCCCCTGGCTGGGCAGGAAGGGCCCTGGGAACTCCATGACTGCAGCCTCTGATCAGAGGACCTGCAGAGGGAGGCGTGGGGGTGGGTCCCCTGCCCGGGTGTCCCCTCCCAAGTGGATGTAACTCTGCACGCCCCCAGCCGCTGCCTCCTGCCCACAGCTCACGGGTGAGCGGGTGCAGTGGAGGGTGAGTCAGGGTCCCTGTGTCCCAGTGTCCCCTGCCCAGACACTGTGGGAGGGCTGGACGAGGTGTGCCTGCCTGGTCCAGGGCAAGGAGAAAGACGTACCCTGATCTTAAGCTAAGAGTTTAGAAGAAACCCACCCAGGCTGACCTGAGAGGGAATAGCCCCATTTGCGGCCAGGTGGGGCGTCTACCCTGAGCGAGGCCTAGGAGGGTGACCCCGGGCTGTGTCCCCGCCCTCTGACCCCACCTACCACCACCAGGTTCCCCCTTGGCTGGGAGACGACACGCCCAGGACCCTGCCCTGAGCCCTGGGGCCCCCTCCATCCCCACACTGGCCAGGAGGAGTTGGGGTTCTTTCGCAGCCGATGGAGGTGATAATCATAACCAGGGCGTGCTCCCAGTTTTGTTGACACAACCATCACCTAGGAAGCATTCAAAAAATACTGATTCCTAGGCCTGTCCCAGACCCACTTAGATAAACACCCTGGTTTCAAAGCCCAGGGATCTGTATTTCTAACCAGCTTCCCGGGTGGTTGGGAGGTAGCTGCCTGGAATTTCAACCCCGTCTACAACAGTGCTTTTTTCAAACAGCTCCTTACTCATCAGTGGTTCTTGGGATTAATTAAGTAGGCACCTTTTTTCCTTTTTTAACTTTTTATTTTGTATTGGAGTATAGCCGATTAACAATGTTATAACAGTTTCAGGTGAACAGCTTAGGGACTCAGCCATACATATACATGTATCCATTCTCTCCCAAACTCCCCTCCCGTCCAGGCTGCCGCGTAACATTGAGCAGAGTTCCCTGTGCTGTGCAGGAAGTTCTTGTTGGTTATCCGCTTTAAATATAGCAGTGTGCGCATGTCCATCTCCAGCTCCCCAACCGTCCCTCCCTCATCTTTTTAATCAATCTGAATAGGAAATATCAAAGAGCCTTGCGATGCAGTAAAGGCAAGTTGTTTTGTTAAATGCTACAGTCTGCAGCTGCTGGGTTGTCAGAATGTCCAGGGTACTATAGTGGGTGGCACTTTGTTCCCCAAGGTCGAGTGGTCTACCCAAACCCACGACCCCTGCCTTCCGCGCCCCGCTCCGTCCACAGCTCCTAACTCACCTGCGCTCTTCTCTTGCCCACCTAGGTCCCTTGCCTGAGCCCATTACCAATGGGGAGATCGAGAAGGTAAAGGCGGAGCCCTGATGCTTCTCGGGCTCCGTCCTGGGGCTGCGGGAGGTGGGGGAGGAGGCGTGGTTAGGAGGAGGACAGGGTCTGGTTCAGGTGGAAACCTCGGTCTCCTGGCAGCTCCCTCCTGAGCCCCAGGCTGTGTAAGGGCCCCAGGTTAGGGCCGAGGCAGAGGGGACGGGGCCGCCTGGCCAGGCCCTCCGCAGCCACCATCCTGGGTGACAGGCCCCGCCTCCAGCTCCCCACCACACAGGAGGCCATTCTTCCCCCCAAGAACAGAGCGGCAGTGTCTGCCCGCCGCCTGCCTGGGCCCTGCTACTTCCAGTCTGGGTTGGGAGAACAAAGCCCCTCCTACCCGGGCCGAAGGGAAGAGGAGGCAGTGGGGGCCAGGGGAGAGATGGTGCGGCCCGGTGCCAGCTGGGGCCACAGGAACCCAGGCAGAAGCGGAGTGCCCAGTTGCAGCCCGAGGCCTGGGCTCTGGGACAGCGCCCCCAGGGTCAGACCGTGGGGCGAGAGGGCTCCTCGGGGTCTGCTCCAAGGCTTCCTTTCCCTGGGGTCTCCTGCCGGGGTCGGGGGCGTTGTGCAGCAAGAAGGCCCTCAACCACCTGAGCCTTCAGTCACTTTCCCTGTGGGTCTCTCACTCTCCCCCACCTTATTCCCTCACAGCCCTTCTTGGCTGCTTGAGGGTTAAGGTTTCAAGAATCCGGGGTCAAGTCCAAGTAAACAAGTCAGGTGGGCTGTAGGAGACTCAGGGGGCATCACGGGTGTCCCACACTGAGCAGTCTCCCGGCGTCCCCAGACCCCAGGAGGCCCCTCTGTGGTCACTGTGCCAAGGAGGAGTCAACTCCAGAGGCTGTCTGGGAGGATGGGGGTGGGGTGCGCCATCCAGCTAGTCCCACGAGGGATGGTCCCGCTGCCCTGGATGGCGGAACCCGGCTGCCCTCTGATCCTTGGAAGAATGTGAAAATGTAAATCCCCACAGGGCCCTGGCAGGCTCAGGCAGACTCTGGGGTGGATGGCAGGGCTCAGACCGAGGCCCCATCTTCCCGGGAATGCCCTTCGTAGCTCAGGCCTGCCCACCCACATGCCTCCTCTCCTCTCTGTCCCAGGAGAACAGTCCTGACGCCCTGGCCGAGACGGCCTCCGAGAGCCCCGTGCCACCCCTGGCAAGCACCGCCTCCAGTGACACCAGCGAGGAGGTAAGGCCAGCCGGCTGGGCGGGTGGGGGTAGCCCGGGTGACAGCAAGTCCCTTCCCAGGCCTCGCTCACTCCTGGCACACCAGCCTGCCGTGGAGGTCACACGCTGAGCCACGTTCTGTTCTCGTGACCTGGCTTCCCCGCGCACGGCCTCAAGGGAGCACCTCACCGAGGCACTGAGGCCCGCTCTCTTGCTCCTCTTTGCAGCTGAATTCCCAAGACAGCCCCAAGAAACAGGACTCCACGGCACCCTCGTCTACCTCCTCCTCGTCCTCTGACCCCATCCTGGACTTCAACATCTCCCTGGCCGTGGCCAAAGAGAGGGCCCACCAGAAGCGCGTCAGCAAACGGGCCCCGCAGATGGACTGGAGCAAGAAAAACGAACTCTTCAGCAACCTCTGAGCCGCACCCCCTGCACCAGCAAAGCCCAGCCCCACACCCAGCCAACTCCCTCTCCCCCACTTACCCCCAGATCAGCACACAAATCAGCACCAGCCTCTCCTCTCTCGGCAAATCTGATCTTTCTAGAGAACCATACTCTTCCCTTACCTCCGACAAGGTGACTGTTTTTCTGTCCTGCCCCAGTCAAAAAGCAGACTCTGTGCCCCTCCTCGCGGGGTGCTTCAGCCCACCTGCAGTCCCCCTGCCACCCTCCTGGGACGTCACTGGGACCTCCATCGAGCAAAGATCCTAAGACTGGGCAAGAGGTCACCTTCCCTCCTGACCCCAAGTGATGACCAGGTCCGGGATCCACCAAGGAAGGATTCCGACCACAGCAACATCCCGGAGTGGACTGGGGCCACCATCCTCAGAGCTGTGACTTGGGCATCTTATTTTTGATTTTTTAAGTGCAGTACTACAGAGTTTAGCAGGACTTTCAACTCTTGATTAACATGATTTCCCAGGTTGTTGCATCCGGGACGTAGCAGTGGCCTTACCCTTCCTTCAACTTTTTTTTTCTGCTCCCACCCCCAGAGACCTAGGCAACATCGGGAGGGTTTGGCCACCCCCTGCCCAGCCCTGAGCCAGACACAATTGTAAGGAAATTCTTACCCGAAATTCAACTAGTTTCTCCAAACCACCTTGGCCTCTGTGTGTTCCTTTGCAGCTCTGTCCATGCGTGTCCCCAGAGTGGCCTCTGGCTGAGAGGATGGTCCAGGGCTCCCTGGGACCCCAAGCCCAGAGCCAGAAGTGGGGTAGCTTTAACCAGAGGGCCTCGAGCCTATAGCCGCTGGGTGGCTAGGCCACGCGTGGGTCCTGTGGGAGGACCCCCGGGGCCCCCGCGCGCTCGGCTTGCTAGGGCTGCCCTACAGGAATGACCAGCAAGGAAACTTAGAGCCCACGTGCCCAGAGGGAGGGCACCAAGAGCCACCTTGGACCCCAGGAGCGTTCAAAGGTGAATCCACGATGGAGCCAGGCTTGGAGGCAGAAGGCTTGGCTTTAATCTTTCTGCCCACAGCCAGAGAGGTGCAGATGCCCAGGCATGGCCCAAGCTGGTGTCCCCGCCCCCCCAGATACTCTTATCTTACCTGGCCATTGACCTGACTGGGGATGGTGGGGACAGACCCGGCCCGCTGGGCCCTGGGACATGCTTGTGGCAGGTAGGGGGGAGGGGACCTTCCAAGGCCGAAAGGCCCTGCTCCTCCACGGGAGGTCGGGGTCTCTATGCTGCTGACCCAAGGGCATCCTGGACAGCTGCCAGCATGGCCTGCAGGGCCCAGTTCATGGGCTGTCCTCCACCCCACCCAGAGGCCACTCAAGCCAGGCTCCTGGGACTGAGAAGAACAAGCAGGGAAGGTCACTATCTGACCATCGCTAGAGCTGTTAAGGTTAGAATTCCACCACCGATAAAGAGAAACCTTCCAAAACCCTTATCACGGCACCAACTGCAGCAATTAGCCTGGGCCTGGCCTGGCCTGACCCCACTCACCCTTGCCCCCACCCTCTGACCTCTGATGGAGGTCCCCGCAGGTGCGCCGGCCCCACCAGGCTGGGGAGGGGCCCTCCCTACCTCACCTGCTGGGTGGGGATGCCCTAAGGACTTTTGACTCTGATGAAGTTGGCACAGGTGGAAGGAACAGGTGGCTCAGAGGCAACTGTCACTGAGGGGCCTGGGACCTCGGCAAGCAGTTTGTGTTAGGTTCAGGCATGTGTTTTTAATGATTTTATTTATGCTTGTGCAGGGTCTTCACGCGGCGTGGGCTTTCTCTAGCTGTGGCGAGCAGGGGCTGCTCTTTAGGGGGGCGTGGGCTTCTCACCGCGGTGGCTCCTCTCGCTGGGGAGCACGGGCTCTGGTGCCCACAGACCTCGGTACTGCGGCTCCCGGGCCCGAGAGCCCCGGCCAGTGGCTGTGATGCGTGGGCTCAGCTGCTCTGCCACGTGCGGTCCTCCCAGACCAGGGGTGGAACCCGCGTCCCCTGCTTTGGCAGGAAAGCCCTCAGGCGTATTCAGGAGTTTTCTGTGCTCCTATCTGCTGAGAGGCCTGGGAGCCGGGAGTCCTCAGCCACGGTGCTGGCTCTGCCATCAGAAGCTCTGGGGCCTCTAGCGAGCGCCTGCCCCTCCCTCGGTCGTGTCTGACTCTGCCCACCAGGCTCCTCTGCCCATAGGATTTCCCAGGCAAGATTACTGGAGTGGGTTGCCATTTCCTTCTCCACGAAAATACCCTAGGTGCCCTCAAAGGTCTCTTCTCTAATTGTGTTTTGAAAGCATGCCACCGGGTTACGACAGGGCGTGATGAGAGGCTGTCCCGCTGGCTCTGAGGTGCCCGGCTGCCAGTTAAGCGCTGGTTGCCACGCAGCCCGGCCATCTCAGGTCTGTGCCGCGGGCGCCCCCTCGTGGCCTCGGCAGGTGGCGCTGCTCCCGGGGCCGCGCGATGAGGCCGGGAGAGCCAAGTGCCTTCAGGAGGCCACGGCCTGGGGGGCCTCCGCTTCCTCCTGCAGCCGGCGGGGGTGCTCCAGCCACATGAAGCTGCGTCCAGAACTAACTTACCCGCCCTCAAAACTGGCTCCAAAGACAAGGACACCCACCACTTTCCCTCCTTCCTTTCCAAACCTCCTGGGGTCACACCCTCCTGCTTCTGCAGGACGACTGAGCAGCAAACCCCCCACACCGTCAGCCCAGTGAGGGACCAGGCCAGCTGGATGCAGTGCGCTTTACTCCCGGCGGAACCTGGGCGGCCCCTCCGGGGAAAGGGAGGCCCTGCCGGGTCATAGGCCCCTCTGGTCCCCAGGGCCGCCTCTACCTGCCTCCTCCGCCGGTGGACTCGGGCCATCCACTCCAGTCTGAGTCCAGGTTTGGCAGGACGGGCTGACCCTGGAGTAGCCCAGCCACAGCAGCCAGCCCGAGGCAGGCCAAGGCCAAGTCCGGCCCAGAGTCTGAAGGGCCCCACAGGAGATTCCTGGCCTGGAGCGGGGCCAGCGCACGCCGCGCCCCAGGCTCCATCTGTTCACCTGCGCAGGGCTCCGGGCTCCCATGCCCATCCGCGCGGGGAGGCCTGTCCACACAGTGACTGTCAGCAGGGCTCCGACGCCCCCTCTCTGTAGGGCTTCTCTTGCACGCAGCTGGTCTGCTCTAGAAGCCACTGCCGCTCCGGCTCAGTCATCATCAGTCTGAGTGTCACCTCCTGGAAGACACTGCTCACAGCCACCTACGTGAGCCAGGGACAGAGCAGGGCCGGGCCGGCTAAGTTACAGACCCAGGTCCAAGCACCACCGGGCCCCCTGCCCAGACCCAGGCCTCACCCTCTCACCAGCACCAGCCTCACCTGTTCAAAGTGAAGCTTTCGGAACATCCGGATGCTCGGTTCATTTCCTTGCCCAATTTTAGCCTCAAACTTGGTCAGACCTAGCCTGGTCACTCCTTCGGAAGGGATCAGAGAGGGTAAGCTGCACTATGAATCCCGCCCGCCTCCTGGCTCCGTCCTGGGGCTGCGGGAGGTGGGGGAGGAGGCGTGGTTAGGAGGAGGACAGGGTCTGGTTCAGGTGGAAACCTCGGTCTCCTGGCAGCTCCCTCCTGAGCCCCAGGCTGTGTAAGGGCCCCAGGTTAGGGCCGAGGCAGAGGGGACGGGGCCGCCTGGCCAGGCCCTCCGCAGCCACCATCCTGGGTGACAGGCCCCGCCTCCAGCTCCCCACCACACAGGAGGCCATTCTTCCCCCCAAGAACAGAGCGGCAGTGTCTGCCCGCCGCCTGCCTGGGCCCTGCTACTTCCAGTCTGGGTTGGGAGAACAAAGCCCCTCCTACCCGGGCCGAAGGGAAGAGGAGGCAGTGGGGGCCAGGGGAGAGATGGTGCGGCCCGGTGCCAGCTGGGGCCACAGGAACCCAGGCAGAAGCGGAGTGCCCAGTTGCAGCCCGAGGCCTGGGCTCTGGGACAGCGCCCCCAGGGTCAGACCGTGGGGCGAGAGGGCTCCTCGGGGTCTGCTCCAAGGCTTCCTTTCCCTGGGGTCTCCTGCCGGGGTCGGGGGCGTTGTGCAGCAAGAAGGCCCTCAACCACCTGAGCCTTCAGTCACTTTCCCTGTGGGTCTCTCACTCTCCCCCACCTTATTCCCTCACAGCCCTTCTTGGCTGCTTGAGGGTTAAGGTTTCAAGAATCCGGGGTCAAGTCCAAGTAAACAAGTCAGGTGGGCTGTAGGAGACTCAGGGGGCATCACGGGTGTCCCACACTGAGCAGTCTCCCGGCGTCCCCAGACCCCAGGAGGCCCCTCTGTGGTCACTGTGCCAAGGAGGAGTCAACTCCAGAGGCTGTCTGGGAGGACGGGGGTGGGGTGCGCCATCCAGCTAGTCCCACGAGGGATGGTCCCGCTGCCCTGGATGGCGGAACCCGGCTGCCCTCTGATCCTTGGAAGAATGTGAAAATGTAAATCCCCACAGGGCCCTGGCAGGCTCAGGCAGACTCTGGGGTGGATGGCAGGGCTCAGACCGAGGCCCCATCTTCCCGGGAATGCCCTTCGTAGCTCAGGCCTGCCCACCCACATGCCTCCTCTCCTCTCTGTCCCAGGAGAACAGTCCTGACGCCCTGGCCGAGACGGCCTCCGAGAGCCCCGTGCCACCCCTGGCAAGCACCACCTCCAGTGACACCAGCGAGGAGGTAAGGCCAGCCGGCTGGGCGGGTGGGGGTAGCCCGGGTGACAGCAAGTCCCTTCCCAGGCCTCGCTCACTCCTGGCACACCAGCCTGCCGTGGAGGTCACACGCTGAGCCACGTTCTGTTCTCGTGACCTGGCTTCCCCGCGCACGGCCTCAAGGGAGCACCTCACCGAGGCACTGAGGCCCGCTCTCTTGCTCCTCTTTGCAGCTGAATTCCCAAGACAGCCCCAAGAAACAGGACTCCACGGCACCCTCGTCTACCTCCTCCTCGTCCTCTGACCCCATCCTGGACTTCAACATCTCCCTGGCCGTGGCCAAAGAGAGGGCCCACCAGAAGCGCGTCAGCAAACGGGCCCCGCAGATGGACTGGAGCAAGAAAAACGAACTCTTCAGCAACCTCTGAGCCGCACCCCCTGCACCAGCAAAGCCCAGCCCCACACCCAGCCAACTCCCTCTCCCCCACTTACCCCCAGATCAGCACACAAATCAGCACCAGCCTCTCCTCTCTCGGCAAATCTGATCTTTCTAGAGAACCATACTCTTCCCTTACCTCCGACAAGGTGACTGTTTTTCTGTCCTGCCCCAGTCAAAAAGCAGACTCTGTGCCCCTCCTCGCGGGGTGCTTCAGCCCACCTGCAGTCCCCCTGCCACCCTCCTGGGACGTCACTGGGACCTCCATCGAGCAAAGATCCTAAGACTGGGCAAGAGGTCACCTTCCCTCCTGACCCCAAGTGATGACCAGGTCCGGGATCCACCAAGGAAGGATTCCGACCACAGCAACATCCCGGAGTGGACTGGGGCCACCATCCTCAGAGCTGTGACTTGGGCATCTTATTTTTGATTTTTTAAGTGCAGTACTACAGAGTTTAGCAGGACTTTCAACTCTTGATTAACATGATTTCCCAGGTTGTTGCATCCGGGACGTAGCAGTGGCCTTACCCTTCCTTCAACTTTTTTTTTCTGCTCCCACCCCCAGAGACCTAGGCAACATCGGGAGGGTTTGGCCACCCCCTGCCCAGCCCTGAGCCAGACACAATTGTAAGGAAATTCTTACCCGAAATTCAACTAGTTTCTCCAAACCACCTTGGCCTCTGTGTGTTCCTTTGCAGCTCTGTCCATGCGTGTCCCCAGAGTGGCCTCTGGCTGAGAGGATGGTCCAGGGCTCCCTGGGACCCCAAGCCCAGAGCCAGAAGTGGGGTAGCTTTAACCAGAGGGCCTCGAGCCTATAGCCGCTGGGTGGCTAGGCCACGCGTGGGTCCTGTGGGAGGACCCCCGGGGCCCCCGCGCGCTCGGCTTGCTAGGGCTGCCCTACAGGAATGACCAGCAAGGAAACTTAGAGCCCACGTGCCCAGAGGGAGGGCACCAAGAGCCACCTTGGACCCCAGGAGCGTTCAAAGGTGAATCCACGATGGAGCCAGGCTTGGAGGCAGAAGGCTTGGCTTTAATCTTTCTGCCCACAGCCAGAGAGGTGCAGATGCCCAGGCATGGCCCAAGCTGGTGTCCCCGCCCCCCCAGATACTCTTATCTTACCTGGCCATTGACCTGACTGGGGATGGTGGGGACAGACCCGGCCCGCTGGGCCCTGGGACATGCTTGTGGCAGGTAGGGGGGAGGGGACCTTCCAAGGCCGAAAGGCCCTGCTCCTCCACGGGAGGTCGGGGTCTCTATGCTGCTGACCCAAGGGCATCCTGGACAGCTGCCAGCATGGCCTGCAGGGCCCAGTTCATGGGCTGTCCTCCACCCCACCCAGAGGCCACTCAAGCCAGGCTCCTGGGACTGAGAACAAGCAGGGAAGGTCACTATCTGACCATCGCTAGAGCTGTTAAGGTTAGAATTCCACCACCGATAAAGAGAAACCTTCCGAAACCCTTATCACGGCACCAACTGCAGCAATTAGCCTGGGCCTGGCCTGGCCTGACCCCACTCACCCTTGCCCCCACCCTCTGACCTCTGATGGAGGTCCCCGCAGGTGCGCCGGCCCCACCAGGCTGGGGAGGGGCCCTCCCTACCTCACCTGCTGGGTGGGGATGCCCTAAGGACTTTTGACTCTGATGAAGTTGGCACAGGTGGAAGGAACAGGTGGCTCAGAGGCAACTGTCACTGAGGGGCCTGGGACCTCGGCAAGCAGTGTGTTAGGTTCAGGCATGTGTTTTTAATGATTTTATTTATGCTTGTGCAGGGTCTTCACGCGGCGTGGGCTTTCTCTAGCTGTGGCGAGCAGGGGCTGCTCTTTAGGGGGGCGTGGGCTTCTCACCGCGGTGGCTCCTCTCGCTGGGGAGCACGGGCTCTGGTGCCCACAGACCTCGGTACTGCGGCTCCCGGGCCGAGAGCCCCGGCCAGTGGCTGTGATGCGTGGGCTCAGCTGCTCTGCCACGTGCGGTCCTCCCAGACCAGGGGTGGAACCCGCGTCCCCTGCTTTGGCAGGAAAGCCCTCAGGCGTATTCAGGAGTTTTCTGTGCTCCTATCTGCTGAGAGGCCTGGGAGCCGGGAGTCCTCAGCCACGGTGCTGGCTCTGCCATCAGAAGCTCTGGGGCCTCTAGCGAGCGCCTGCCCCTCCCTCGGTCGTGTCTGACTCTGCCCACCAGGCTCCATAGGATTTCCCAGGCAAGATTACTGGAGTGGGTTGCCATTTCCTTCTCCACGAAAATACCCTAGGTGCCCTCAAAGGTCTCTTCTCTAATTGTGTTTTGAAAGCATGCCACCGGGTTACGACAGGGCGTGATGAGAGGCTGTCCCGCTGGCTCTGAGGTGCCCGGCTGCCAGTTAAGCGCTGGTTGCCACGCAGCCCGGCCATCTCAGGTCTGTGCCGCGGGCGCCCCCTCGTGGCCTCGGCAGGTGGCGCTGCTCCCGGGGCCGCGCGATGAGGCCGGGAGAGCCAAGTGCCTTCAGGAGGCCACGGCCTGGGGGGCCTCCGCTTCCTCCTGCAGCCGGCGGGGGTGCTCCAGCCACATGAAGCTGCGTCCAGAACTAACTTACCCGCCCTCAAAACTGGCTCCAAAGACAAGGACACCCACCACTTTCCCTCCTTCCTTTCCAAACCTCCTGGGGTCACACCCTCCTGCTTCTGCAGGACGACTGAGCAGCAAACCCCCCACACCGTCAGCCCAGTGAGGGACCAGGCCAGCTGGATGCAGTGCGCTTTACTCCCGGCGGAACCTGGGCGGCCCCTCCGGGGAAAGGGAGGCCCTGCCGGGTCATAGGCCCCTCTGGTCCCCAGGGCCGCCTCTACCTGCCTCCTCCGCCGGTGGACTCGGGCCATCCACTCCAGTCTGAGTCCAGGTTTGGCAGGACGGGCTGACCCTGGAGTAGCCCAGCCACAGCAGCCAGCCCGAGGCAGGCCAAGGCCAAGTCCGGCCCAGAGTCTGAAGGGCCCCACAGGAGATTCCTGGCCTGGAGCGGGGCCAGCGCACGCCGCGCCCCAGGCTCCATCTGTTCACCTGCGCAGGGCTCCGGGCTCCCATGCCCATCCGCGCGGGGAGGCCTGTCCACACAGTGACTGTCAGCAGGGCTCCGACGCCCCCTCTCTGTAGGGCTTCTCTTGCACGCAGCTGGTCTGCTCTAGAAGCCACTGCCGCTCCGGCTCACTCATCATCAGTCTGAGTGTCACCTCCTGGAAGACACTGCTCACAGCCACCTACGTGAGCCAGGGACAGAGCAGGGCCGGGCCGGCTAAGTTACAGACCCAGGTCCAAGCACCACCGGGCCCCCTGCCCAGACCCAGGCCTCACCCTCTCACCAGCACCAGCCTCACCTGTTCAAAGTGAAGCTTTCGGAACATCCGGATGCTCGGTTCATTTCCTTGCCCAATTTTAGCCTCAAACTTGGTCAGACCTAGCCTGGTCACTCCTTCGGAAGGGATCAGAGAGGGTAAGCTGCACTATGAATCCCGCCCGCCTCCTCCCAGCACCCTCCACCCCACCTTGTCTCTTATACACATCTAGATGTGTCAGCCCTCCTCACCATAGAGCATCATCATAAGGACGGCCTCCGTGCCCAGGCCCTGGCCCCTGCAGCTGGGCTCTAGGAGGAATGACAAGAGTCACTGACTGCATGCCCGGCTCACAACCCTAGGAAGCTTGCAAATATGGGTACCATTCTGCAGGTGAAGAGACAGAGGCCCAGAGAAGTTAAACGACTCGCCCAAGGTCTCACAGATGAGCAACCTGACCCCTTCAGCTCAGAGTGCTGCCCCACGAGCACGTGCGCACAGCCCTTTAGAAAGAGGCTGAGGACCACGATGGACACAGAAATGGGGGGCTCCTCACACAGCATAGGAAGATGCTCCAGGGAAGAGCACTGATTTTGGGGGGTCCCCAGTCCACCCCAAAGATGGGGCAGACTGCAGCCTGCAGATCCTAAAACCAAAGGCTAAGTTCACATCCATAAAAGGAACCACCGAGGGTGAGCCGCGTGGCTAACAGGGTGCCAAGTGGTGGTCTGCCCGGCCAGGTGCTGGGCTCACCAAGGCCAGGGCCTTGCACCGAGCTTTTTCAGCGGCTTGAGGTTCAGCGGATCTGAGGGCCAGAGGGAAAGAAGGGCAGGGTCACGTGGAACGAACCTGCAATCATGACCTCGATCTCCCCCAAAGAAGGGTCCCCGAGATCCGTGAGGAACAGGTTCACATCTCCCGCCATGCAGCTCTCTTCGCTGGCGCCTGACTGGGCCTGCCACTTCTCTGCATCCAGCACAATGAAGGTACACTCTGAGGAAGGGGGGGACGGGGTCGGCACCTTCTCCCTACAGGAGGGCATAGGCCAGTCTTCCTACCTGAGCCAGAGAACTAGCCCTGTGTCTAAGTCTGGCAGAAAAGGGGAGCTGGCGCTTCCTCCCACTGATTACAAAGCCCGAAAGCGGCCTCTTGCAGGAAACAGCGACTGCATTCTCAGAGGAGGATGCGACACAAAGGCCGCACTGGGCTTGCAGCAAGGGGCACGAGGGGGTGCAGCCTGATTTACAGCCAGAGCCCCACAAGCCTTCCTTTCTCTAAATCCCCCCAGGCCCGGTGCAGCGAGTGGGGAAAGAACAGAAGCACCAGCCCCCACCCCCGGGGTCTGGCTTCAGGGGGCGTCACAGTCTCAGGGTTTCAGGCCCCTCCCCAGCTTTCCACAAAGTGCTCTTTTTTTGCAACCTTTCTGGGGGCCCAGTGGGGAATGGGAAAGGGAGGGAACCCAGGACGGCCTCTGGCATCAGCCCTCCCACAACCCGCCCGGCCCAGGCCTCCTCTGCTGCTCACTGTCCGTGTCTTCCCGCCAGCTGCGTTGCATCGCGTACTCCTGCTCCAGGGTCAGCGGCTCCGAGGCCGTCAAACGCCGCAGCTCCTCTGATTTCATCCACTCGTGGTACCTACAGGGGCGGAGGGGCAGCCTTCAGCAAGCAGGACCCATTCAGAAGCCTAAGTCTTGACGTTTTATGAGATGAAGAAATGGATGCTTGAGAGGCAAACCCCTAGGGCTAACAGAGGGCCAGAGAAGACCCAAGAAAGGGTTATAATGGCTCCTAGGGCAGAAGGCCGCAGGCTCAGTAGCCAGAGACAGCAGGAGCCAGTCCTATCTGTCCAGCCTCCTCTCCTGTCTCAGGGGTCAGTGCAGGGGAGCAATCGGAAACTAAACATTCCTCAAATACCTGAGGAGATGTAATGGCAAGCCAAACTCAGCACAGAAGGCTGGACAGATCTCCACAAAGGCGGAGCGCCAGAAACCCCCCAAAGGAAAACTACAAGCAGGGAATACACGCCTACAGCTCCACCAGCCCCCTCTACCAGACATTCACCAACTGCCACCGCAAGAGCCCCACCCTGAGACTCAGTCCTGGCCGTCCTGAACAACAGATCTCACAACAACCCGTCAGCTCAGTTTTACAACAGCTGAGCATTCAGTCTCCAAGAACTGAGCCTGTTTACTGGCACCAGGGTAGTGGCACTCTTATACAACCAGGAGAGAAGACAATACCTTTTCTTCCTTACCCACAGGTAGTTTACAGAAAGGAATTCCTTGCGGAAAGGTCAAAAAGGAAGCTGAGGGGCGGGGTGAAAGGGAGAAATAGGGGGACCGGTGACTTCCTCCAGGGAGGTCACTGCCCTCTGCTTCAGTTTTCACTTTTTCCTATTTGCAATGACTTCTCGCATCAATGTTTCTCCTCCTCCGAGTAAAATAGCCTCTGAGATTTGGGCTAAGATAGGCTGACCCTCCTCGCTGCACCGGAGAGCGGGCTTGCAGCCCATGTCAGGGGAGTAGTTACCTGGGCACATGCTCTGAGGTATAGGGGACCAGCACCACCTTCTTCCCCAGCAGCAAGATGTTCTGATTCAGCCTCATGGTAGCAGCCTGCAGCTAGCAGGGAGGGCAAAGATTTGAGCACCTGAGTTTCCTCCCACTTAGGGTGGGAGCCTGGGCTCTCAATTCGCTAAACGCCTCCTGGGGCTAAGCTGTCAGAAGAAAGAGCCGCCATCCTTCTTCCTTCCCAAACCCTTCAGAGAACACGGCCCTTAAACCCCTTGCAAGGAGGGGAACCGGGCTGGTGAAAGATAATTAAACAATCCTGGACTCGCATCTCAAGGAGCCTTCAAGCATGGGCTATCCCTTCCACCCCATCACCCAGAAGGCCTCACACCCAAGCCCGAAGATTTATCACCGAAACTCCCATCACTTGCCCCAGTCCTAAGACGCCGTCCCACACGGTTAATTTGCCGCCGCGTCTTAAACCTGTTTCCAACCCCTTTTCCCAGCGAACCGCCCCCACACCCCGGGGCTCTCGCGAGCCATCCGGGCCCCATCCTGGGCCCTTTCGAGGGAGGCGGGCTGAAGGCCTCGATCGCCTGCCCTTTGTGAGGGGCCACAGGCTACGCTTCTCGAACCCCACGGGCACTGGGGTCCCGGGGACGGCCAAATCCACAGCCGCTCCTTGGCCCCGACAGGCGCCCACCTTTCGCCCCCGGCCCCAGCTTCCTTCCCCCGGCCGACGGCCGCCCTCGCTCACGCGCGTCGGCGCGCGCCCCGCCCACTTCCGCCCCACAGAAGGCGGCCGCGAGGCGCGCGCGCAGCCCCGCCCCCGTCAGGAGCCCAATCCGCGCCGTGCGCCCCGCCCACTTCCGCCCCGCAGACGGCGGCCGCGGAGGCGCGCGCGCAGCCCCGCCCCCGAGGCGCCCAATCCGCGCCGTGCGCCCCGCCCGCGGCGCGCGCGGAAAAGGTGGGCTCCCGGCGCGGACGCATGCGCGCTGCAGGCGCTGGTGCGGGACAGCTGGCGCCGGTCGCAGCCCCGGGGATCGCAGGCAGCCGCCGCGGCGGCCCGGAGCCGGCTTCGCTGCAGGTGTCGGGGCGAGAAGCTGGAGGGGAGGGGGGGAGCTTGGGTCGTGCCCAACTCGGGGCTCCTTCAGGAGAGGGGAGGAAAATGGGGAAGAGGATTGGAGAGGAGCGAGAGCCCCAGGGCAGGTTGGGGACGTGGAGCGGAGGCCCTGGACGGGGCTCTGGAACAAGGAGTTGGGTTGGGGTGGTGACCTCGGAAAGCCCCCGCCCCTTGCCCCAGGCAGAGGAGACAGTTATTTGGCTGCCCTGTTGCGATCGTGAGCTGGCTATTGCTGGCTTTGAATGGGGATAACAAGAGTGTGTTAAGGAGACGTGTGCTGGGTGAAACTTAGTGGCATCCGAGGACCCTTAAATCACTTGCAGTCTGAGCGGCAATGAATACATGCCCTGCACAGCCAGGGAAAGGTAGAAAGAGACCACCCAGGTGTCGTCATACAGGGAGATACTTCTGTCCCCGCTGTCTGGTGCCAGATGTTGAGGCCATAAAGTGTCTGTCGCTCAGTTGTGTCCGATTCTTTACGACTCCAGGGACTGTACCCTGCCAGGCTCCTCTGTCCATAGGATTTTCCAAGCAACAATCCTGGAGTGGGTTGCCATTCCCTTCTCTAGGGGATCTTCCCAGCCCTGGGATTGAACCAATGTCTCTTGCATTGCAGGCAGATTCTTTACTGTCTGAGCCACCCAGGAAGCCCCTGAGGCCTTAAGTGTCTGATTAAAGGATGGGGAGGGGGTGGCCCTGCAGACATCCCCAGCCGCTGTCTAGGTCCATGAGAAAGCTGAAGTCTGTTCTTTTTCCAGGGAGCCGCAGCAGCTGCCGCCCCAGTGAGGAAGAAACGTTGACCCCCGAGGGACCCTTCCTCACTCTGGGAAATGGCAGGCGAAATCACAGAGACCGGGGAGCTCTATTCTCCCTACGTGAGTTTCACTTTGGGGCCTAATTTGCGCACATCGGTGCCCTTGGCTTCTAGAGAAGCACACTGCTTCCTGTGGACTGTGCTTGTGAGCCCAGCGGCTTTCACGGCTGGGGTCTGGGAACCCAAGTCAGCAGCAAGCTATGGTGAACAGAGGATGAGAGTCAGATTTGTTAACTCTTTACGTGTTGCTCAGAGAGCAGTCAGGAACACACAATGGACTTGCTTGCCTCTTATTTTTATCTCAGGGCTGCTGTCTCTTGCAAACTGTGAGGTCAGTTCATATGGATGGGGGCTGTTGACTATGGGTTTTGCGCCACTCAGCAGTTTGAAACCACTTCACTTCTTACCTGAACTTTATGTTGCACAACTTTTATAGTCTTGGATGGCGTAAGAGGCAGAGAAAGTACACGGAGACCTCCAGTTGTGGTTTGCTGGAGCCTGTAATTAGAACAATTACAATGATGGATTTCTCACAGTTGTGGGTCTGCGTTACCCTCACACATACACTCAGTTTATCTTCTTTGTGTTATAGAAGATTGGTCATGGTTCCATCATGGAGTCCTCTTGCCTGGGTGAATAGTTGAAGGACTGGAGGATTGGAATAATCACATGATTGATTCATGTTGCTACCAAGTATCCCAGTGCTGCTAAGTATCCCAGGAAAAGGCAGCACTGCCTTAAGTAGCAAAGTCCTCTTCCTGAAAGTCCCTAACCTTAGACATCTGCCCTGCTTTGCACTTCCCTGGGGATCCATGCTCCTCTGTCTCTGCTAAGTTGTGATGTGATGGATAAGGAAGCACCTCTGAGAACAGCTGACAAAAACCCTCACACCAAGGTCCTGGGCCATTCGTGTGTGACTCCAAGGGCCCCTTCTTCACCTCGTAATCTTTTTTTTTTTTTTGGCTTTGTTGGATCTTCGTTGCTACCTGGGCTTTTCTCTAGTTGTGGCCAGCGAGGGGCTACTCTCTAAGTGCAGTGCTTGGACTCCTCGTCGCAGTGACTCCTCTCGTTGCAGTGGAGTGCAGGCTCTGGGACGTGTGAGCTTCAATAGTTGCGGCTCCCGGGATCTAGAGCACAGACTCAGTAGCTGTGGGTCACTGGCTTAGCTGCTCCAGGGCATGTGGGATCTTCCCAGATCAGGGATCAATCCCTCGTCTCCTACATCGGCAGGCAGATCCTTTACCCCTCAGCCACCAGGAAAGCCCCTTCCCCTCATAACTGATCAGGTTAGTCTTTCTTGAACCTTGAAATGGATCGGATTGTGCTCCTTTCATCTGTGGAATTATGTCACAGCCACAGCCTCCTCTGGGTATCAGCAATGACATGTCCACACTGTATATAAACGTCACCAGGGCTCCTGTGTCATCTTCCGACATCTGTAAGCTCAGAGGTGAGGAAATGAGTTATTTCTGTAGCTGAGCCTTGGGAAGGAGAGCCTTTGATGTGCCCAGTTTTCTTGGGCCTCCAGCTATTCAGTAATCATTTCACACGTCAGCATGTGCCCACAGGAAATGGGACAGTGAGACCTAAAGGCCTCCACAAATTCTGCTTTTTAAAACTCTTTCCCTCCATCTCTTGTTCAAGGTCTTGTTGTTCAAGGTCTGCGTTCAAGGGCCTCCTCTGGGTATTGGCCATAAACAGCGGCTCATGTTCTCCAATCGTGCTGGTGAAGAGAGAGGCAGGGGAAGGTGGATGGTACTGAGAGTGAGGTGGCAGTAAGCAGGAGTTAGCGGTCAGGGTTTGAGCGGAGGACACGCCTCCTGCCTGAGGTTTCCGTAACTCTGCCATCCTGCGAGAATGGTTCTTGATCCCCTGGGAGACCAGGAGGGTTGGAGATGCACCCCCCACCTGCCCGCACTGAGCCCAGAGGGACTGCGGAACAGACTTAACTGCCGGCGCTGCTTTCCTCTGCAGCTGAATTCCCCTGCTCGGCAGAGCACAGGCGGAACCGCGCTGGCTGCCTTGGGAGAGCCTGACGCTGAGCGGTGCTTCCCCAGCCCCAGGCCGCTCCCTGCCTTTCTGTGCCCTGTTGTGAGATCCTGCCACTCGTGGGTGTCAGGGGTGTTTGCCTTCGCCTGCGTTCTTCTGCATAACCGACGTGTGATGAGCCCCGCAGGGGGCTCAGATGACGAGCCCTCTCGAGGATAGTGGGGGTCACAGGAGCATGGTTCAGGCCTGTGCACCTCGCCCTCATAGGTGACCTCAGAACAGGCTTGTCTGTGTCCCCATGTATGGGGACCACAAGTGGCACGGGACTGAAGGGGTCCTATGGTCGAAATAGAGGAAGAAGGGGGTCCCCGCCCACAGAGAGGCAGCTGCTGAGGCCGCCCCCTGCCAGCCTGTCTTGCCGAAGATGGGGGACGGTGCTTTCGAAGGAAAGAGGGCTTGTTCTGTGGCCTGAAACCCGAGTTGTTGCTTCCCCATCTCCACCGCCTTCTGTTTCCTGTGACAGCTGTCGTTGGGGAAGCCGTTGAAAGATGCCGGTGACTGCCGATCTCGTGCACACCCTTGGGTGGGGCCACAGGAACGCTGTGCCAAACCCCTAGAGCGTGGCTGGGGGCAGCGGGTACCCCGGTCAGCCACAGGGAAGACTCGAGAACGGGAGGAAGCTCGGTTTGCAGGGCCGCTCCGCTGAGACCCTCCTCCTCTGCTTTCTGTCTTGCCTCCCTGGAGGCTGTCCCCACAGAACAGTCACCAACCCGCAGAACAGGGGACCCCATACACACACCGGCTTCCTCCTGCCTCGCAACTGCCTTCCACCCGACCTGGGGCCCAGCTCAGGTTTGCTCCCTGCCTGTTTGTTCTGCTCCTTGAGATCGGTCCTTTCTGATCCCCTTGACAGAAAGTAAAGAGGGTTTAACTCTGGCCAGGAAGCTGGAGACACCATAAATTTTCCTATATGGTTCCCCCCGCCCACTACCCCCAGGCCCAGAATGTTAGCCTCAAACTGAAAAATAGCAACAACTCAAGACAAATGGGATTTCTGCTCCTAACTGCCAACAGTCGATCACTAATTAACTTCTTTGTCAAGGTCTTAAAGGGTCTTTTTCACTGAGATCTATTTGAAGCTCCTTTTGGGAGTGTATTTATTTCACTACGCGTTTATCAGCAGTGGTTCTCAACTAGCTGCTGTCTTGCCTACCAGGGGGCATCTGGCAGTGTCCGGAGACCCCATCACTGTCAGAACACAGGGGCGAGGTGGGGGCTACTGGAGTCTAGTGGCTAAAGGCCAGGGATGCTGCTAAACACCCCGACAAGGCACAGAACAAGCCCCCACAACAAGGAATAATCTGGCGCCAAGTATCAGCAATGCTCTGTCTGAGAAACCCTGCGTGACAATAGACCCTTAATTTTTACATCCAAACACCTTCAGCCATCCTTGAATTCACAAATGCCTCTTGTATGTAATTTGCCCATGAAAGTTTTTTTTGGCGGGTGAGGAAGGGAGGGCTGTGTCATGTCTTGCTGGATCTTAGTTTTCCAGCCAGGGATTGAACCTGTGCCCCCTGCATTGGAAATGTGGTGTCCTAGGTATGACCTAAATCAAATCCCTTATGATTATACAGTGGAAGTGAGAAATAGATATAAGGGCCTAGATCTGATAGACAGTTTGATAAAAGTGAAAGTGGAGAGTAAAAAAGCTGGCTTAAAGCTCAACATTCAGAAAACTAAGATCATGGCATCCGGTCCCATCACTTCATGGCTAATAGATGTGGAAACAGTGGAAACAGCGTCAGACTTTATTTTTGGGGGCTCCAAGATCACTGCAGATGGTGATTGCAGCCATGAAATTAAAAGACTCTTACTCCTTGGAAGGAAAGTTATGACCAGCCTAGATAGCATATTGAAAAGCAGAGACATTACTTTGCCAACAACAAAGGTCCGTCTAGTCAAGGCTGTGGTTTTTCCAGTGGTCTTGTATGGATGTAAGAGTTGGACTGTGAAGAAAGCTGAGTGTCGAAGAATTGATGCTTTTGAACTGTGGTGTTGGAGAAGACTCTTGAGGGTCCCTTGGGCTGCAAGGAGATTCAGCCAGTCTATCCTAAAGGAGATCAGTCCTGAGTGTTCATTGGAAGGACTGGTGCTGAAGCTGAAACTCCAGTACTTTGGCCACCTCATGCGAAGAGCTGACTCATTTGAAGTGACCCTGATGCGGGGAAAGATTGAGAGCCAGGTGGTGTGATCCCATCAAGACAGCTCAACTTCTCTTGATCTTTCTGGGATCCATCCAGGGATCGAGATGGGACTGGGACGTTTACCACAGGACTAGGATCTGCCTCTGGGATCAAAGTGAGACTGGGACGAAGACCGTCAGATTCACGGCAGAGGGAACTGACCCGGGGCCACCGAGGGTTCCCATCTCGAGACCGTCTGCCAGATAGCATAGACAGGCCCCAAGAAATGCAGAGAGATACAGTGAGACAGAGCGAGCCTCAGACTTAGTAACAACAGGGGAAAGATAAACACATCAACACCAAAAACCCAAACAAGGGCATCAGAAGTGCTCTCAATCCAGGGCTTTTAGACTGGGAGCAAGAAAGACTTGGGAGACTGGGAAGGGCTTTGTAATGGGCGTGGCATTGGAGTGGGCACCTCCTACCCCCATCCTGTGGTGGGTGGGAGTTGAGGGGCTAGGTGGGAGGCGCAGGAGCTTGGTGCCCTGGGCAGAGCTGTGTCCTCTCGAGAGGACGCCCTCCCGTTTGTCCAGTTCTCCGCCGGCTAATCAACCCCTGCCCCGAGGCCTGTCTCCCTTCCTAACCACCTCCTGGCCCCTCCAGCCTCCCTGTCACGGGCCCCAGGATGGTGACCGACACTCCCTACTTCTCTTCTTCCTTTTAAATCCGACTGAGGCTCCTCTGAGCATGGGTCCTGATTTAGTGTTTCTGATTTAGAATGCAGCACACGGTTCAGTGGGGTGTAGGGAGATCAGTTAGGAACCTGCTGTTGTAGTTCAGGCCAGAAGTGATTCATTTGAGTTATAAAGAGAGCAGTACCCACTGCAGACTCTCTGCTGCGTGGTGGGCGCTTGCTGATTCTTTTATGGATAGTTATGTGTGTGTGTTCAGCCCAACCTCCTAAGTCGGCTGCCCGCTCCCGCCTTCCCCAGTCGATCCTATTTTAGTCAGGAAGTCACACACTTGAGCATCCTACTCAGTTCATCCAACCCCAGGGAAGTCGTTCGTGTTCTTGGAGTCCAGTTTTTCCATCGGTTCTGTACACCTCGCCTGATGATTGAGGGAAGAGGGACGGTTCCAAAGAATTTTGCAAGTGCTTTTGTGAAGGCTCCCAGGAATAAAATCGCCAGCACTGAGATATGAAGGGAAAGGCGGTTCTGGGGGCATTCTGGGGTGTCTAGGTGGAGGGGACTTGCAGGCAGAAAGGTTCACACAGAGAAGCACCATCCTCTTTTGTCCCCCGGGATAATTAAAGCCGTAGGCTCGAGTGATGCTGCTGAGGACGAGATACATGGAGAGAGAGACTGCCGATATCAGAACTATGAGAGGTTAGAGACTAACAGCCGTTGGGTTAGGAGGTCGTTGGTGATATTTTTCTTTTTGGTTTGTTGTTTGTTTGGTCATTGGTGATTTTTTAAGAACTCGGTTTCAAGAGAGTTCTAGGGATGGAAACCACAGACTGTGGGGCATGAAGGCCGAGGATGTAGCTGCTGCTGCTTTTTTTATCTCACCTGTTGGCTGCGCTGGGTCCTCGTTGCTGCGTGGGCTTTTCTCCAGTTTTGGGGAGCGGAGGCTACTCTAAGGCGTCTCATTGTGGTGGTTGAGGAGGGGAGGGAGGAGGCACCGATTTTTGAGTTCGGAAGGGGCGATGCTTGGGAATTCCCTGGGGTTGCAGCTTCACTGCCGTAGGCCCAGGGGTCTCTCCCTGCTTTGGGGAACTGAGATCCTGCAAGCTGCTCGGTGCAGGGAGAAGAGAAAGGAAGGAGTGAGGCTTGGGGAGTGTGCATCGGATGGTCTCCGTTACCTCTGTACCATTGCTAGAGGTACAGCCTTCACTTGAGAGAGACGGGAGCCCCGGGTCTGGGTTTTGGAGACTGAGGTTTGGAGCCTTTTTGTGGGACGTGCTCACAAGTCCACAGCGAGGAGGAAAGAAAATCTGGTGCCGCCGACCACAGTGGAAGGGACCCTCATCTGTCAGAGGACTCAGCGTTAGAATTGCTTTTTTAATTTTTTAAAAAGCTATTTATTATTTATTTGTCTATTTGGCTGCACCGGATATTAGTTATGGTGTTTGGAATCTTGCGTTGCAGCCTTTGAACCTTAGTTGCAGCAGGTGGGAGCTAGTTCCCTGACCAGGAATGGACTCTGGGCACCTGCCTTGGGAATGAGTAGTCTTAGCGACTGGACCACCAGGGAAGTCCCCTCATCGTGAGGATTTTTTTTTTAATTCCAGGAGCCTTTAGCATCTTCATATTAGGGAACTGAGGAAGCAGATGCTGATTCATCTCTGAGGCCCGGGGTCAGAAAGGTTAGAACAAGGAAGATGTGGGGAGCTGGCGGGGCAGTGCCAGCTTTCAGGAACCAGCCAACTGTCAGTGAGGCCACGGCCGAGCGGGAGGCCTGGGGAGGGAGGGCCGGGACTGGGCAAGACAGGCAGCACAAAGGCAGATGGGTGAGGATGGACGGGGTGTGGGAGCTGAGGCTTCGGGTCAAAGAAAAGAATTTCATGGTGGAGATCTTGAAAAGGGAATCATTGGAATTAGCTGAGCTGGAGAGTAGGTGTGAACTCAAGCTTCAAACCTGAAGTCAGTGACTCAGAATTCCACTGGGAGGTGGGTTTCCAGGGGTGACAGGAAGTTGGGAGTGGCTCCCGGTGAGTAGGGGGTTTCTTTGGGGGGTAATGAATTGGAATTAGATGGTGGTGCTGACTGCGGAACTTGTGAATATACTGAAAACCTGTGTACTTTAAACGGCTGAACTTTATGGCACATGAATTATTATATCTCATTTTTTTTTTTAAATTTTGGCCCTGCCACAAGGCTTGCAGGAGAATCTTAGTTCCCCAACCAGGGATTGAACCTGAGTCCCAGCAGGGGAAGCACCAAGTCCTAACCACTGGACCGCTGGGAAATTCCCTCTCAAATTTAAAAAACAAGGGTGGGAAAAGGGAACCAACATGAATGTTGACGTCCCAAAGGGCAGTTGCAAGGATGGGTGGGGAGGAGGACTGGGTCGCGTGCTCAGTGGTCTTAGAAAAGTAGGGGTTTTTTTTGGAGGGTCAGCAATGTGGGTTGGTCTGTGTGCCAGGTCACCCTAGACGTGTTGGCCCGTCCTCAAGAAACCTGCAAGCCAGGTTGAACAGAGAGCTTCCATCTAAGATGCAGCTCCGAATAATATGCACTGATGAAGTGATGGGGGTGATGACGCGAAAGAGGAGGGTAAAACTGAGCCCTGGAGACATTTTGAAAAGACGGATGAACCACGGGCTTTGGTCGCCCAGCGTCCAGCTGCAGATCCCGCCTCCCTGGAACCAGAGAGGAGCCCTCCCTTCTTACGTGCCCTCCTGGCTAAGGCCTCCTGGTTTCCACGGGTTTTGTCATAGCCCAGGGTCACCCTTGGGAGCTGATGGGGGTGGTGAGGCTTGTCAATTTCTGGGCTCAGATGTTGCCTCTCTCGGTTCCAGGTCGGACTGGTATATATGTTCAACCTCATCGTGGGCACCGGTGCGCTCACCATGCCCAAGGCCTTTGCCACAGCCGGGTGGCTGGTCAGCCTGGTGCTGCTGATATTCCTTGGCTTCATGAGGTAAGAGGCCGTCCTGGAGTGGGGGTGCTGGGGGTGAAACTGGGGGCACCTCCCCGGGGAGCCTGAGCTCTCTCCATCTGTCTGACAGGGACATCCGGTAACAGGTTCGCAGAGCAAGGAGAGGAAGCCCAAAGGTCTTGGGGCAGCGGGGGTTCACGCTGATGGAGTAGTTGCCCACCCCCCATAACTGGAAAGTTAAGACCTCCAGGGACTTCCCTTGCGGTCCAGTGTGGATAAGACTCTGAGATTCCGCTGCAGGGGGCACAGGTTCCATCCCTGGTCAGGGAACTAAGATCCCACATACCCCGAGACACAGCAAGACATTAGCAGAAAAAAAAAACAAGCGAAGACCTCCAGTTAAGCTCCAGGATGTCTCACGTGGGGCCCACGTGTTTCTTCCCCGGCTGGCTTTCCTCCTCTGCCGTGCCCATAATTTCTGAATGAGACCATCAGCATTCTTTCCCTGAGAAATTCCCACCCAGCCACAGAAGAGATGCCAACTAACGTTTCAGGTGATCCAGGCAATCAGCTTGGAATTTAGAGTTTGTTTAAGATAGTTTCACCGAGCAGCGATAAGCAGGCAGGTGCAGTCACATTCAGGTGTTAATCTCACATGGCTTCGTGCCCAGCAGCAAACAGGAGGCCCAGCCTTCGGGCGCCCGCTCCGTGAGCAGGTGTACGTGGCTCACCTGGGATGCGGCAGCTGGTGCGTCTACAGGCCACTCCTCAGGGAACTCACAGGCAGGGGCCCCAGGCTAGAGAGGGATTTTGTTGTTCTTGTTTAGCTGCTCTTTTGCAACCCCATGGGCTGTAGCCCGCCAGGCTTCCCTGTCCATGGAATTTTCCAGGTGAGAATACTGGAGGAGCTTGCCATTTCCTCCAGGGCCTCTTCCTGACCCAGGGATTGACTCCACGTCTCCTGCACTGGCCGGCGAGTTCTTGACCACTGAGCCACCCGGGAAGCCCCACAGAATTTAGCAGCTGAAGTCAACTAAGACTGCATGGGGCTGCCCGGGGTGGGAAACGCCCCTGCTTTTCCCTTTCTCCCCGTGCTTTCCTCTGGGGAGGCTGTATGTGGCCTCAGGGCACCGTGGGCTCATTACGTCCTGCAGGCTCTGTGGCCAGGAGCCCTAGACGTCCTCTCCTCCTGCGACTCCGCTGTCCCCTTCAAAGGACCTTCAGCGCAGGCAGCCGCCTGAAAGGGAAGTGGTTGCTGGGGGCACCCAGGCAGGGGCCGCCGCGCCCCCCCAACCCATTATACTCCAGCGTGATCCATGAGCTGGCTTCGTGCAGCCAGAGAGCCTCTTTATGCCTTAATTAAGATGGATTTTAGTTTTACTTCCCGAAAGAAGAGGCCATGGAAAGCCCTTAAAATGGTCACTTAGGCAAGACAATGAGAAACCTTTCTGGGAGGAGCTGCGGCGGCTGGAGTTTCAGGGCCGGCTGCCCCGCCCCCGTTGGCTGTGGGTTAACTCCTGGGCAACCCCCCCCCCCCCCCCCCCTCCCCACCAGGGATCAAACCCATGACCCCCGCAATGGAAGAGATGTGTATAAGAGACAGCCCACCACCTGACTGCCAGCCTGCGGCAGGTGCCCGCACCCGAGGTGAGCCAGGGGGGCCTGCGGCAAGCCCGCCTGCCCAGCAGCTTCAGGAAAGAGGGCGGTGAATGTTCCGCCCGCTCCGTTTCGGCAGGGGTGGGGTCGCTCAGGTTTTCGCAGCAGGAGCCCGGCCCTGCCCCGTAACGCCTGCGCACAGAGCATTCCCGCTCTCACCCCAGTCGCTCCGGTTCCCTTAAAAAAAGTAGATTCTCTTCGCTCTAGTCTCACTTCTCCCAGAGGTCTGATGCCACCTCCCAATCTCCGTTTTGATTCGGGCCAGATTATTAGACTATTAAAATATTAACATATTTTCAGCTGTTAATATGTTTTAACTTATTAATTAAATATGTTGATTTATTGCATTCTTTCTTCATTTACTTTAATAGCTAACATTAAAATAACAATTATTTTAATATTAGCCAGATTATTAGGAAAGTAAAAGTACCCCCCAAGAAGTAAAAAGGGGCGGGTGGTTCCAGAGCCAAGCACCCTTTTCAGTTATCCACACCCGTGCTCCGCTCATCAGTGTGTGTAAGTGGGGGTTCACTGCTTGCCCAGCGAGGAGAAGTGAGGGCTGCCCACTGCCCTTCCCTGAAGCCCCGGGCGGCCCCCTTGTGGACCCGCCTCCTCCTCCCAGTGTAGAGCCTCATCTGCTGTCTCTGCCCCCCATCTCTCCCACCTCTGCCCCCAACAGGCCCCTCCGGGGGTGCTGTACCACCTTGCCCTCAAGTCACCTCTCCCCCAAGGTCACACTCTCTCCTTCCCATCAGCTTGATTCACACCCTGGTCTCCTGTGCACTGAGAATACGTTCTAAATATAAACAGACATCAGGGCGAGCCCATGAGGCACCATGGAGGCACACACACCTTCTTACAGGGTCAGACCCATCCTGGGACTTGGGGTTCCTTCCTCAGCAGAGAGAATGCTTTGGGCTGGCTGGCTGGTCGGGTCCGGCTTTCAATGGCTTTTCCTTTTATTTTGTGCCTCCTCCAACCTCCTCCCTGCCTTTGGCGATTAACCCGTGGCCTTTCCCTGCAGCTTCGTGACAACTACCTTTGTGGTGGAGGCCATGGGGGCGGCCAACGCTCAGCTCCGCTGGAAGCGGATGGAAACGCGCCAGGTGTGTGGGTCACCCTGGGCTCCGTCGCGGGGCTGCCAAGTGCAGAGAGCGGGCCAGGGCTCTCCCCACACCCCCCTCCTGACCATGGGCAGCTCTGGAACCTGGAAACGTTAAAGAAAGTTACTCACTCAGTCGTGTCCGACTCTGCGACCCCATGGCTACAGCCCACCAGGCTCCTCTGTCCAAGGAATTCTCTAGGCACGAATTCTGGTGGGGGTTGCCATTTCCTTCTCCAGAACCTGGACTTCTCTGGACCTTAGCGAGGAGCTGAAGTTCGCAGCCATGTCAGCTTCCAGAATATGCACAGCCTCGGCCGTTGCTCCCTCCTCCCCCAGTGGTCTCCAAGCATCCACTCAGGCTCCCTCCTCCCCCAGTGCTCTCCAGTCATCCCCTCCTTGCTCCCTCCTCCCCCAGTGTTCTCTGGTCATCCCCTCCTTGCTCCCTCCTCCTCCGGTGCTCTCCGAGCATCCCCTCCTTGCTCCCTCCTCCCTCAGTGCTCTGCGATCATCCCCTCATTGCTCCCTCCTCCCCCGGTGCTCTCCGCCATCCCCTCCTTGCTCCCTCCTCCCCCGGTGCTCTCCGCCATCCCCTCCTTGCTCCCTCCTCCCCAAGTGCTCCCTGAGCATCCCCTCCTTGCTCCCTCTTCCCCCAGTGCTTTCCAGCATCTCCTCCTCCCCCGGTGCTCTCCGCCATCCCCTCCTTGTTCCCTCCTCCCCCACTGCTCCCTGAGCATCCACTCAGGCTCCCTCCTCACCCAGTGCTCCCTGAGCATCCCCTCCTTGTTCCTTCCTCCCCTGCCCTGGGAACCTTCACCCCAGGACCCATGCTGCGCCTCTGCCTCTGAGCGCCTCCGACCCTCTGATGGGACAACCCGGAAGTATGGAAAGCTCCCTGCTCAGATGCCTTCTAGGAAGAGAGAGCGAGCAAGCAGGCTCTCCCTGGGGTGTCCCCTTTTCTTTCCTGTCTTCCTCACCCTCCGCATCCTGCCCCTCCCAGGAGGAGGAAGACGACGACTCCTCCTCGGCCTCCGACAGCGACGTCCTCGCCCAGGACAGCTACGAGCGGGCGGAGAAGCGGCCCATCCTGTCTGTGCGTAAGTCTTGGGGTTCCGGGCGGGGCCGCGCTGCCCTCTGGTCCACAGGGTTCCCCTTCCTCATGGAGAGGGCTCAGGGCAGGGGCGGGGGTTCTCTCTGCAGAGACCCTCTGAGAGCACTTCCTACCTGAGGGCTGATCCCAGGAAGGCAGCAGGGAACGTACAGCGGAGCCGCAACCCTGGAGCCGGGCCAGGCTCCCCACTGCTGGATCTGCCACCAACAGTGGTCTGCGGCCTGGGGAGGGCCCTTGACCTCGGCCCCTGGAAGCCCGAGTCCGTGTCGGGTCTGTAACTTCCTTCCTTCCTGTCCCACCGGACAGACACACACCCAGAGCCCAGCCGAGCCAGGGAGACACCCCCGCCTTCCCACTCACCCACAGTGAGCATCCCTGGTTCCCTTTCTGTAGACGTTTTCTCTTTTATTTATTTATTTTTTGGCTGCACTTGGAGGCAGGTGGGATCTTCGTTTCCCCACCAGGGATCAAACCCATGACCCCCGCAATGGAAGCTCAGAGTCCTGACCACCAGGGAGCCTCCTCTATGGGTGTTTTTTAAAATGTTTCAAGCAGGAAACACAAGGAAAAGTTTTCTTAAGAGTTTGAGCCCCTTGGGATTTCATTATTCTGGAGGCTTCAGCGAGCCAGCACCCCTCCAAGGAGCTTGTCCTCGTGGGAAAAAATAACACCTCCTCTTTCCTCTTGGCTCCACAGAAAGACGTGGATCGAACCTTTTCGAGATCACAGACCGGGTGGAGATGGGACAGATGGCCTCCATGTTCTTCAATAAAGGTGGGGGTGCTTTCTCCGCGTGGGGAGCGGGCAGGGAAAGCTGGTGCCTTCCCGCGGGCCGGGGCACCCGGGTCGGGGGTTCCACCTCGCCTGATGACGGGGCACGGGAGAGGGGGGGAACAGATTCTTGGCCTGAGAAGCCACCTTGCTGGGAAGCCTGAACCCCTTCAGGGTGTCCTCTTGGTTCCCTCCCTGTTCGGTGTATCGGGAATAAAAAAGCAGCTAGTGGTAAAGGATCCGCCTGCCAGTGCAGGAAACATGGGTTCAATCCCTGGGTCGGGAAGATCCCCTGGAGAAGGAAATGGCAATCCACTCCAGTATTCTTGCCTGGAGAATCCCATGGATGGAGGAGCCTGGTGGGCTACAGTCCACGGGGTCGCAAAGAGTCAGATATTAAAAAACAAGTTAGCAACTATGGGGCTTCCCCTGTGGCTCAGCTGGTAAAGAATCCGCCTGCAATGCAGGAGACCCCGGTTCAATTCCTGGGTCAGGAAGATCCCCTGGAGAAGGAAATGGCAACCCACTCCAGTATTCTTGCCTGGAGAATCCCATGGACAGAGGAGCCTGATGGGCTACAGTCCACAGGGTCGCAAAGAGTCAGACACTAAAAAACAACAACTTAGCGACTATGGGGCTTCCCTTGTGGCTCAGCTGGTGAAGAATCCGCCTGCAATGCAGGAGACCCGGGTTCAATTCCTGGGTCAGGAAGATCCCCTGGAGAAGGGACAGGCTACCCACTCTAGTATTCTTGGGTTTCCCTTGTGGCTCAGCTGGTAAAGAATCCTCCTGCAATATGAGAGACCTGGGTTCGATCCCTGGGTCGGAAGATCCCCTGAAGAAAGGAAAGGCTACCCACTCCAGTATTCTGGCCTGGAGAATTCAGTCCATGGGGTCGCAGAGAGTCGGACACGACTGAGTGACTTTCACTTTCACTACCAGCTATGGCTCATAGAGGCTGGGTCCCAGACAGCTTTCCAGTGGAGGCGGCTGGTGGTTCTCTTCCTCTTTCTTGATTGCCTCTGCCTTGTCTCTTTTCTTCTGGACTGTTGTGTCTAAGACAGTCCCGAGCACCCCCCTGCAGTGACGGCAGGGTGGTGTGTGGCTGTGTATGGGGAGGGTGTCTCCACAGTGGCCGGCAGAGGGCGCCAGGAGCCCGTGCTCAGGGCCGCTGTCTGGACTCTGCAGGGCCGGTCGTGACCTCCTGGTGTGCTCCACCTGCTGCCCGGTGGGATCACAAGGACAGCGGCCAGCTCAGATGCTGCCGTCCGTGTCAGTTTGGCAACAACATCTTAGGCCTCCATTCCAAATCTTGTTCTTCTGGGAGATGATCTGTTAAAGGGTTTAGTTTTTGTAATGCCCGAACCTTCACAGAGTCGGACACATCTCAGGAAATGCTTGACCTTGCAGTTACCTTGGGAGATTTTTCTGCCCCTTCATCCAAGCCCCACTGTGTGCAGAGGGGAGCGTCTCCACTGGCTCTTTCCAGTCTTGAATGTGGCTGCGCTGAGCTGGAGCCACGGCGGAGACTGTGGAAAGTAGAATCTTCTTGGCTGTTTCTTGGAACATCAAGCATCCACTTACCGTGGTGGGATGCAACAGGAGATGGTGATCGAGGTCACCCCGGAGCCTGCCTCCGCCCCTCCCCACCGGACCAGTCTCAGCGAGAAAGCTCAGAACTCATCAGACCGAGACGGGCTGTGTCTGGGCCTGCCATGCTCTTCTTTGGTCCCGTTTCTCTCTCCCTGTCTCGTTATAAGAGACTGCCACTGCACAGCCTCCCGCCAAACGCAAGCTTCTGAAACAGAACGCACATCGAAGCGAGGACGTACACCTCTTAAACCTCCTTCCTAGCCTTCCTGTTTTACAGTCCACTCTGATTTCTTCATAAGAATTCTAGGAATTTGCAGTTTCAGGTTTTTTCATGTTGTTGTGTATGAGTACCCCACAGTCTAGACTTCTAGGCTACCCAAAACTGATAGAAAATGAACATACTTGTTCGAGAGCAGCTCAGACGTAGAGGACACCCTCCCCTCGTCTGCTCCGGGGTTTCTCAAGCTCGGCCCTGTTGCCGTGTGGCTGGACCCTCTTCACTGTGTGGCCTGCCCTGCGTGGTGTAGGACGTTGAGTAGCACCCTTGACTTGTCCCCACTAGTGGTCAGTAGCTCTTGCCCAATCCTGACAATCAAAAATGTCCTCAGACTTTCCCAAATGTCCCCAGCAGGAGGTGGGGTGCACAGTCGCCGCCCCCCTCCCTGAACTGGAATCACGGCTCAACTCAATCCTAATTCATCGGTCATCCCGTTACCTTTGGAAGGGCTGCCACCCTCCACACAAGGCTCCCTGGGGGTCCAGACTCAGTCCTGTAATTAGAAATGCCAGGCCTGGTCACTGCGGTCCTCAAGGAAGTGCATTGATCCTCCCACTTTGTGTCTCGTAATGAAATTTATTGATCAGGGAGGGCCAGTGGCAGTTTATAAACAGCTGACATGACTGCACTGCAGGCGGAGGAAAGGCTGGGAGCGGGGAGGGGCAGTGACCCCCGCCTCCGACAAGACTTGAGGGGGAGCCGGACTCAGAGCCCAGGGGTGAGCGGCAGTGACACCCCCAGGGTTCATCAGACCGAGACGGGCTGTGTCTGGGCCTGCCATGCTCTTCTTTGGTCCCGTTTCTCTCTCCCTGTCTCGTTATAAGAGACTGCCACTGCACAGCCTCCCGCCAAACGCAAGCTTCTGAAACAGAACGCACATCGAAGCGAGGACGTACACCTCTTAAACCTCCTTCCTAGCCTTCCTGTTTTACAGTCCACTCTGATTTCTTCATAAGAATTCTAGGAATTTGCAGTTTCAGGTTTTTTCATGTTGTTGTGTATGAGTACCCCACAGTCTAGACTTCTAGGCTACCCAAAACTGATAGAAAATGAACATACTTGTTCGAGAGCAGCTCAGACGTAGAGGACACCCTCCCCTCGTCTGCTCCGGGGTTTCTCAAGCTCGGCCCTGTTGCCGTGTGGCTGGACCCTCTTCACTGTGTGGCCTGCCCTGCGTGGTGTAGGACGTTGAGTAGCACCCTTGACTTGTCCCCACTAGTGGTCAGTAGCTCTTGCCCAATCCTGACAATCAAAAATGTCCTCAGACTTTCCCAAATGTCCCCAGCAGGAGGTGGGGTGCACAGTCGCCGCCCCCCTCCCTGAACTGGAATCACGGCTCAACTCAATCCTAATTCATCGGTCATCCCGTTACCTTTGGAAGGGCTGCCACCCTCCACACAAGGCTCCCTGGGGGTCCAGACTCAGTCCTGTAATTAGAAATGCCAGGCCTGGTCACTGCGGTCCTCAAGGAAGTGCATTGATCCTCCCACTTTGTGTCTCGTAATGAAATTTATTGATCAGGGAGGGCCAGTGGCAGTTTATAAACAGCTGACATGACTGCACTGCAGGCGGAGGAAAGGCTGGGAGCGGGGAGGGGCAGTGACCCCCGCCTCCGACAAGACTTGAGGGGGAGCCGGACTCAGAGCCCAGGGGTGAGCGGCAGTGACACCCCCAGGGACCACCGAGCTTGGCCATCGGCGCTCTCTGAAGCCCTCCAGGGTTCTTCCAAGAACAGTGTCTTCTGAGTCTTTTCCCCCTAGACTCCTAGGAGCAGAGCCAATCTCAAATAGCCCAGGAGGAACTTGTCCCTGACTTTCCCCTCCCACCGCCCCTGGGGACCCAGAGGCTCTTTGGCGCCACCAGGATTAGAAGCGAACTGCCACTTCGTTTTTCTTTCTGTTCTCAGCGACACCAGCAGCTTGAGATCAGTGACACCGAAAACAAGCCATCAGTTTGAACAAGAGTTTGAGGCTGGCTTTCTGGGGCCGTGACCCTGAGATTGTAGGGCCCGGATGCTCTTTTAAGGCACTTTTACACCGGGTCTTTATAGCTGGAATCACCTGTGGAATTTAGCACGGGCTGAATTCTTCTCACTGGACAGGATTAGAGACGGTCAGGGACTTGCCAGGGTCAGGAAATGAGGCTGGCAAGATTACGACCAGAGCCAAGCTCCCGGGTCCTAGTCCAGGCCCCTCCTTGGGAGAGAGGGACCAAGGTTGGCCTCTGCAGAGGGACCCTCCTCGTCAGCATCCTCCCTGCAGGTGATTCTAGTAAGAAGGAACGAGCAAGCCGGGCCAGCCTCGCCCTTGGGTGCTTGGTGATGGGCCACATTCGGAATGAGGCACTCAGTGTTTGGGAATCCAGGGCTTTTTACTCTCTTGCTTTCAGCTTCCGGGCTTCCCTGGTGGCTCAGCTGGTAAAGAATCTGCCTGCAATGCGGGAGACCTGGGTTCAGTCCCTTGGTTGGGAAGATCCCCTGGAGAAGGGAAAGGCTGCCCACTCCAGTATTCCAGCCTGGAGAATCCCATGGACTGTATAGTCCACGGGGTCGCAAAGAGTCAGACATGACTGAGCGACCTTCAGCTTCCGGAGCTGGGCCGCCCCTGTTATCCTCTTGCTTTTCAGTCCCTTGGTCTTCTGTCTTGGAGCCCCGCATGTGGCTGCAGAGGATCCCCGGCCCAGGCCTGCCCTGGGGTTCAGGCCCCTGCCTCGGCCATCCCCCCTCATCCCTGCCCACCCTCGCTGGGCAGCCTGTCCTGAGCGCAGATGCCTCCGGGTCCTCCGCGGCCAGTGTGTGCCCCACGCTCGCTCTGCAGCCAGTCTGGGTTTAGAACCTCTCTGATCCAGCCTGGCTCAGCCCCCCGCCCTCATGTGACAGCCCCGAGCAGATGTGTCTCCCACCGGTATCACAGTGTAAGCAGCCGGAATGAGAGGCAGGGCTCGGGGAAGGCCTTCCCCACTCCACTCAGAGAGCAAGCCGCCATCGTGAGAAGAGCAGGCGGGAGGCTGGCTCCCTGACCGACAGCTCTGTTGCTTCCAGTGGGGGTCAACCTGTTCTACTTCTGCATCATCGTCTACCTGTACGGGGACCTGGCCATCTACGCCGCGGCCGTGCCCTTCTCCCTCATGCAGGTGACCTGGTGAGTGTCCCTGCCCCGCCAGCTGCAGCCAGGCGGGCTCCCTCGGGTGGTCGGGACGGTGTTTTCTCGGGGCGGAAGCCCAGCACTGAGCGACTTCATCAGCGTCCCCAGCTGGTCGGTTCCGAGGCCCTTCTCTGCATGTACCCCGGCCAGCCGTGCATCCTGGCCTGTGGAGACACATTCCTCACCACTGTCCCTCCCCGGCCCCGCTGGGAAGGGGTCCAGGGTTCCCACCAGGGGCTCCCGAGTGGCTGAGAAACAGTGCAGCAGAATTAGGGGACGGTGCCTGCCCACAGAAATGGGAAAGCCTGCAGGGTCAGATCGTGGGACCCAAAGCCGCAGTGCGGGGCAGGGCACTAAGGTTCCGCGATTGCCCGCCACTGACAAAGGCAGGCTCTGTCGGCTTCCGGCCAAGCAGGGAGGCCCACACCGAGCCACCGCTCTCTTCATCAGCAGCGCCCTCGGCAATGACTCGTGCGGCGTGGAGTCCGACACCAAGTACAACGACACGGACCCGTGCTGGGGGCCCCTGCGCCGCATGGACGCCTACCGCATCTACCTGGTGAGTGGCCGGCCAGGGGGAATCCCGGGCCTGTGAGTCGCCTTCACTGTCAGCTGGAGCTCTCCCCAGAGAGGAGTGTTGACGCAGATCCACACCCTGGCTGGTTCCCGGGCTCTTGGTCCTGTCGGAAGGTGGATCGCGTCACTACAGTGCCAGCCTCAGGGAATCCAGGCCACCAGGCCTCTGTCGTATGTGGTCTGGAGTTGGCACTCAGGTCAATGCCAGCTCCAGGGTGACGAACTCTCATAAACTTAGCTCAGGGTTTCAGGGCACGCTTAGCAAAGCCCCGTTAAGAGGCCCCAGGCTGGTTTTCTGGGAGCTTTTCCTGTTTTGACCTTCCACGCTCCCAACCCCACGAGCACGTGTGTGGATTCCAGGGCAGATTCCTGCCTGGGCGGGTGGGACTGAGCTGTCTCATGGAGACCCTGATTCCGGGCAGCTTCCCACGTGAGGAGGGATCAGCCCCGCTCGCTCTCCGTCTCCCCTGCTCCCTGTAGGCAAGGGAGGGTGAGTCTCCAGGCTCCTCTTGATTGCTTTGTGCTGTTGTGGAGAGGTTGGGGGTTGGAAGGGGGTGGAGCTGAGTGACACGCCCCATGAGTCTCGGATAATAAACTAGAGGCAGGTATCTGTCTCTGCCTGGTTTGCAGACGGGACTCAGCAATGGTTCCCTCTCGCGTGTGCAGCGTCTGTTCAGACTCTCCGATTCCTCTTGGTGCTGCTCAGCCCTGACACAGATTTAGGGGGACTAGGTGACACAGCTCAACACGTGGCCGCCTGGCTGAGGGGGAGCGCGAGGCAGAGCCGCGAGAGAGGCAGGGGGCCCGCCTGTTAATTGTCCGCATCCTCCAGCCGTTCCGCAGCTCTGCGTTCCGCAGCTCTGCCACTGCTGTGCTGTTCAGCTCTGAGTTCCGTTAACCCGCTGTGCTGTTCAGCTCTGAGTTCCGTTAACCCCGGGACTGGTTCCGCCTTCCTAGCCCCACCCTCTAGACCTGCCCCCAGTGTAGTCCTGTGGTCCAGCCCCGGGAGACACTCATTTTCTTCTATTTCTGGAACAGTCCGACAGTCAGCTCCAGCCAGGAGTCTGTCTTCTCGGAGAACTGTATCTCACCCGAGGTCCAGTGGGACCTGGGTGGCAGGTTTTCCCAGCCGCACCCCCGCCCCCCCGCCATTCCCCCCCCTTGGGGGCAGGCAGAGGACTCCGCAGGGCCCCCAGAAGACTGGAGGCCCATTAGCCTCTTAGCATCTCAACAAACTGTGATTGATAGAATTAGCAAAAGCGTTGGTGAGTATGAGGAACCGCCTGGATCTCTGACCGACGTTGCAGGAGGAGGAGGTTGAGGAAAGGGTCCAAGGGGCTCAGAACAGACCTGGGGGCAGGTCCAAGACTGAGGGTCAGTGGGGGAGCCCCTCGGGGGGGCCGCTGGAGGCTGTGCAGGGTCTGTCCAGCACATCCCCCCGCCCATCTGCAAAACAGACGTGGAGTGCGGGGAGTGCCGGCTGCTGCCGCGGGCCGGTGAATTATTTAGCACCATTATTATTGCCTTATTAAATCGTTCCTCCTCTTAGTCCTGTAAACCTTCCACATGATGGAAGCCTCCCTTCCTGAATCTCAATAACTCTCTAGGCGAACAGAAGGAACCCTTCAGGAAAGCAGACAGGCATTAATTACTGCCTTCATCTCCCAGATATTACACTTATAACTCATGACGCTAATTGCCAGCAGGCCCCCACAAGCCACAAAACACAGGACGGGGGTGGGTGGGTGGGGCGAGCAGAACCAGAGCCACTCTGGCGAGCAGAACCAGAGCCCCTCCCCTGCGGGGTGTTGACACCCTCCCACCTCCCCCGGCTGCTGCCGCTGGGGGCTTCTGTTCGCTCAGGTTTTCAGTTCAGACTCGCTCTTCTGCCTGGTTTGGAGAAACTCCAAGCGGGCAGACTTCAGCTCCATCTCAGAAGTTACTTTACAGCTTCGCATGTGGCTCCCGTGGTCCACAGCCTCCTCAGCACCGAGCCCCCTGACCCTAAACACTGGGGGCTCCGTACCCGTGCCGGCCGCCCCCCGTTACTGCGTCGGAAGCGGCCCAGTGACTGAAGGACCTGGTCGCCGACCTGGGCTTCCTTCCTCGGCCCTGGGCGCTCTGTGCTAACGGCGCCTTCCCGCCCAAGTCTGGCCGGAGGGGCTCACCCCTGTGTCCTTGCTCCGTCAGGTGGGCCCGTAGGTCGTAGGAGACGAGGGGCGTCCTTTTCCCTCGCCTTCCCGCCCCCCACCCACCGCCGCAGTCATTCATGTTTGGAAGATTGTCCTTCCAGGCTAGAGATTCCCACCACAGCTCTTTCTTTCCTTTCTTAAATATTTATTTGGCCGCACTGGGTCTCAGTTGCAGCGTGCGGGTTCTCTTTAGCAACATCACATGAACTCTTCATTGTGGCAGGTAGGATCTAGCTCCCTGACCAGGGGTCGAACCCGGGCCGCCTGCATGGGAAGCGCGGAGTCTCAGCCACTGAACCAGCAGGGAAGCACCCCCCCCGCCCCCATGGCAATTCTTTCTACCAGCTGCTTTGCTGCCACGCTGGGCAAGACAGCGGGTGGGTTTTAAGGCCCCTTTCCCACTCCAGGCACAGTCACTTCCTGTCTCAGGTAAACCGTGCGCCTGCCCAGCCTGCCTGTTTCAAAGGATCTCTGATAGCCACTTCTTGTCTTTTCCAGGCCAGTATAGTCTGGCTTCTACTTTACGATTTAGCTTTTAGAAAGTCCTTGGAAATCATCTCCTCTGTGCCTCCCCGGGAATGCTGCTGAGATGCGCACACAGGACGAGAACACTTAGGATATTAACTGCCTTCAGAGGCCAGCCCGTGTATAGCATCGTGAGTGCTTGTGAGAAGGGAGCTTCCTCTACCCACAGCCACCAGTGGCCTCCCCGAAGCCCTTGACCTTAACAAACGGAAAATTCCTCCTCCCCTCCCTTGGCCCACGAGCTCCATCCACATCCTGTGATTCCAGTGCAGCTGATCTGAGTCAGTTTCTCCGTCTCCTCCCTCCTTGGAGTAGCCACAGGGTGCTGTAAAGTTGGGAGTGGTCTCGCGAGTCACGTGTGCCCCCCGGGCTTCCCAGCCAGATGCCACAGCTGGGGCCAGCGGTGACCTGGTCCTCAGATCCCCGCCCCATCCCCAGTCCCACCACCCCACCCCACCTCGCTCCTCTGAAGGATCAAATGGGAAAGTGTTGATGCCCCAGCGCTTTCAAACCCGCAACCTTACCTGCAGGCTGTTCTCGCGAGTCACATGTGCCCCCCGGGCTTCCCAGCCAGATGCCACAGCTGGGGCCAGCGGTGACCTGGTCCTCAGAGCCCCGCCCCATCCCCAGTCCCACCACCCCACCCCACCTCGCTCCTCTGAAGGATCAAATGGGAAAGTGTTGATGCCCCAGCGCTTTCAAACCCGCAACCTTACCTGCAGGCTGGGGAGCATCCTGGGATTCTTTCTGCTCAGTGTCTCTGACTTGGGTAGGGAACAAAGTCAGGATTGAACATTTCATTCTCCTGTACGGTGAGGAGGAGTCAGGGGCCACTGGTGAATGGCAGGGTCATATGGAAATGAGTCCTGTCCAGGAATCAGACTGTCCCGTGCGTCCTGGAGGCAGGACGGACGTGTGTCGCTTGTCCCCTCGAGTCAAGGGCACTGCCTGGCTGTCTTGTCCTTGTTCCCGCGGTCCTGTCCAGCCTCACTCGCATCCCACGCCCTGAGCCCCATTGGCGTCGGCTCCTTGAGAGTGTCAGAGGGCAGTCCTGGGGGGCAGTGGGACTCCCCGAGCGCTGAGGGCTCCTTGCCAGTGGCAGGAGCGACCTCCACCGCTCACAGGTGGATCAATGCCGCTGGGGTACCAGCCGCCCAGCAGGCCAGGCCAGGCAGAACTGGGCATGCAGATGGCAGAGCAGAGCTCATCCTGGCTGGAGACCCAGCCACAAACTGGTAGCATCAGGCAGGGGGCCCCTTGCAGGCCACTTTGGACCAGGACAAGGTCACCCTGGCTTGCCTTGAACGCAGGAGCTGGGAGATCCACCTCGAGGGTCCAGGTGACCCGGGAGGGTGGTGCAGCCACCCTCTGCCAGACAGAGGGGCCTCTCCCGCCGGACACCCCTTGAAGAAGCAGGGTGCGTGTTGGGGTCTGCAGGGGGGTGGGGGTTCTGCCTGCTGGACTCCTCTTCCTGAAGGAGCAGGTCAGTCTGATTCAGACTCAGATTAGCGCCGAAGGTCCTTCTGGGCCTGAGCTCAGGCAGAGATGAGGGCGCCGATACGAAAGGACCCGCTGACCAGTCCTGGAGCCTAATGTTTGCAGAGGTCAGGGCGGGGCTGCCCCGGGTGGGGCCTGCTTGGTGATCCGTGTTGGCATGTCCCGCCGTCCGCCTGACGGACCCGCGTCTTCCTGCCACCCCTCAGTCCTTGGTGTCCAGGAGGGCTTCTGCCGTTCGCTCGAATAGCTAGAGCTCCGCACATCTGCCCAAGGACGTCTCCCCTCCCTACCACAGCCTCTGTCTCTGTTATTTCAGCAGCAGTCCCGGTGCCCTGGGGCTATGGCATCTGCTAATAAGTGGGTCACCGCTGCCATCACTTACACGTTTATTTTCACCGGTTCTGAGGCAGGAGGTGGCCTAGAGGCTCCAGGACCAGGGAGGAGGGAAAGTCAGGATGAGACAACAAGTTTCAGCAGCAGCGGTGACTTCATGGGACCTGGGGATTCTCGGGAACCATCCCAGGAGACCAGCCTACACCCCCAGAGCACACCTTCAATGGAGACAACGTGAGCGCTGTGCCCGGATATGCACAGGCTGGGGGACCCGGAAGGAAGCAGGGGCCATCGAGACCGGAGGCGTGGCCCCGGAGGGCGAGCACCGTGCTGGCAGGATGAGCCGTCTCCACGGGGGAGTTGGGTTGGCTCCATCCACAAATCCAGAGCTGAGCCCTCAGTAAACAGCCCGGTAGTCCCTTGTTGGGGACATCCCCCTGTCTGAGTCCCATGGATCGGAACTCAGCCCAGCACCAAACCAGAACGAACTGGACGAGGTTCCTGGCTACCTGGGGCAAGGAAGGGGTTGCCGACGGGGCCTCACGGGGTCTGGGACATCCAGGCGCCTCCCTTATAGGATGGGGACTGTTTGGGGACCTGCCTAGGCTTCCAGAAACGCCGTCTCCTTTCCCTTCCTTTTCCTCTCCCAGTGTCTGCGCCTCATCCTGTTCTGGAGGCTGCAGGAAGGTCGGTTTGCTTTCTTTTAGTTGTTGTGGCTGCGGCTGGTCTTTTGCCCCCTGCAGTGCATGGACTTTCTAGTTGTGGCCTGCGGGCTCAGTCACCCCGAGGCACCTGGGGCCTTAGTTGCCCGACCAGGGGTCACGCCTGTGTCCCCCGCGTTGCAGGCTGGTTTCTTAATCAGCGGACCACCAGGGACGTCCCTCCCCTTTCGCCAATCATGCTGGGCAGTCCCCTGCAGGTGTGGCCCGTGGAGTAGCTCCCCCAACCCCAGGCCGGGCCCACCGTGATTTGGTGGGGGTCTGTGGTCGTCCGCCATCTCCTCTGGGCCCCCGGGAACACTTGTGTCCCAGGGTGTGGACCGCCCCCCAAGTGCCCAATCTGTGCTTCCAGCCCACGGTCCTGGGTCTCTAGGAAGAAAGCATTTCTGCCTCACACCCCAAAACCGCGTGTACGCGCTCCCCAGACAGACGCCGATGTTGAGCAAATTCTAACTTCCAACAGTGGCCAGCGCTCAGGTTGAANGGGTGCTGATCATGGCTGGAAGCCTCACCATCCCCCCACTTCCCCAACCAAGTTGTGACATCTGAGCAGTTCTGGCAGGAGAACTGCTCACCGCCGTTCAGGAGGCTGCCCTCCACCCCAGGGACAGGTCACCTGCCTCCAGGAATGCTGCTCAGCACTTCTTCTCCCCGGGTCAGGACACGAGTCTCACTCCACTGGGTCTCAGAGCTTAGATCCAGGACCACTGGCACATATGAAAAATATAGATTCCTAGACTTCCCTGGTGGTACAGTGGCTGTCTCTTATACACATCTAGATGTGTATAAGAGACAGCCCCCCCCCCTCCCCAACCCCCGGCACCCTGCGTCGTTTGGCCCGAGCTTCCTCCAGCACAGTGAGAAGCTGCTTGTTTTTGTTCTTAATGCGGCTCTGTCCGCTGGCGTTAAGCTCGCCATCCATCACGCCCCGCGTCCTGCCTCTGCGATGGCTGATGCCTGACCCGCCAACTTAGAGGACGGAGCTGACTCCCCTGTGCCGCCCGCTCCCAGTAAAAACACCAAGCGGCGGGAGTCGGGATCACAAGACCGTCCCCTCCGCCCCCTCCCCCAGCCTCAGAAGCTACTCCCCGGGTGAGCTGGGACCCTCTGGCCTTCCTTCCGTCCTGCTGGGCGAAGGGAGCTCGGTTCCAGCTCCCGAGACCCCCTTCTGACAACGACAGCTTCAGTGTCTCTCTGACCCTGTTAGAACGTCCCCCGCTCTGTCACCTAGAAAGTAACAAGTGCGTCCTTACAAACAGGACTCGCCCTGGGCGCCAGCCGCTATACCCCGGGCCTGTGGGAAGCTGTCAGTTTGGCTTGTCTGGTGTCTCATCCTTTCTCCCTGACCCCGGTTCCCCAGGCCCAGAGAAGGGCAGTGAGAGAGGAAAGTCATCTGTGAGCCGCAGCCGGTCGCAGGCTCTGCCGGCAGACTCGGCTTCTAAGCAGCCCCATCGTATGAAACTCCCAACGTAGAAGACAAACTCAGAGGGGGTAATTACTTGTTACAGAACAGTTTGTTATTTTACAGAAGGACTCACGGCAGCTTGAGTCCTTGGAGCAGAGGGGATACGAAGATGACCAGAGCTGGAGGATTTTGGGAGCTTTCCTGGAGCGGCTTCTTCTTTTTTTCAAAATGAATTAATTGGTTGCGCTGGCTCTTAATGTGACAGGCGAACTCAGGTGCAGCATGCATGTGGGACCCAGTTCCCTGACTAGGGATTGAAGCCTGGCCCCCTGCATCAGGAGCTCGGAGTCTTAACCACCGGACCCCCAGGAGCCCCCGGAGCACACGGCAGTTTCTCTTGAGTTCTTGGTTTCCCTAGTGTGTGTAAAACACTGTTCTGTGAAAATTAAGTATTTATAAATAGAACCTTTAGAAGCCCATCTCTTGGGTAAATTCTAGTATCCGCATGTTCATGTGTAAAGTGTGGGAATCCAGAGCTGGGCTTGTATAGAAACAGGCCGATGTGGATTTGGCATGGGCATCAGAGACAGACAGACAGAAAGACACACACACAGCCCCAAGCCAGGAAAGCTTCATGGAGCATATTAAGAATATATCCACGGCCCACGCTCATGCACAGGCCAATTTGGTTGGGAAACTTCCAAATAGGTCTCCGTGGGGAGTGTTCATCCCCGCTGGGGACCTTCTGCGCTGTGCTCTTCCTGGACCATTTTTATCCACACTTCACAGTGATCTCGGGCACACCCTGAGCGCCAGGTTTCTCGCTTTGTGCTCAGTGAGATCAGAGGGTAAGAAAGCTGGTTCTCCTTGCTTCTCGAGAGCCTCGGGTGGGTCCCGGCCACTGGCCCGTGTGTGCGTGTGCTGTGTTTTCAGTCAGTCGTCGCAAGAAGCTGCTCCGGGGGCTCCTGGGGGTCCGGTGGTTAAGACTCCGAGCTCCTGATGCAGGGGGCCAGGCTTCAATCCCTAGTCAGGGAACTGGGTCCCACATGCATGCTGCACCTGAGTTCGCCTGTCACATTAAGAGCCAGCGCAACCAATTAATTCATTTTGAAAAAAAGAAGAAGCCGCTCCAGGAAAGCTCCCAAAATCCTCCAGCTCTGGTCATCTTCGTATCCCCTCTGCTCCAAAGACTCCCATTTCTGGGCAGACAGCTAAAAAAAAAGAAAAAGACTCTGTATTCTTTAAGGAAATGTTCTAGCTGTCAATTTCAGATCTTTACTCTCCCTTGCTTGTTTTTTTTTTTTTTTTTGGCTTCATTTCCCAAAAAGTCTGGGAATGAACTGTGGTCAAGGAAGCGTGGCAGCCTCTCAGGAGTTCTAAGGATAATATGAGTTGTTCTTAAATACTCTGTGCTAACTAGAATCAGGGCTGTATATGCCGAACCGTGTTCCTCCTCCGGCTCTGGTCTCTCTGCTGCTTCGGGGCACAGATGAATCCGTAGTCCTTGCAACAGCCCTGCTGACTTGGGAGGCCGTGCCCCTCCCTGAGCAATGTTTTCACTGTTACAGGGTGTCTATTCTAAGCAGAATCTGCTGTCTTTCTAAACAGTGCCCCAGGGCCCTGGCAGTAATGGTTTAATTAAATAAAGCACTCTTTCTAAAGTAATAACTGCGTTCCTCCCTCCGTGTGGCTGGTGTCCCAGCCAGTGGTGCTGGCCCTGCAAACCGAGCAGGGACTGGAGGTACCTGCGGGCGCGTCCCCCAGCCCGCAGGCCGGCCCCAAGGAGGACGCAGGAGCCAAAGAACCCCAGAGGATGTGCAGGCGGCAGAGAGGGGCCTGGGACTCGGACGTGATGAGACGGGGCTGAGCAGTTAGGGTGCAGGTGAATGATGACATCTGGTTAATTAGCACGTGGGCGGGCTGTCTCGTGGGTTAGAGTAGACCAAGGCACGTTTCAATAAGGCTCGCAGTGCCGAGAGGGGTGCTGCAGAGGGCGTCGCCGAGCAGATGCTGCGTGAAGGCTGAAGGACAGGTCACAGGGCACTGCAGGGCCTCTGAGTTGAGCTCCAGGAAGAACTTGGGGATTGAGATGTTCTCTGGAAACCTTGACAGGAGGGAGGTGACTGGTGGGCCAGGTTGGGTGCTGATCATGGCTGGAAGCCTCACCATCCCCCCACTTCCCCAACCAAGTTGTGACATCTGAGCAGTTCTGGCAGGAGAACTGCTCACCGCCGTTCAGGAGGCTGCCCTCCACCCCAGGGACAGGTCACCGGCCTCCAGGAATGCTGCTCAGCACTTCTTCTCCCCGGGTCAGGACACGAGTCTCACTCCACTGGGTCTCAGAGCTTAGATCCAGGACCACTGGCACATATAAAAAATATAGATTCCTAGACTTCCCTGGTGGTACAGTGGGTCAGAATCCGCCTGCCAACGCAGGGGACGTGGGTTCGATCCCTGGTCTGGGAAGAGTCCTCATGCCATGGAGTGGCTAAGTCCACGCGCCGCAACTGCTGAGCCCGGGAGTGGCAAGCCGGTGCACCTAGAGCCCGTGCTCGGACAAGAAGAGTGGCCCCACTCACCGCAACTAGAGGAAGCCTGCAAACGGCCCAGTGCAACCAAAAAGAAATTTAATTTTAAAAAAAAAGCATTGCTAGGTGACATCCCAGACCTAATGTAGCAGCACCTCAGACTGCAAGGCCCAGGAATCGGCACTTTGCATCAGTTCCAAGGGTGACTCTGGGTCCTCTCCCCCTTGAGAAAGTCTGCTGGCCGAGGCCCTCTCGCAGCAGTATGTGGTCTTGCCGACACCCAGCCTCCAGGGGAGAGGCCTTGGTCTCCCTTGGATCTGCCTCCCGAGGTTCGGCCAGGGAAGTGGGGGTCAGGGCCCTCCCGAACCGAGCCGCCCCCAGGAACGAACGGGCAGGCGTCGCAGGCCTCCGGGCTGGCGTCACGAGTCACAGACTGAAGGTGATGCCTCCTCCGTGCTCGGGCATCAGCAGTGGCCGCACGCAGGCTCAGTTGGACGTGATGAGACGGGGCTGAGCAGTTAGGGTGCAGGTGAATGATGACATCTGGTTAATTAGCACGTGGGCGGGCTGTCTCGTGGGTTAGAGTAGACCAAGGCACGTTTCAATAAGGCTCGCAGTGCCGAGAGGGGTGCTGCAGAGGGCGTCGCCGAGCAGATGCTGCGTGAAGGCTGAAGGACAGGTCACAGGGCACTGCAGGGCCTCTGAGTTGAGCTCCAGGAAGAACTTGGGGATTGAGATGTTCTCTGGAAACCTTGACAGGAGGGAGGTGACTGGTGGGCCAGGTTGGGTGCTGATCATGGCTGGAAGCCTCACCATCCCCCCACTTCCCCAACCAAGTTGTGACATCTGAGCAGTTCTGGCAGGAGAACTGCTCACCGCCGTTCAGGAGGCTGCCCTCCACCCCAGGGACAGGTCACCTGCCTCCAGGAATGCTGCTCAGCACTTCTTCTCCCCGGGTCAGGACACGAGTCTCACTCCACTGGGTCTCAGAGCTTAGATCCAGGACCACTGGCACATATGAAAAATATAGATTCCTAGACTTCCCTGGTGGTACAGTGGGTCAGAATCCGCCTGCCAACGCAGGGGACGTGGGTTCGATCCCTGGTCTGGGAAGAGTCCTCATGCCATGGAGTGGCTAAGTCCACGCGCCGCAACTGCTGAGCCCGGGAGTGGCAAGCCGGTGCACCTAGAGCCCGTGCTCGGACAAGAAGAGTGGCCCCACTCACCGCAACTAGAGGAAGCCTGCAAACGGCCCAGTGCAACCAAAAAGAAATTTAATTTTAAAAAAAAAGCATTGCTAGGTGACATCCCAGACCTAATGTAGCAGCACCTCAGACTGCAAGGCCCAGGAATCGGCACTTTGCATCAGTTCCAAGGGTGACTCTGGGTCCTCTCCCCCTTGAGAAAGTCTGCTGGCCGAGGCCCTCTCGCAGCAGTATGTGGTCTTGCCGACACCCAGCCTCCAGGGGAGAGGCCTTGGTCTCCCTTGGATCTGCCTCCCGAGGTTCGGCCAGGGAAGTGGGGGTCAGGGCCCTCCCGAACCGAGCCGCCCCCAGGAACGAACGGGCAGGCGTCGCAGGCCTCCGGGCTGGCGTCACGAGTCACAGACTGAAGGTGATGCCTCCTCCGTGCTCGGGCATCAGCAGTGGCCGCACGCAGGCTCAGTCGTTGCGGGGCGTGGCCTTAGCTGCTCCATGGCATGCGACTCTTCCCGGACAGGGATGCAGCCGCTCCGCTGCCCTCATCAGGCCACGTTCAGGCTCTCAGCGTCCCCAAGAGCGGGGGCCCTCCGGCGACATTCCTCTGCCGCTGTGGCCAGCAGGCCCCTGTGGGTGGGGCTTCCTCCCGGAGCCACAGCGTGCCAGCCCCGTGGAGAGGCCTCTGGGCTCTGACCATCTACCCGGGAGGAAGCCAGGGGTCTTCAGCCAGGTTTCTCATACCCGACTCGACAGAACTCCTTGATCAGCCAGCTCCCCTCTCCACGTCCAAGGTTACTGGGCACCCAGCAAAGAGTCCTGCCCTTTCCTGACTGTTTGGAGGTCGGCAGTCTGCAGGGGAGGGGTGGAGCCAGCCGCCCGTGCTTGCTTGCCGCAGGGCTCCCGTCTCCAGGCACCCGACTTCCTCCACTCCAGCCCCCATGAAGAGCCTGGTTCCCAGCACCCGCTCTCCCTGTGCAGAGATTGGGGAGGGGGAGTTGCGTGGGGTGCCCACGCGTCTGGCCGAGGTGCCAGCGATGGCTCTGCCACCTCCTGTCCCTTGGGGGGGGCAGGGGTTGCAGCAGAAGCAGTCAGATGCCAGCTGGTTCTTGGAGGCACCAACAGCCGTGCGGGTCCTGATGTCCACGGGGCTCACAGCCCACCCAGCCCAGGGTCGCATGGCTGGGGATGTGGGTGCTTTCTCCCAAGGGAGCCAAGGGGCAGGACCAATGGCCCAGAGGGTCCCCATCTTCCATTAACACAGTCCACAACACAGAGTGATACCCGCTCACCTGTTCCCCTCGAGGCCTCGCATTCTGAGGACCCGTAAGGCCTAGTGGATCCCAGCCTGGCCCCAACAACTGTTCCCAGCCCCGGGATCACACGGCCAGTGCCTCCAGCTTCCTCGCATCTGTGAGGCAGCGTGTAATAAGTTAGCCTGGCCCAGGGGTGGGAGGACTGCCAAGTACCCCCTCCTCTCTTGTTTCTTGACATCCAGCAGAAATAGACCAGGACCCAGAGCTGTTTCCAGTTCTTAGCAGACAGATTTCAGTAGCTGAAGAGTGGGGTGCAGTGAACCAGGCCCGTGGTGCCTGAGAAGTTCTCTCTGTGCCTCAGTTCGCTGAGCCTGGGGAGTGAGGTTGCTGTCCTCTCCTGCAGCTTTTCAAACCCTGCTGCCCATGAGAAAAACCCTGCCTCCCTCTACGAGACCTGGCGGCGTGTTCCCCAACCAGGGATCGAACCCGCAGCGGGAGCTTGGCATGTTATCCACTGGACCCCCAGGGAAGTCCCAAGGCCTGTTTTCTTCTTGCCGCGGAGGGTTGCCTGGGAGCCTGCCCCGCACTCATGTGCCTCCCTGGCTCCACGGGGCTCCCCGCCAGGACCAGCTCAGCGTTTTTCCGCTGCTGTCACCGCTCCCAGCTGGACGGGGACATCCCTGCCCTGCCCTCTCTCCTCCAGCCCCCAGGACTCCCAGTTCTAGTGTTTCAAATCCTTTTTGGATCTCATCCCATGAGAACAGGGAGGGCTTCCACCAGGGGATCCAGGGGCGCACCTTGGAGCCCCGGGCACCTGGACCACTTGTCCACGGAGAGGTGCCCCTCGCCAGCCCTCTCCCCGCTATCCAGCCCAGCCACCTCCCAGCTTGAGGCTCGCCCCAAGGGCATGAGGCTTTTCTGTCTTTGACTCTTTCAGCCTGGTTTAAGGTTAACCTGACTGCCATTTCCCTGCTCAGGACCCTGTAGGAATGCCTTTCTCTGTGTGAGGCAGCTCTAAACTCCACAAGACGTGATCTGCTCTAATCTCCCTTCTGGAACTTTCTCTGTCACCACCGCCTCACCCTCACTGGCCATTGACTCCCGCAGACGCTGGGCACTTTTCACAGCTCTGTACCCCTCGTGTGCCTTCCCCTTGCTGCAGAGTCTGACAGGCACTCACTCCAGGCTGAGTCAGGGGCTCCCCCCACGACACCCTGTGCCATGGCGTTAATCAGACTCTCATCCACGTGTAATTCCCTGGCCTCACCAGGAGCTCCTCAAGTCCCAGAGCTGCGCCTTGCCCAGCTTTGGGTCCAGAGCCAGCGTGAGGCCAGCCACACACAGTTGGGGGGGGGGGGGTTGCTCTGTGAGCAGCCGAGTGGACGACACCCTTCGGGTGGGCAGCTGCTGCTCCAGCCTCAAAACCTCCCTGTCCAGCCAGCCCTCCCTTTCCTAGAGACCTGGGCCGTCCTCCTCTCCTCACTGCCGGGACAGAAGCTGCCCCTCAGTGAGGGCTTAGGGGCCCCCTGTCTTTGGGAGGACGGGCGCTGCAGATCGCGGGGAGCAGTCAGAAGCCGTGCAGTCACCAGGAGGCTGGCTCACCGCCCGTATCTGTCTCTGCCGCCCCTTGTCACCTGGAACGTGAGCAGTGAAGTGTTAATGTTAGGGCGGGTGCCGGCTCCAAAGTCAGGTCCCTTCCCCCCACAGGGCCCCAAGCCTTCCACCTGTTTCACCCCCCCTCCCTCATCCTCCCACAGCCCCCCACCCTCCGCAGCTCCTTGCCATCGTGTTCTCAAAGCCCACCTCGTCCAAGGCCAGGCTCCTCGGTCTTTCACCTGGCAGTGTGGGCGTGCACCACCACCAACCCATCTCTCTCTTCATACTTGTAAGGAGCCAGGCTGTCCTTTATAAACCCCAGGGCTTATCATCGAGTGAGTGACTGCGTGGGTTTTCCACACTATTTATCTCCCTCTCCAACACACACACAAACCGCAAGGGTTGCGGCTCTGGCATCAAATCCTTGGAACCCTGCCCACCACCAGGTACCATCTGGTTTTTCAGCTGAGAAAGAGACAACACAGGCGCGCAGGCTTGTCCTCCAATCAGAGGGCGAGGGAGGCAGCAGCCATGCCAGGCTAATGCCACTGGACCAGCCCAGCCCTCCTGCCCCCAGCCTCCCGGGAGCCAGCCTTGGAGGGGGTGCTAGAGAGACTCTTTCTCTGAGGCATAATCAAGGGAGGGGGTCAAGTGCTCCGCAGAGAGAATGGGCCTTGGATACAGGCAGCCTGAGCTCTGAGCTCTGGTCTCAGCTGTTTTGGTTGTTATGAGATCGTGGACAAGTTAATTAGTCCCCTCAACCTCAGTTTCCCCCCCCCCCCAAATGACAGTAGCCGGTGTGTAGGGTGTCAGGATTAAAACCAATCTTAAATGGAAGATGTTGTCATGTTTGGGCGCTCAGTAGGTGCCCGGTAATGTTGGTTCGGGCTTCTCTGGGGGCTCAGAGGTAAAGACCCCGCCTGCCGATGCAAGAGACGCGGGTCCGATGGGAGCGATGCCCCAGGGGCCTCAACCAGCCTGTGTCCAGCCCTCTCCTCTCAGATGGCACAGGCGGTCCCGGGAGCCCTGCTGCGTCGGCTCCATCCAGGGCCTCTTGGATATTCTCTTCCACGCCCCCTCCCCACACCAAACCAACGGAACTCACATCCTCTGGGCTTGGCCCGCCAGAGTTGAATGCGCGTGCAGGGTTAGGAGCAGCCACCCCTCCATGGCTCCTCCCTGAAATCACGCTCCCAGGCTGCCCCATCTCAGAGACATTTCACCCGTCTTCTAGCAGAGGTGTTTCAGGTACTCCCTCCCTGGCCAGTCTGCTTTGCTGCCCAGAAGCTGCCCCCAGAGTTGCATCCTCTTCTGAATTAATCAGGCGTGAGGACAGGTCTTTTCTCCCTGATCCCCAGGTCTGACAGGTGGTCGAGGTCCCACCGTGTGGGTTTGGTTTCTTGCCTCTGTTCTGTAGCCCAGTGGCTGGTTAAGAACGCCCTGGGGGACCTGTGACTTCCGGCTCCTTGTTGGCTCTGCGCCCTCCTCTCCCGGGCTCTGCCTCAGCAGGCACGCACTCGCCTTCTGATGGGAGCCACAGGTATTAACGTGTCTCAGCTCTTGTTCAGTCCAAATGGGCCTGAATTGTTTGACGTGAGCCAACTTGGCTTTCTGCTGCAGATGTTGTGAGATAACAGCGGGTTTCTAGAGCTGACTTCTGTGCTCCTGAAGCCTCTTTAGAATGTCTGGCCCTCAAGTCTCCACTCTTATCTTCAGGCATCACCTGAATCTTTCGTTCTATTCAGCAAGCATCCCCCAGGTACCTTCTGGGTGAGGTTTGGGGAAATCCGGGGAGGGACCCAGGGACCCTAAGCCGTGGCGACTTGCTCTAAGCAGCTCATTCGGGGGGTAGAGAGGCATCTGGCCTCCGTCTGTCTCCATCACCCCTTCTCCAGCAGCTGACCATGTTTGAAGGATTAGTGAGTAAGAGCTTGGCAGCACCCGCGTCGTGGCCGGGCTGGTCGTCTGAAGGCCGGCAGCCTCTCCTGGCAGGGGCTGTTGTTCCCACGGCGGGGCTGCTCATACTCTGGGGATCAGCCGCCCCCCGCCCATCCTCTGCCCTCTGGGGGAGAGTGTCATTCTGAAACCCCAGCCTCCGTCTCCTGCGCGAGAGCTGGTCCGCCACAGCGTCCCGGCGGCCTCCTCTCTGCGGCGCTGCCTCTCCTCGCAGGGTTTTGGCTGATGAGCTGGCTTGGGCTCCACCGAGCGCCGTGCACGGGCCTCTGCTCTCCTTCCCTCACGTTCATCCTTCACTCGATGGGGATGAACGTGAACTCACCCTGCGGAGCGCTCGGGCTGCAGGTCGTGCAACAGGAACAGTCCTGATCTAACGTTGTGTGGCGGGGGCGCCTCATTTGGCTTCAGTTGTTTCGCGTTCCCTGGTCCCAGCATATTGGGAGGACGGGTGGAGTTCACACCATCCTCCCGCGAGGGTGTGCTGCTCCTTGCTGGGGTGACGCAGCCGGGGCTGATGTTCACTGACTACCTTCTCTGTACACGCGATGCGCCCAGGAACCTTCACGAGCGCTCTGGGGTCTTGCCGTTAGCTGGGGCACCCTCAGGACACAGGCCCCCGCTCTGAGCGTGTGGCCCCGAAGCCTCCAGCCCCCACTCTGCCCCTTGCTGCCCTAGGGCACACCTCCTCCTCATGGCCGCGTCATCAGACGTTGTAATTCAAGTTGGGAAGATGTAAACTTCCAAACCAAAATGTTCATAGCCACTTGAGAAATAAAAATAGACTCCTTGAACATGTCTTCACTGCACTTCAAGGATGCGTTGAAAGTTCAGTTCCCATTTAGGGACGGGTTCGTGCTGAGTTGCCATTAATCCCAATTAACTCTTAACCCCTAGCCACCCAACAAGGGCAGCCCTGTGATCGAGGCATCTGTGTCCTTTGTCACTTGAAATGACCTCCAGGATCAGTCCAGAGAGCTCAGCCATGCCCTTGGTATGTGTGAACTGGCTCCCTGGGGCCCGGTGTACTGCATAGACCGCCCAAGGGTCTCTGTGTGTTTAGATTGATCAGGCAGCATATTGCCCTTCACCCTTCCAGAACTTGTTGCTCCATCACCCCTGCTGAATTAATAGACAAGTCTGAGTGCCCCTTCCAGTCCTAGAGCATGGAGGCGCCAGGCGGCTCTGCTGGCCTTTCATGTTGAAACTCCAGAGACTTCCCTGGTGGTCCAGTGGTTAAGAATCCGCCTTGCAATGCCAGGGACACAGGTTCAATCCCTGCCCGAGAGGATCCCACATGCCCCAGAACAACTAAACCCATGCCACAGTTAAGACCTGAGGCAAATAAATATTAAAAAAAAAAAAAAAAACAAGGAACCTACGAGAATTTAAGTGGTGTGGTACCCACCGTGCATTTGGTGATCTGGTCAGGAGCCCCCCAGTGAAGATGCAGACGTTTGGCGAAGCTGGCAGGGGAGACTGGCACCTGAGCGGGGCTTGAGAGGTGACAGAGAGAAGGAAGGTTGGGGGGAAGGGGCAGTCACGAGGGGAGAGGCATGAGGGTGAGAACCAGCTGGAAGTGGGGAGAGGAGGTGTCGTGGCGGGGAAGCAGCCTCACAGCAGGGAGCGTGCACATCATCGGGGTGGGGGTGGGGGCAGGGCTGGGAGACACCCGGTCCCGTCCGTGGCTTCCTGGGTCACCCAGCCTCTCCAGACCCTCTGCCCCCTCGTCAGCAAAGCGAGGCCCCGGCCCCTACCTGGTGACCATTCTGCAGCTCGTCTAGCTCTCGCTGTCGCTTGTTGCAGGAGGTATAGCTGGTGTAGCGCTACAGATGGCCCTGAAACCAAGCGTGCGTGTCGACCAGGGCAGGTGTGCTTGCGGCTGAGTGTGGGGAGGGGACACAGATGCCAGCGAGCTTGGGCCCAGGAGGGATCACGACAGGGACACGGGGCTCCAGACGGCTCCCCAGTCCCAACCTGCTGCCAGCCCTCTGCCCACCTGAGTCCTCTTTGCGCATTGTTACCACTGTAAACCCCCCCCCCCACACACACACACACCTCTGACTCCTCCCGGGCTCCCTGTGTCCCTTCCAGATGTGTATAAGAGACAGCTCTTGTTTCTTGACATCCAGCAGAAATAGACCAGGACCCAGAGCTGTTTCCAGTTCTTAGCAGACAGATTTCAGTAGCTGAAGAGTGGGGTGCAGTGAACCAGGCCCGTGGTGCCTGAGAAGTTCTCTCTGTGCCTCAGTTCGCTGAGCCTGGGGAGTGAGGTTGCTGTCCTCTCCTGCAGCTTTAGGCCAGGATCCTCGGTCTTTCACCTGGCAGTGTGGGCGTGCACCACCACCAACCCATCTCTCTCTTCATACTTGTAAGGAGCCAGGCTGTCCTTTATAAACCCCAGGGCTTATCATCGAGTGAGTGACTGCGTGGGTTTTCCACACTATTTATCTCCCTCTCCAACACACACACAAACCGCAAGGGTTGCGGCTCTGGCATCAAATCCTTGGAACCCTGCCCACCACCAGGTACCATCTGGTTTTTCAGCTGAGAAAGAGACAACACAGGCGCGCAGGCTTGTCCTCCAATCAGAGGGCGAGGGAGGCAGCAGCCATGCCAGGCTAATGCCACTGGACCAGCCCAGCCCTCCTGCCCCCAGCCTCCCGGGAGCCAGCCTTGGAGGGGGTGCTAGAGAGACTCTTTCTCTGAGGCATAATCAAGGGAGGGGGTCAAGTGCTCCGCAGAGAGAATGGGCCTTGGATACAGGCAGCCTGAGCTCTGAGCTCTGGTCTCAGCTGTTTTGGTTGTTATGAGATCGTGGACAAGTTAATTAGTCCCCTCAACCTCAGTTTCCCCCCCCCCCCAAATGACAGTAGCCGGTGTGTAGGGTGTCAGGATTAAAACCAATCTTAAATGGAAGATGTTGTCATGTTTGGGCGCTCAGTAGGTGCCCGGTAATGTTGGTTCGGGCTTCTCTGGGGGCTCAGAGGTAAAGACCCCGCCTGCCGATGCAAGAGACGCGGGTCCGATGGGAGCGATGCCCCAGGGGCCTCAACCAGCCTGTGTCCAGCCCTCTCCTCTCAGATGGCACAGGCGGTCCCGGGAGCCCTGCTGCGTCGGCTCCATCCAGGGCCTCTTGGATATTCTCTTCCACGCCCCCTCCCCACACCAAACCAACGGAACTCACATCCTCTGGGCTTGGCCCGCCAGAGTTGAATGCGCGTGCAGGGTTAGGAGCAGCCACCCCTCCATGGCTCCTCCCTGAAATCACGCTCCCAGGCTGCCCCATCTCAGAGACATTTCACCCGTCTTCTAGCAGAGGTGTTTCAGGTACTCCCTCCCTGGCCAGTCTGCTTTGCTGCCCAGAAGCTGCCCCCAGAGTTGCATCCTCTTCTGAATTAATCAGGCGTGAGGACAGGTCTTTTCTCCCTGATCCCCAGGTCTGACAGGTGGTCGAGGTCCCACCGTGTGGGTTTGGTTTCTTGCCTCTGTTCTGTAGCCCAGTGGCTGGTTAAGAACGCCCTGGGGGACCTGTGACTTCCGGCTCCTTGTTGGCTCTGCGCCCTCCTCTCCCGGGCTCTGCCTCAGCAGGCACGCACTCGCCTTCTGATGGGAGCCACAGGTATTAACGTGTCTCAGCTCTTGTTCAGTCCAAATGGGCCTGAATTGTTTGACGTGAGCCAACTTGGCTTTCTGCTGCAGATGTTGTGAGATAACAGCGGGTTTCTAGAGCTGACTTCTGTGCTCCTGAAGCCTCTTTAGAATGTCTGGCCCTCAAGTCTCCACTCTTATCTTCAGGCATCACCTGAATCTTTCGTTCTATTCAGCAAGCATCCCCCAGGTACCTTCTGGGTGAGGTTTGGGGAAATCCGGGGAGGGACCCAGGGACCCTAAGCCGTGGCGACTTGCTCTAAGCAGCTCATTCGGGGGGTAGAGAGGCATCTGGCCTCCGTCTGTCTCCATCACCCCTTCTCCAGCAGCTGACCATGTTTGAAGGATTAGTGAGTAAGAGCTTGGCAGCACCCGCGTCGTGGCCGGGCTGGTCGTCTGAAGGCCGGCAGCCTCTCCTGGCAGGGGCTGTTGTTCCCACGGCGGGGCTGCTCATACTCTGGGGATCAGCCGCCCCCCGCCCATCCTCTGCCCTCTGGGGGAGAGTGTCATTCTGAAACCCCAGCCTCCGTCTCCTGCGCGAGAGCTGGTCCGCCACAGCGTCCCGGCGGCCTCCTCTCTGCGGCGCTGCCTCTCCTCGCAGGGTTTTGGCTGATGAGCTGGCTTGGGCTCCACCGAGCGCCGTGCACGGGCCTCTGCTCTCCTTCCCTCACGTTCATCCTTCACTCGATGGGGATGAACGTGAACTCACCCTGCGGAGCGCTCGGGCTGCAGGTCGTGCAACAGGAACAGTCCTGATCTAACGTTGTGTGGCGGGGGCGCCTCATTTGGCTTCAGTTGTTTCGCGTTCCCTGGTCCCAGCATATTGGGAGGACGGGTGGAGTTCACACCATCCTCCCGCGAGGGCGTGCTGCTCCTTGCTGGGGTGACGCAGCCGGGGCTGATGTTCACTGACTACCTTCTCTGTACACGCGATGCGCCCAGGAACCTTCACGAGCGCTCTGGGGTCTTGCCGTTAGCTGGGGCACCCTCAGGACACAGGCCCCCGCTCTGAGCGTGTGGCCCCGAAGCCTCCAGCCCCCACTCTGCCCCTTGCTGCCCTAGGGCACACCTCCTCCTCATGGCCGCGTCATCAGACGTTGTAATTCAAGTTGGGAAGATGTAAACTTCCAAACCAAAATGTTCATAGCCACTTGAGAAATAAAAATAGACTCCTTGAACATGTCTTCACTGCACTTCAAGGATGCGTTGAAAGTTCAGTTCCCATTTAGGGACGGGTTCGTGCTGAGTTGCCATTAATCCCAATTAACTCTTAACCCCTAGCCACCCAACAAGGGCAGCCCTGTGATCGAGGCATCTGTGTCCTTTGTCACTTGAAATGACCTCCAGGATCAGTCCAGAGAGCTCAGCCATGCCCTTGGTATGTGTGAACTGGCTCCCTGGGGCCCGGTGTACTGCATAGACCGCCCAAGGGTCTCTGTGTGTTTAGATTGATCAGGCAGCATATTGCCCTTCACCCTTCCAGAACTTGTTGCTCCATCACCCCTGCTGAATTAATAGACAAGTCTGAGTGCCCCTTCCAGTCCTAGAGCATGGAGGCGCCAGGCGGCTCTGCTGGCCTTTCATGTTGAAACTCCAGAGACTTCCCTGGTGGTCCAGTGGTTAAGAATCCGCCTTGCAATGCCAGGGACACAGGTTCAATCCCTGCCCGAGAGGATCCCACATGCCCCAGAACAACTAAACCCATGCCACAGTTAAGACCTGAGGCAAATAAATATTAAAAAAAAAAAAAAAAACAAGGAACCTACGAGAATTTAAGTGGTGTGGTACCCACCGTGCATTTGGTGATCTGGTCAGGAGCCCCCCAGTGAAGATGCAGACGTTTGGCGAAGCTGGCAGGGGAGACTGGCACCTGAGCGGGGCTTGAGAGGTGACAGAGAGAAGGAAGGTTGGGGGGAAGGGGCAGTCACGAGGGGAGAGGCATGAGGGTGAGAACCAGCTGGAAGTGGGGAGAGGAGGTGTCGTGGCGGGGAAGCAGCCTCACAGCAGGGAGCGTGCACATCATCGGGGTGGGGGTGGGGGCAGGGCTGGGAGACACCCGGTCCCGTCCGTGGCTTCCTGGGTCACCCAGCCTCTCCAGACCCTCTGCCCCCTCGTCAGCAAAGCGAGGCCCCGGCCCCTACCTGGTGACCATTCTGCAGCTCGTCTAGCTCTCGCTGTCGCTTGTTGCAGGAGGTATAGCTGGTGTAGCGCTACAGATGGCCCTGAAACCAAGCGTGCGTGTCGACCAGGGCAGGTGTGCTTGCGGCTGAGTGTGGGGAGGGGACACAGATGCCAGCGAGCTTGGGCCCAGGAGGGATCACGACAGGGACACGGGGCTCCAGACGGCTCCCCAGTCCCAACCTGCTGCCAGCCCTCTGCCCACCTGAGTCCTCTTTGCGCATTGTTACCACTGTAAACCCCCCCCCTCCCACACACACACACCTCTGACTCCTCCCGGGCTCCCTGTGTCCCTTCCAAGACTGTAAAAAAGCACACTCCTGTGGTTTTAAGCCACCAGGTTACAGCAGCCGCCAGACATTAGCACAGCGAGGAAAGACTCGGGGGTTGTGGGAGCAGCCGGAGGTGGGTGGCGCCCTTAACCTGCCTTGGGACTCTGGTGGAGAGGCAGCTGTGTCGAGTGCTGAGACTCCCGGTCAAGTTCGCCGAGCCCCCCTGGGACACTGTGAGAGCCGTGGCCATGTGTGCCGGGGACGTGAGCCGCCTCCTGTCCACCAGGACCCCCCCGGGACTCCGTGCCTTCGGTGGGCATCTTGGCTCACCAGCCAGATGAGAGAGACCCACACATGGCCCCGTCTGCACCCTCCTGGGTCTCAGACTTTGTTCCCGCCACCAGTTTGAAGGTTTCATTTAGAGACCAAAGAATTCGTTCTTTTTGTTTGTCTGTGTTGTTTTTTTTAAAGAAACACATTTGGCCACGGCAGTTGATGTCTCTTCCTCCTGTAATAAGTCCGGCTCGGAGAGTCCTTGAAGAGATCCCAAGCTTGAACTGATCAATGGCATTTGGGTGTCTGGAAATGGCTCGGGGAGCCAGCTAATTTATAATGTCACACGGGCTGGACAGGAAAACCCAGGAGGACAGACTGTCTCCTGCCTTTGCATTCCTTCTTTGGGTAAAAAGAGAAGGGAAGACAGGCAGTGCCACGCGTGGCTGTTTAGCATCTAGCGGTGAGCTCGGGCCGGCCAGACCCCCGGGACCCTGGGGCCATTCCCCTGCCCAGACCTCGCAGCTGCACCGGGGCGAGGCCACGCACGCCGCCGGCCGAGCCCTCTGCCCTTTCCCACCCCGGACGCCGAGTCTGGCTGAACCAATTTGCAGAGGACACCTGTTCCTTAATTAGCCTCAGCTTGCGCCGTGTCTCGGTCTGGGCTCCCAGTGCTGCGTGGGGCTCGCGCAGAGGCTGCTGTTTGCCCACCGGCCCTGCGTCTTCCCGGGCCCTGCGGTCGGTCTGTGTCCCGACCTGGGGGGATAAAGAAAACACATTCCAGCTGCTGTCCAGCCACAGATGTCATAGCTGTTGACCTGATCTCCCCAAAGAACCCTTCACCGCCTGCCCCCAGCCTGGGGACAGACCTGTTGTCACGCACGTGGACTCCAGAGAGCCCGGTGGGGCTGGACCCCCGTTCCCAGCCCAACTCATGCTCCCTGGCACTTGATGGGTGCCTCGCGTACACTCCCGGACTCTGCCCTGGGAGGTGGGTCTGTGTGCTCCATCCCTTTAAACGAAGGGTCTCTCAGCCAAGTCCCGTCTACAGGGGGGTATGCAGTGGGGCCTTGTGTGTAAAAGGATGTTGACGTATCTCCCGAGGAGGAGGATGAAGACGGGGTCCCTCCTGCAGAGAAGACCTAGGGCAGCCCACAGCAGCAGAATTCCCCGCCTGCCTGCAGGGCAGGTTCTGTGATCTCTCTGTTTTTACACAGTAGAACCTTCTAAAACCCAGTCTTTAGGCCTCCAAGATGAGCTCTGACCCCCCACCACAAGCCGCCCACCACGAACATGTCCGGCACCCACAGCCGGAGGTATCGTAGGTCAGAAGCGAAACACCCTACTCCAGGCCCGGGCACACCACAGTCCAGTTTCAAGCAGCCCAGGGTCACTGGAGAGCGTTTATGGCAGGTGGCTTGGTCCGTGTTTTTCCACGTGACGTGTTCCGCCCCTATCCTTCAGAAGAGAAATTCATCAGTGGAAAGTTCCCCTGAGGTGGTAATTTTCCTAAATGACTTGCTGATGGCGCTTCAGAGAGACTGGCTCAGCTGGCCCAGAGCTGGTGACCCCATACCTCGCTGTGTCCCCGGGCCATGCCTGACACACAGGAGACCAGGGTTCAGTTCCTGGCTTGGGACAATCCCCTGGAGGGCGTGGCAACCCATATCCTTGCCTGGAGAATCCCACGGACAGAGGCGCCTGGCAGGCTGTAGTCCATGAGGGGGCAAAGAATCGGACATGACTGGGTGACTGTCACCTCACTGTCCCCAGGCCCCAGGGGGACCGGCGAGGACTGCTCAAGAGCCCTTGTCCTCTGCCTCCCCCGTCACCCCGCCTGCTGAAACCGCTGCTTCTTCCAGAGCGGAAGCGGGGCTGGTTGTCTGCCCCCAGAAGGAAGCTCCTTCCAGAAGTCTCCCAGCCCCGGGGGACTGCCAGGAGGCCGTACCCACACCAGCTAATTAGAGGCCTTGCTTAAGCAGCACTTCAGTCTTTCCTGTCATTCTCTCAGTGATAATGGACTTGGATGAGGGGTCACAGCCTCTCCCACATCCTGCTCCCCTTCCAGGAGGGGCGGGGGTGGAGGGGACGGGCTCAGCCCCAACCCCCGTCGGGGGAGCCAGGGACTGGCCACCAGGCCAAGCAGCTGGGACGTGTTCACCCGGATCCCAGGGCCAGCCCCGACTCCCCCAAAGCGAACCCTGCTCCCCTCTTTTGGGCTTGGCACCTTCCGCTGCATCTCTGGCAAGTGTCATTAGCATTAACGTGATAAAACGGCACGCTGTAAATGTTAATAAGGTCTGCTGCCTCCGCTGCCGCTTCAGTGGCAGATTGGAAGTGGTGCCATCCTCGTAACTCCACCCAGCAGCTTCTCATCGCTCCGCTCTCTTGGAGCAGCCGGCTTGGCATGGAGAGCCTCAGCTTCCCTCCGTCCAGCCCCAGTCTCAGTGGGGCCACGTTTATCCGCCTCCCTGTTCTCTTTTGCAGAGGGGGTTCAGTTTCCGCAGATCCCAGTTCTCTAAGGCCGGGTTTGAATTCTCTTCTGTTTTCCCCCTAAGGAAGCACTCACTCTCCCTGTTCTCCGGAGAGGAAAGGCGGCGAGGGGGCCAGAGCCGGCACCCCCACGGCTCCCACCCCCAACACCCGTCCACTCCGGGCTCCTGCTCTTCCTGGTCCAGGATGTTTCTCTGTGGCTCTGCCCCGGGAGACACTGGCTCTGATTCTCCAGGCTTCACCTTCTCTCAGAATTCAAGAGGTTGCTGATTACCGACATCCTGATTGATCCTGTCCTCTGAACTGTTCAGGATGGTGTCCCTCCCACCGTGCCGGGTCATCGGGGCCCCTGCGTCCCCACCCCTCTGTCCTTTCTTCCCAGTAAACCGTGAGAACCCGGGATGTACCTGGGGTTTGTTTCAGAGCCTCACCTTCCTAACCAGTGCTCACACTGGCCTGCTGCTGGGCCCGTGACCCCCTCGGTCAGCACTTAGTGAGAAGAGAAGCAAGCAGGGCCATGTCCCCAAGATTTGCCTACAAAGTCGCCTCAGGACCACAAGTGTGAGGCCAGCAGACACGCGCGGGTCTCCTTTTCTGTTGCAGCCCTGGTCCTAGGAACTCGCCAGGCAGTGCTGTCTGACCCCAGGGAGCCTCTGCCGTTCCCGGCGCACACCTGGGTTAGGAGCAGCCCTGCTGATGGCTGGAGGCTGCGTGAACAGTGTGCCCTGCCCACACGCACGGGATGCCGCACGCGCCCGGCCTCTGCACCTCACTCTCGTTTTTGTCACCAGGCCGTCTTCACGCTCCTCCTCGGACCCTTCACCTTCTTTGACGTCCAGAAGACCAAGTACCTGCAGATCCTCACGTCCCTGATGAGATGGATCGGTGAGTCTGACAAGCATCTCGAGGTCTGCCTCGCTCCCCTCATTCCCAGTCTTCCCGAGACGGCCACGCGGGCTCGCAGCCAGGGCTGGGAGGTGAAGAGGGCTCCCGTGGACTCCTGAGCGCAGGGAGGAGGCAAGCACCCTGTGCCTTTTTACTGGGGGGCAAATTTTGTCCCAGAAAAAGACAAGTCACTTCGAGGTCGTGTGGGCAAAGGCAGGGCTCAGCTGAGGACCGCTTGTTCTGACTGTGCTGGGTCCCCACCACCCAGAGGGTGGTGCTCCTAGAGGCCTGGATGGGGCTGGGCCCCTTCAGGGCAGGAGAGCAGCTGCTTTTTGTTCTCACGGATATGCCATGCAGCACAGCCTTAAAACCCAGCAGGCCATGGTGGCCACCTCTTGAGTGGCCACTAGAGCATAAAAAGACACCACCATAGTACCTTCCAACTGATGCTGCAAAGAGCAAGGCCCCCACTGAGCTCAGGGGGGGTCAGCGGCTGGGAGTTCATTCACCTGACACCGTTCTGCCAGCCACCCCGAAGGGCCGGGACCCACCTGGGCCCACGACCGGAGGGCGTGCAGCCACCGTCACCCCCGCCCCCGGCAGGCGCTCGGGATCAGTCACACACTGGTTTTGGTCTCAAAGCAAAGATGCTGTTGCTGTTCTGGTTGATGGGCCTGGCAGAGGGGTCTCCCCAGCCCCCCGGAATCCCCAGGGGCCATGCGTAGCATGAGGTCCTGTCTGTGTGTGGTGAGCGGTGCCTGTGTTAGAAGAGAGAGGTTGGAGGAGGCAGAGAGGAGGCTGACAGTAAATAAAGGGCGGGTGTCTGGCACGGACACCAGGCAGCCCCAGGCTCGGGTCAGACCCGGCTCCACCCGCAGAAGCCACGCTGAGCTCCCAGCGCCAGCCAGGCCCCGGGATCCCTGGGCCCCTCCCGCAGCCCCTGCCCCTCCCGATTCTGCTCCTGGGGTCCTCGCCTTCCTCCAGGACAGAGCTCCTGGAGTGGAGCCCTCAGCTCAGCTGCTTGAGAAAACGGGCTGCTCTTTCCCCCACTGCGGGCCGCTGCGGCCCGCCGTGACCCCCCTCTGTTTCTCCTCCTCCCGGGCGGAGCCTCTCCTTTAGGGCAGCAAGGGGACCGCAGGGGGCCTCCGCCAGTCTCCACCTGCAGCCCCCGGGCCCTCGGAGGCAGCCCCTGGCAGGGTGGGGGGCGAGGTGGCCGTGGCCTTGCGAGAGGGCGCGAGGCGGTGACGTGGCTGTTGCTGCGAGGCCTTCGCCCCTCTTCTCCCTCTGATCCGAGGGGTAATCAATCGGCCGCAGCCTCTCCACCAACCGTGGGTGACAGCTCAGGCCTGTCGTTTGTCTCCCTGAGAGAGTCAGGCCTCTGGGCTCGGGAAGGAAAGCCATCTCTGACACGAAGCCCTCGTGGGTGGAAGCCCAACCACCCAGTGATGTCAGCCCTCTAACAGGTAGCTGAGCCTGGGGTTCAGGTCCCGCTGGAGCCACTCGGTCATTTTCCTTTGCAGACCTGCTCGAAGGGGTCTCCCCGGTCCTGACCCCAGAACACAGGACAGAGCAGGATGGGGGGGCCAGGGAGCAGAAATCGTTTACCCGGGGAACCGCCAGGCAACCCCGCCATGGGAGAGAGCAAGTCACCCCTGCCCGTGGGATATCACAGTGGGTGGGGGGCGTCTCACTTCTGGCCCCAAATGACCCCAGGTGAGTTTTCTAGAACTCCTGCAGAGGCAGTGAGCACCCTGGCCCTGTTTGTCCTCTCGAGTGTGTGCCAAGTTGTCAGTTTGCGACGAACCCCCTCTTCATTTTGCTGCTGAACGGCAGCTCTGTGGCCATGTCCCCCCCTGCCTTCCCACTACCTGCCCACCATGTCTCTCCCCACCACCCAGATTAGGGCCCAGGATGTCCAGGGGAGCCAAGCGAGGAGGGGAGATAGGGTGGCAATCAGCTGGCTTGGGTTCTTGGAAGGCACAGGGAAGAAGGAACACCGAAGGGACCGGAAAATCATAAATAGATGTGCTGAGCCGGAAGCTTTCTCGTGCATAATTAGGAGTTTGTTCTGCCATCTGTTGAGGCCAGGGCAGACTGCAGGGACCCCGTCTGAGCATGCCCGCCACCCCCTAGCCCCCGCCCCTGTCTCTGGAAGAAGGAACACCGAAGGGACCGGAAAATCATAAATAGATGTGCTGAGCCGGAAGCTTTCTCGTGCATAATTAGGAGTTTGTTCTGCCATCTGTTGAGGCCAGGGCAGACTGCAGGGACCCCGTCTGAGCATGCCCGCCACCCCCAAGCCCCCGCCCAGAGCTCCAGACGAGCTGAGAAGCCTGCGGGCCGGCCCCTCCGTCAGAAGCCCCTGGTTGCTATCTAAAGGGCCGATGGCCTTTGCAAATAGCCACATGTCAGGAGAACGTCAGAACATGTCTGACAGGCGCCACTGTTGATTTCTTTTGCTGCTCAAATAAGTTCTGGGGAGACCGGGCAGCTGAGTTTGGGAGACCTGGAAGATACAATGAGACCATGTAGAAAGCGCTGTCTGCACAGCGCTCACGTCCAGACACCAGCCCCATGCGCACCCTCACCGTCGTCATCTCTGGCCACTACATCCCAGGAGCGGCCCCAGAGTGAGCCTCTCTTGGGGCTGGCCAGGAGGTCAGGGACGTGGCCCAAACTGCCCAAGAAAGAGCTGTGTCCCTGGGTATCCCTGCTGAGATCTGAGAGCGTTGCCGGCTGCCGCTTTTCAGCCGCCCCGCCCCACCCCACCCAGTGCTGGGCCCCAGGCCCACCAGACGGGATGCCTCCCTGCTCTCCACCAACATCACCCCCACGTCTTCGAGGAAAGCCCGAGCCTCCCAGTAATGAGACTCAGGCCGGCCTCGCAGAGAGGCTGGGCTTCCTCCTAACTCCTAGCTCTCACCGTCAGCCACGCGTCCACCAGGGACACTTAGGGGACGCAGACGACAGTGCTGTCCTTCAGGCCCACAGTCCCAGCAGCTGTGACCCCAGAGCTGGAGCCTTCAGCTACTTAACCGACCACTGTGGACCGTGGTCCCTGGGCTGCCCGGGGCAGGGGGGCAGGGGGGCGGCTCTCAGGCTGGAAGGGGCCACAGCGGCAGCATCCCTTCACCCCCGTTATTCCCCCTCCCCGACGCCCCACCCCCAGCAGATGCCTCCCACTGGGGGACACAGCTGGCTCGGCTCGGGGCACCCTGTTCAGTGTTATTAAAAAACCGCTTCTCTCTAATAAAGGCAGCTCCAGCGCAGCAGCCCTCCTCGGGCTGGGCTGTCGGGGACCCACAGGGCCTTCTTCCCTCTGATCGTGTATTCAGAGCAGCACCACGCGCGTTATTCCCGTCTCTGTGCTCCCCTCAAAGTGGGTCAGGCACCATCCCCCTCAGCTGTCTGTGCATACGCTGGAGCCGCGTGGATTTCCTCGGCCCCCGCACGCCCCACCTCTCCCGGCAGGTGCCCCAGATTTGTCCTCCAGGCCGAGCCAGCAGGAAGAGGTGGGACCCGGAGCTGGTGGCCCGAGTGGCAGAAGGTCCCCGGGAGGGGACGTCACCCAGGAACACGAGGTCTCCGATTTTGCCTGTCCCCAGAATTATCTGTGGCCGAGTGGCCAACTCCCCCCGTGGATCCATGACTGATCTCAGCTGAGCGTCTCCTGCTGGGACTGCTCTGATCCGTCACCACCAGCAGCCTGGGGTCATCCATGCCTGGGCCATCTGTTCCCCACATCCTGTTGGGGAGACAGGCCAGCTCAGTGTTTGAATTCCTTCACGGCCACTCAGCGCTGTCCCCTCATGCAACTGGTGTTCTCGGAAGGCCAGGAAGGGCCCCCCCCTCCCAAACGAAAGTAGCACGTGGACCCCCACCTGCCCTCCCAGCCAGGCTTCGTCCCAAGCCTTTGCTGCTGCCCCCCACCCCGACATCCCCCACCTCGGGCCACTGTCCAGGGCTCTCCTTGTGTCCAGCTTTCACTTGTTACGCAGCCAGCGGAGGGGATCCAGGAAAACCTTTCTATGTATGTTTCACTCTGGTCTTAATTTTATTCTTGGTTTTCCAAAAGTTTTCTCTGCGGATGCAGAGGTTAGTTGAAAGAAGAACCGAAGGATGCTGTCTTAAGGCTCTTAGGGTAGAGAAGACACTTAATTAAAGCTTGCTGAAGGGCCAGCCACGTGTCACCAAATGACCCCTTTCATTAGCGGCAGCGCTGACCTCAGAGCCCGGCTTGGCCCCAAGCAGAGACCCTGACTGGCTCTCCCCTCTGAGCGGCCTCTGCTGTCGGCAGCTCTGCCCTGCGTGTGGCCGACACTTGTGCTGACCTGGCCTTCAGGCAGGGACTCGTGCTCGTCCAGGAGGTCGGCAGGCCAGCTGCCTGGACTCGAGCAGAGAGAGGGGGATGAGGCCGAGACAGGCGAGGTGCCCGACAGACCAGGGTTACAGGCACGCCTCTGTTCAGAACCAGGCTGCCTGCAAGCCAGGGTGAACCCCAGCAGGCAGCCAGGTCGGGCATCCATATCAGAGGAGCTGTGGCCCTGGGCAGCCCCGGAATCTGCCTTCAGACCCCGGGGAGCCCCACGCCTCCCCTCTTTCTGGCCTTCCTGGTTTCTCTCTGCATCCAGCCACTGCTCATCAGCTGCTTTATTGAGGTCAGGCTGTCGTAACGATACCGTGAACCGGTGGCTTAAACAGCAGAGGTCTATCTTCTCAGTTCTGGAGGCTGGATGCGCAGGATCAAGGAGCCTTCTAGGGCTGGTTTCTGGTGAGACCTCCCGCCCTGGCTTGTAGGTGACCACCTGCTCACCATGCTGTCACGTGGCTTTTCCTCTGTGTGTGCAGACAGCATGTGGTCTGTCTCCCCTTTCTCTTTTTATAAGAGCACGTGGGACTTCCCTGGTGTCCAGTGGCTAAGAGTCCGCCTTGCAGTGCAGGGGACACGGGTTCAATCCCTGGTCTGGGAACGTCCCACATGCCACGGAGCAGTTTGAGCCCGCGTGCCCTAGAGCTGGTGCCCCACAACAAGAGAAGCCCCGAGCACCACAGCAAAGAGTGGCCCCCGCTCGTCCCAACTAGAGAAAGCCATGTGCAGCGATGAAGACCCAGAGCAGCCAAAAATAACTGAATAAAATTGTTTTTAATTTCTTTTTAAAAAAAGAGCACGTATCCCATCAGATTAGAGTCCACCCTTCTGATCTCATTTGACCTGTAACAGCTCTTTAGCGGCCCCATCCCCAGCTGCACTGGCAGGCAGATTCTTCCCAGCACCCCCTGGAAAGCACGCAGTCACCCCAGGTGCGGTCACATCAGGGGTTAGGGCTTAGACATCTGAATCCGAGGGGGAAGGAGCAAGAAGAGAAGGCTTAGAAAGGACTGAGCCGCCTTCGGGAAAAGTGACGGTGTGGAAGTGTTATGTTTCTGATCTCCCCAAAGGAGATTAGTCCGCCTGCCAGCCAGAAGCCCCTGGGCTGTGCTCTCCCAGCGCTTACAAATGGAGCCAGCCGGCTCAGACAGCTTAAGAAGGAAGAACCGAGAGCCCACCCTCCCAGCCGCCACTTGCCTGCCTTGAGGGTGTGGAAAGTCAAGGATGAAAAGGCCAGAGCTCTTGATTTCATACTTAAGGCTTGATTGCTTCAGAGACTCAAATACCTGCCCTTGATCAACAACCCGCTCCTCCTGACACACTTGAGGCTCTGCCCTGAGTCCTTCTGGAGCAGAACCTCCGTCCCCTAAGTTGATTACTTAAACACCCTCCTCTCCTGCCTCTGAGATGATAATGATGCCCACCAAGCTCGAATCCTCCGGAAACCTCAGGGGCTGATCCAGCAGGGGAAGGCAGTCAGATCTGAAGTCCCTTCCTTCATCGAAACCCAGGGGACTTGTGCGAGTTACACAGGCAAGGCCGGAGATCACAGAATGTCTTGTGGACCTGGCACAAAATCTGACCCAGGGCCACGGTGCTCCTGGAGCCGAGTGCATCTGCTCAGGGGGCTTCCGTCCTCCCCCGAGGGCGTCGCCCCTCCCTGCCAGAGAGTGAGTGTGTCCTTGTGTCCTGTCCCCTCTGGGTGTGAAAGGAGCCTCTGCCCCGACCACAGCCTGAGCTCAGGTGGGAGGGCGATGACCGGAAGGATGGGCTCACGTGGGCGCCGAAGAGCCCAGACAGTTCCTTTCCGGTTCCCACCCAGCCCCGTACAGAGAGCACACGCGGAGTCCCCACGGCCGACCGGGTGTTGGGGGCGGCTTGGCCTCGTGTGAGCTTCGGTGGAGCAGGAAGAGGTGGCTCTGGTCCAGAGAGCCAAGTGTGAGCAGCCTGCCCCGGGTCCTCCTCAGCCCCCAGAGATTAGCTGACACCTGGGCCAGAGACGCTCAGCAGGAAAGGGTCATGACTGTGACTCGACCTGAGTGGGGTCATGGGTTGACCCCAGGACCCTCCTTGTGCAGAAGGAGAATTAGGTTAGGACTTAGGGTTTACAGGTTTTCCTGCTGACCTGGGCTATCAGGATAGGAAATAAGATTCCTGTGATGATAAAAGGGACGGACACGTTTTTGAGTGATTGCTGTGCAACAGATCCTGCGCTGTGCTTATTCAGTTCAGTTCAGTCTCTCACTCGTGTCTGACTCTTTGCAACCCCATGGACTTCAGTACACCAGGCTTCCCTGTCCATCACCAACTCCCAAAGCTTGCTCAAACTCATGTCCATCGAGTCAGTGATGCTATCCAACCATCTCATCCTCTGTCATCCCCTTCTCCCGCCTTCAGTCTTTCCCAGCATCAGGGTCTTTTCCAGCGAGTCAGCTCTTCGCATCAGGTGGCCAAAGTATTGGAGTTTCACCTTCAGCATCAGTCCTTCCAAAGAATATTCAGGACTGATTTCCTTTAGGATGGACGGGTTGGATCTCCTTGCAGTCCAAGGGACTCTCAAGAGTCTTCTCCAACACCACAGTTTAAAAACATCAGTTCTTCTAGTGAGTCGAAAGAAATATCAGGTGGAGAGTGTAGGTATGTACTTATGACCTTTTTGGTTTCGAAACTGATCTACCTGGAAACAGCGGAAAATTTTATTGTGGAATAAGGTACAGGGACGCGGGTGCTCGTAGAGGGAAAAAATTTCCACTACTTTGTCTCCGTGATTCTTCGCTTCACGGGCGACGTCCGAGTGGGTCAAGTCTTGTCCCGGTTCTCAGCTCGGGTCACGTTGAGCTCCTGAATGCGAGCAAGTCCTCCTTTCGTCGTCGGGGGAGGGGGGAAGGGAGAGAGGACAAGAGAGGTTCCCCAATCTCGAAACGTCCGACTCGAGAGTGAGTGTGGGACTGGACCCACAGGACGGGTCACCGAGAGACAAGGGTCGGTCAGGATAAAATATTCCTTGCTAACGGGTCGGTGAACAAGGACGAAAATCCCGGTTCTTTGACGGACTAGGAGTCACAAGAGTCGAGTCCGACTGTAATGGGGTAGTCTAGGAGGGTCGGGAGGGTTTAGAGTCCCGACCCCCGACCCCCGTCGGGTCGAGACTACTGGGTTGGAGGTTCCCGTGGCCCCCAACTTCCTCCTTCGACCTTAGAGAGGCCCTGGATCGAGGGACGGACCTCGCGGCCATGGGCTCGACCCTACCCGTGCGTCCCGGTAAGTATTAGTAGTCGGTACCGTGTGACCAAGGGGCGAACCTCTCCTCCCGCGGCAGGGGGACTGTCGGCGGAACTACGTGCCGGACACGGAGCGTACACTCCCTTGTCCCGGTGAGTGTCCCGAGGCTCTCGTCGTCCCACAACCCCCTCCCTTCGTAGACCCCGGTCCGGGTCTCGAGTCCCTCCCTCCAGGTACCAGGCTCCTCCCAGGCAACGCACGGCACAAAGCTGGCCGGGGGGCAGGGGCTGGGCTGCCGGCACGGCTCCCGCCCGGGGCACCACTGGAAGAAGTCCATCAGCTTCACCCTTGGCTCTCAGTTGTGGCCCCTTGTGTCTGTGTGCCCCGGGGCCCTCGGAGATCAAGGATGAGGAACCTGGCCTTAGTGGACATGTGTCCCCTCTCCTCCTGTGACAGCTGGGTTCCTCCCAGGGCCCGCAGAGGAGACAGCAGGGGTCAGAGCTGGGCTTGGGTCGCTGGGCAGAGTCCCCCCACCTTCCAGAGGAGCTCTGTTCTAGCTCAAACTTCTACCGAAACACGCCTCTGACTCAGTGACCCAGGACCAGAGGCCACTTCCCAAATGCCCCCAGCACCACCCAGCAGTGCGCCCCTCCCCTCTGCAGAGCAGGCCGCCCAGGTGGTCACAGCCCTGGGCAACTGAGAGCTCGCTTTTCTTTGGGCTTTTTAAAGACAACCCAGTTTCACACCTCAGTCCTGTGGCTCTTAAGTGTCATGTGCAAATCAGGGCAGGTGACCAAGGGGCGTTTCTCGTCGGAGCACCCTAGGGGCCTCAGATGACTTGTTAACTATCACGAGCCTGTATCTTGGTATAAGAGTTTACTTTGACCCCCATACTTGAGGCCTCTGATGTCCCCAGGACGGAAAGGTGGCAATGACGTGACCCCGCTGACCTGAGACTGCCAACTGGACGTGCCTGAGCCAGAGGGCCTGTCCTGGTGTAGACTTCACTTTCAACCTGACCTCCTCAGAAAAGGAATCAGGGAGATGTCTCCTCCAAGCTGTCCGCTCAGGGCTCAGAATCTGTACAGATGAGGACCTGCCTTCCGCTCCTGTCTGTCTCTCCGCCTTGTCTCTCCCCCTCTCTGTCCCTCCCTCCCGAGGCAGGGCAGGAGCAGCTCAAGGTGGATTAGTACTCTGAGGGTGGAACAGGGCATGGCAGCACGTGCCGTCCAGGGGCCCTGACCCCGTCCCGCCCGCTTCGGGCTGACCCTCCCCTCCTGCACCGTGACGGGGCAGCCCCACAGGTTCTTCCGAAGCGACTCTGGCTCCTGGCTCCCCTCTGTGAGTCCCAGGTGGCCTTCTCTCCTGGCCTGGACCTCCTGAGACTGGGCTCTCCCCATATTCCCACCATAGCTCGCGTAGCGGTCCTTTCTTTCGTTGTCATTTCTCCCCTATAAATTCCACCTGGTGGGCCCCCTGGACTGTCGGCTCTAGAAGGACTAGGAATGTTCCTATTGGCACAGGACACCATCCGCAGATGCCCAGAGTAGTTACCGGCACAGGGGACCCTCAGGACATCACCGCCAAATGAATGAATGAATGGTCCTGGTGAGCCCCCCAATTCGCACACAACAGGCTCGGTTGTTTTCCCCTCCGGGCTGGTGCCGCAGATATTAAAAGAGAAGCCTCATGACCCGGCTTGTTACCCTGCAGCTGCCCCTTCCGATGCCGACAGCCGCTCCTCGGGCGACGGGTGTCAGGCCCCCAGCTGCTCCCCCCACCCCCAGGGCTGCCTCCCCAGCAGCCTGGTGTGGGACGCAGGTGGAAGTGGATGGATGCGGACTGCAACCCCAGCCATCACGCAGGCTCTCTGAACGCAGCCTGTGAGGCTCGGAGAGAAGCCCAGCCCGCCGTGCGTGCCCTGGGGAACTGCAGGTTCTGCCCGCCCGGACGTCAGGATGCTCACTGCCCTGTCCCCTCTCCCACGTGGCCGCAACCCAGGGGCGCGAGCTGTCCGTGGCGGCGCCCGAGCCCTGCTCTCCTGGCCGCATCCGTCGCTCACAGCCTGTCACCCTCGTTTCATCTTGATTTACGATCAGACCCGATGAGTTTTTGGAGCAGCCATCTCCTGGGGACGGGACAATCAATCTAGGAGACAGCTGTTGAACTCCGCTCCCCTGGCCACCCCAGGGGAGGGAAGGGCCCAGAGGGAAGGCGTGTGGTCCCCAGGGCAGGACCAGGCGGCTCTGGGGAGGTTGGGCCTCGCGCCTCCGGTGCCACGACCCCTCAAGGTCAGCGTCACCCGTCAGGACCGAGCAGGTAGCTTGTTCTGAAGTCAGCAAGCCAGTTTCTGCCTGTGTTTCTTACTAGTCTTGGAGATTTAGAGCTGAGGAGGAAGATGAGTAGAGATGTGCCAGCCAGCCTCCTAGCTGGAGGGAGCAGGGGTAGGCTCACGCCCAAACAGCCAGCTTCTCCTGCCTCCTGCACACCCACCAGACCCAGAGCCCCTCGGCCAAGTTCAACAGAGCCCTGGAGGGTTTGCCACATGCCTCTTTCACAGCACGTGCCAGCCTCGGCCTGGGCCAGAGGTAGTGCCAGTTCACCACCAGACACTCAGGTGGGGGCAGGGCAGGACTGAGCTCCTGCCTTGTAGCAGCTGCCCTCTTGGCCTTGGCCCTGCCTCAGGTGTCTGACCTCTGCCAGCAGAACTGTCTGCTGCAGCCTCTTGACCAGCTAAGCACCAGGCGGACCCAGGGCCAGCTGTAGCCACCCCACCCACTCAGCTCTGCTCCGTAACCCTCTCTGGCCCAGGGCAGACTCCCTGCCTAGTCGCTTCAGTTGCGTCTGACTCTTTGTGACCCCATGGACTGAAGTCGCTGTCCATGGGATTCTCCAGGCAAGAATGCTGGAGTGGGTTAGCATGCCCTCCTCCAGGGGAACCTTCCCAACTCAGGGACCGAACCCATGTCTCCTGTGGCTCTTGCAAGGCAGGAGGATTCTTTACCACTCAGCCCGAGACTCGTGGCACGTGGGGGACTCCACCTCCACCCTGTCCGGCCTTTCCCCTGGGTCCCCCCCACCCCCTGCCATCATACCCTGCCCCTGCACTTTCTGGATGCGGCTCTCCTACGCAGATCTCTGACCCGCCTCCCCACCCTGCCCCCACCCCGAGAAAACAGACGAGCCAGACCACTGGGGTCTCGGGTGTCCCCGAGGGGGGAACTGGGTCGCCGCTTCCCTTTGACTGACCAGCACTGGCAGGACCTGTGATGCCCTTGGTCATGGGGCCCCCAGAATCAGGAGCAGCAGGGACGGGTGCGGCTGAGAGCCTCAGAAACAAATCATCGTCTTCATTGGCAATTTCCACGGCCTGTTTCCTGGCTCCCCTCCTCCCGACTAGTGCCCGGCGGCGTCGGCAGCTCCGATTAAAAGTAATAGATGACAGTTCCATCCGTCCTGCTCCCAAGTGTCACTGTGGGCAGACGGCAGTCTGGCTTCCCGGGCGTCCTCGGAGAAAGGGCTCCCTTCCGGGGAGCGGACGGTGTGACCTGGCCTGAAGGGCACAGTGGGGAGACCCCCAGCCTCCCACCCGGGAGGAGCCCCGAGCCTGCAACGGCCTGGCAGGCAGGAGCCACGTAGCTGGCAGCCCGGCTCTTCGGCCACTGTCCCTTCACCTTGCTCGCATCACTGCCCAAGAAATGTCAGGTGTCACGGTGGGCTTTACCTGAGCCGTGGGGGCCCAGGCTGGAGGGGCTGTCAGGTCTGGTCTGAGCAGAGACATCAGAGGGGTGTGGACCCTGGCACTGGAGACAGGAATGCCGAGGGTCTCTGGGTGTGCGGAGCGCCTAACGGTGGCCATTCTGGGAACTCGGGAAGCCAGACACTCGGCGTCCACAGGATCGGCACGTGCGTCTGTCTTCCAGGCGCTGATGTTCAGGAGCACCGGCTCGGGGTGTGAGGGCCGCTCTAAGAGTGCAGCCAGCCCGGAGCTCTGTCTGCCCTCAACAGTCCGCGATCCCCTTCCCTTTCAGCAGCACACCCGGGGCAGAGTCGCTTCCTGTCCCCTACCTGTCCAGGAGAACAGAGCCACACAGCCTCGGCCTCTAGCCTTGGCCTCAGCTCCCGCACCATTGACCCCAGTGCCATTTCTTGCCTCGAGTGACTCAGTCCCGTCCTCCACCCAAGGTTGCCATCCTCCGTGCCCCCGGCCCAGGAGGATGGCTCCTCCCAAGGGCTCTATGCCCTCCACCCCACCCCTCAATCCTCAGTCAACCCAGTCTTTAAACCAAAGAAGAGCGACCAGCGCCCTGCTCCAGGCCTGCCCCTGCCAGGCTTGCAGGAAACCCCTACCCCCGGAGCCCTGGGCCCGTAGGGAGCCTGCGCTCCTCCAAGGGGACAGCCCGTGGCTACTCCACTGATCGCCCTCCTGCTGTGCCCAGCAACCCCCCCCCACACACACACACACCTTCCTGTACAGCAGCCACCACTGGCCTGCCCCCGAGGACGACTCTCCCAGCCTTGGGAATCTTAATGCGCTTTCTCTCAGGGCTTGGGTCCTGCGGCTGCCCCTCCTCCCTGCCTTTCTGACCGCGGTCCTGTCTTGCAGCCTTCGCTATCATGATCGTGCTGGCCCTGGTGCGCATTGCGCACGGGCGCGGGGAGGGGCACCCACCGCTGGCCGACCTCTCGGGTGTCCGGAACCTGCTGGGCGTGTGCGTCTACTCCTTCATGTGCCAGCACTCCCTGCCGTCGCTCCTCACCCCCGTCTCCTCCAAGCGCCACCTCACGCGCCTGGTCTTCCTGGACTACGTGCTCATCCTGGCGTTCTACGGGCTCCTCTCCTTCACAGCCATCTTCTGCTTCCGCGGCGACAGCCTGCTGGACATGTACACCCTCAACTTCGCGCGCTGCGACGTGGTGGGCCTGGCCGCCGTGCGCTTCTTCCTGGGCCTCTTCCCCGTCTTCACCATCAGCACCAACTTCCCCATCATCGCCGTGACCCTCCGCAACAACTGGAAGACGCTCTTCCACCGCGAGGGGGGCACGTACCCCTGGGTGGTGGACCGCGTGGTGTTCCCCACCATCACCCTGCTGCCCCCCGTGCTGGTGGCCTTCTGCACCCACGACCTGGAGTCCCTGGTGGGCATCACGGGGGCCTACGCAGGCACGGGCATCCAGTACGTCATCCCGGCCTTCCTGGTGTACCTCTGCCGCAAGGACACCCAGCTGGCCTTCGGCTACGGGACCATCAACAAGCACAGGTCCCCCTTCCGCCACACCTTCTGGGTGGGCTTTGTGCTGCTCTGGGCTTTCTCCTGCTTCTTCTTTGTCACCGCCAACATCGTCCTCAGCGAGACCAAGCTCTGACGGCAGGACATGTCTGGTGACGAGAGGGGTAGGGGCCCCCACTGGCAGAGCCCAGAGCTCGTTGCCTCCCTGGGCGCAGCGGGGCAGGCAAGGCCCAGGCTCTTGGAGGGGACCTCCTCCCCACCCAGGGTTCCACACAGCCTGCACCTCGCTGAGGTCGCTCTCCTCCAGGTCCTCTTGCCTGGGGCTGCCCCCGGCCAGCCGAGTCCCACAGCGGGGCCACGCGGCTGCTCCGAGGTTCTAGTCTGGTTACTGGAATCGAGTCCTCTGCTTTGGAACAGTGGAAACGCAGTGCTGGCACTGCCACTGTTTATACCAGACACGTGTCCCCCTAGCCTCCCTTAGGTGCCAAGCACCTCTCCTAGGGGAGGGCCAGGCCAGCCGGTGACATGGACCAGATGTGCTAATTGGTCCCAGGGGCCCCAGACCAGAGCAGTGAGGGCCACGCGGAGGGCACCAACACCTGTCCCGGGCTCCTGAGTCCACAATGACCCCGGAGCAGCGGGCGGAAGCAGCCATTTGCTCGCCGATCCTTGGGCCTCCTGCAGTGCCAGGGTTGGGGGGGCGGGGGCCAGCGTACAAGGGGCACTGGAGCGACCCCCGGCTGTCACCACCATGGCTGGGAGCACCCCAGCATGTAGCCCATGGTTCCCACCCCGTAAGGGAGATCGGGCCTGCTCCCTGATGACCCTGCCCCCACTCCAACCCTAACAGGGGCTCCCTTTGGAGCCGGGCTGTGGGTATGGCCCAACGTCCATGCTCTCCATGTCCCTTGGGCGCCGTGGGGTGAAGCAGGGCCCCGCTCACCCTTCCCATGGAAGGAGGGCCAGGTTCCTGGCACCTCACCAGCTCCACGTGGTACCCCTCACACACAATCATGCATGCACCTGCTGGGCCAGCCTCCCTGGGAGACACAGGTGACTCGAATGAACTGCATTTCCAATGTGCCTTCTCCTGCTTCAGGACCTGGGGGCTCCTCCTGGCCCTCCCTGGAGAGCCCCCGGCCCTGGGCCTAATCCTCCTGTCCTGGAGCCCAGAGCAGTGAACAGGAGCAGCCTCTGGGGTGGGGCCCCTGTCCCTCCGTTCTTTGATCTCAGTGCCTTGCTCGGCTCTCCAGGGAATCCCAGCAGCCTGCTCCCTGCCCCCTCCACCCCATGCATCTCAACTGTGTTTAAACTTTGGACAGAGCGTGGGCGCCAGGTCTTCTGAGGCCCACGGTGGTCTCGGGGAGGGGGACACCGGCTTTGCAAGAACACGGGGAGTCCGCGGGTGGTCCCAGCCCTCCCCTGGGCCCCCGGGGCAGTCCCCGGCCTGTGAGAGCCCAGTGTCTCAATCGGCCACGACCTGCTTTCTCACTCTTGTCGTGCATCTTCCGTCCTCACAGCTCGTCCAACGCACTGTTATCCTCCATCCTCCTGGAAAGATACCCCTTCCCCGGTTGCCGTCGCAGCTGCCTCCCAGGAGGCCTTGCGGGGTGGGCGGGGCCGGGATGTGTCCTCCCCCTTGGGGCTGGGACCCTCCCTGGGGCTGCCCAGCTGTTTTGCTGAAAAGTCAATTAAACCGTCTGTGCTTACCCTTCTCCAATTACATTTTCCTCTTGCTTAAGGACAAAGCGAATCAAACCATCCTACTGCCTCAGGCTCCAAACCAAATTTTGGACACAAATTTATTAGCGTCGTAAAGCCAGGTTGATTTATGTGGCAATCTGGAGCTGACAGCCGCGGGGTCCGGCGGCCGCATTCCGCTTCGCCTCCCAGCCGAGCAGCCACAGTCCCGGAAATAAGTGGCCCGAGGTGTCCACGTCACTGATGGCAAACCAGGGCGCTTCTCCTCTGCCGGTCTGGGCTTCTTTGCTCCTTGCTGTTTGCCTAACTTCTGTCCTGCTGGAGGTCAGATGGGGTCAGCGTCCTCTCTGCTGCTGATGGCCCCAGGGGACGGGGGCCGAGGGCCTGACAGCCGGCCAGTTCCCAGGTGCTCACCTTGCCCGTCCAGCACGGTCAGCTGTGTGCCTGACCCGCTTAGGGAGGTGGGCAAGTGGGGTGATGGCTTCTGTCTACAGATAGCCCTGGGGTCGGTGGTGGGAAAGCTAGTAAAGGATGCCAGCCTGACCTGGCTCGGGTCCAAATTGTTGCTGCGGAGGAGGCCCCAACCCGATGCCATTCACCTGCCCTGCCTGCCCCAGACTGGCCCTGAGGGCAGGCCAGGTCAAGGTGGGAGTCAGCCTACTCTGTCTGTTCCTCACACGAAAGTGCTGAGCCTCGTGCCAGCAGCTCCTGGCTGTGCCCTCACCTGAGGCCAGAGAGGCGGCTGCGGGCTTACAGATGGGGCATATGGTGGATGACAGGCCAGGAGGCACTGCCAAGTGGTGGGAGGTGGGCAGCAGGCACCTTGCCAGGCCCTCAGCCACACAGCTGTTCTTGCCAAAATGGGGGTGGGAGCAGCCTCAGCAACAGGCAGAGGCCAAAGGCAGGGTGGGGGAGGGCAGGGGCAGCCCCCCACCTCCCGGGGGAGAGCCGGCAGTGTGTATGGCACTGGGCCAGTGAAGGCTGAAACCATGCCTCTTGAGAGACCCCACCCCTGATCGGGCCTGACACCTGGCTCTTCTGCAACCAGGATCCAGAGCTGCAGGTGGGAGCCGTACGATCCCACCTCCCCAGGGCCTGGGGCTCATGGTGTAGACTGCAGAAAGAGGGAAGTGACATCTCCTGAGTGCCTGCTCTGTCCCAGGCATGGCACTGGGCACTCTCTGTGTGGACCTTAGTGGCCTAACTTGCAGGCTGAGTGGAGACCGAGAAATCGGACCTGCCACTTGCAGGCAGCACCCCCCAAGCTCTCTGCTCCTGTCTTCTGTACCTGCATCCCTGACCTGTATGGGAGCTCAAGTCCTGAGGTGCTCAGAAAGCTCTTCCGGTGTACTGCCGACCACTTCCCTTGTCCTCACCAGACATGCTGCACGTGTAGCCATGTCCCTCTAGACTCATCAAAGACCCCTGGTCTGGGTCCTCAGGCACCTAGTTGGCTTCATAGCCGCCTAGTGAGTCAAGTGTCTTCTTGTTGGCAGTTGCCTGCCACGATTCAGAAACAGGAAATGCACTTGAATTCTTTAGGGCTTTGGGGAGGGGGTAGTCTCTGGCTCCCCAACTTCCCCTGCAAACTGAAGGGCAGCTTTCGCCCTTCACAGCCCCAGACTCAGCCCAAGCTGGGGAGTTCTGGAGCCAAGACGGAACTGAAGCTCAGGTATCGTGACCGAAGCCATCTTGCCCACCCCTGTCTAAGCTCTGTGCCCCCTTCCCCACACCTGGGCCCCAGGAAAGAGGAGGCATAGAGGATGAGCCCCTCCGTAAAGACAGAGGAAGAGACACAGTGACCAGAGCACCAGGAGGGAGCAGAGTGAGACAGCGGGAAACGTCTGCAGCTGAGATGCGACCAACTGCCTCCCTCCCCGCGTGTCCCGTCAAAAGACAAGCACAGCATTTGGGTGTCTGGGTTCAGCCGGCTGTTTGCTCCCCAGTCACGCCCTGCTTTATGACGACAACATAGCCATGGCCCCGCTGCGCTCACCAACACAGCCGGCTCCCTGAGCCCCTGCCAGGCTTTCTGCCCTCCCCTTGATCACACAGGACCTTCTCTAGTCCTCCCGCAGAGGGGCAGCAGGCATCTGAACCTGCAGAAGGCACCCTTCCTGCCCCTGCTCCCCGCTAAGACTCGCTTCTCCCCAGAATACATTCCTAGAGAAGGAGCCAGGTGGCCAGGAGCCTGGCCCTGGGCATGGGACGGGCCCCTCCTTAGAGCCAGCCAGCAGCAGGCTCAGCCCCACATGTGGTTCTTAATTATCTTTCCAGTTCTTGGTTATTAATGATCTTGGACAGGGAGCAGAGAGCAGCTTGGACCTCGCAACCCCTCCCAGCCTCACCTACTGCAGCCTGCTCAAATCCAGGGGCTGGTGGCCAGTGGTTAACCCTCTCACCTCCAGAGGCTATGCCCTAGCACTCACTCAGACCCACACTCACCACCTGTTGTGGAACTCTCAGATTCTGGATCTGAATCTGTGAAAATCCATGGGGCAGAGAAAGTGAAACTGACTTTGGATGGGGGCCCCCTAAACTGGTGGTGGTCAGGCGCTCCAGCTGGGAATGGAGGGGTATTAGAAATCTCCCCCAGTCTATTATTTCGGCTGCTCTTACCTGTAAAGCCAAACAAAAAAAAAATTTTCCACTTTTGGTGGCTCCAGTCCCAGGCGGTGGACTATTTGGAGACTCGTGAGGGAACCCAGCCTCCTGGAAGCCAGCGAGGAGGAGTGGTGAGGGTAAGAACATGGGGCAGCGGCTACACATGGCGCTGCTGGCCTCCTCCCTACGACACAGAGTTAGCTTCTGCCCTGCTTCACCCTAATTGTCAGGACAGAAAGGCCTCAGGCTTCACATGCTCACAGAAAGGCTCTGCTGGCCCCAGTGTCTGCAGAATGGATGGAAGAAGGAATTCTGGCTTCAGTCGTTGTGGGGCTAAATGTGATCACAGATGTGAACGCACTGCAAACGGTACGCAAGAGCCATCTTTATAGATGGTTCACAGCCAACGACAGGAGGCAGAGGAAGGAGGTGGGGCTGGGAGCCCCGGAGCGAGGACAAAGAACTGAGATGGGGGACAGACTCTCTGACCTGGGGGTCCTCCCAGCCCCAGGAGTCCTGGCACCAGCGAAGCTGAGCTGTGCCTGGTCCCAGAAGTCCCCCCAGGCCAGGCTTCCAGAACCAGCAGGCAGTCTGAGCCCAGCACAGCCACCGTGGAGTGAATACCGCTGGCCAGGAAAGCCCAGCAGGCTCCCCAGACAGACCTCCCTCCACCATCGGCACCATGACATTGTCGGGCTCCCATCGGGGCCCCTTGGCAGAGCAGGGCACCCACAGCCCCCTGGCGTGAGCCCTTGTTTTCAAGGACACAAGGATGAACGCCATCCCTCAACCACCAGAGCCCCCCTGCCGAGCACATTTGTCACTTTTGGCACCAGGGTGGGAGGGAGCTGACACTGAAAACCAAGTGGCTTCTGCCCAGAGTCTTCGCTCAGCCTCACTTCCTGGGTACTCCCACCAAGGGAGCTGCCCACCTGCTGTAGGCAGGCACCTCACATGGGATACGCCCATGATACTCCTGCCACCTAAAGGCTGCCGTGTGGCCCACTCCGGGGATGCAGAATGAGGCAGTCAGGGCCAGTGGGTTGTAAAAGGTTGGTTTAATGTCCCAGCACTTGGAGAAAAAAAACTCCAGCCAGATGGAACAAGAAACACGACAGCCCTGCTCCAACCCCAAGTTCCAGCTTACACGCCTCCCACACCAAGCCCCCAGCAGCCACGACCAGGGACCAGCTCACAGCAGGGGAGGGAGACCCCGCTGCTCTCCCTGTGACTCCAGGCCAGGTGGGAAGGGATCTGCATGAGAAGATAGCGGAAGCCCAACCCGCAACATGACTGTGGCCGCTGAGGTCACCGAGCTGACCATGAAGATATCATCTGTCACTCGGTTGGATTTCACAACAGAAGCCAAGAAACCCGGAGACCACCTGCCCTCTAACTGCTGGCAGCGCCAGGCAGAGGATCCAGCTGAACAGGGACCAGAGGACCTGAGCCCTCACACTTCTGACTCCAAGCTGGAGATCCGCCTCCAGGTGCAAGGCCGTGGAAAGCTGTGCCTCCCACAGGCCGCCCTGCTGACCCCTTCCAGGTCCCCACTGTCGCTGTATTCTGGGCTCAGCCCCAGGGTCCTGTCCCTGTGCCCCGGAGGCCCCCAGGCCACGGGGAGCCAGGGGCCGTGGGCGGCACAGGGTGGGAGGTGAGAGCAGACAATCCCCCAGCAGAGCGGCAGGTGGGCATGGGCGTGGAGGCAGGCGTGCTGTCTGTGCGGCCAGGCGGGGGGCCCGGCCCACAGCCCCTCCTGGCAGGCTTCGCGGTAAGACGGCAGCCGCATGGACTGCGCCGGTATCAAGCGCCCGCAGGCCGGGCGGGCACACCGGGCGGGCCCGGAACTGGGCCGAGTGAAGGCTTCGGCCACAGAGCTGGGCAGAGACGCGTGGCGCGGGCGTGACCCCCGGGCCCAGGCCGCGCGCAGGAGGGCCTCCCGCCGAGCCAGCTGCTCCGGCCCGAGTAGCGGCAGGTCCTCGGGCTCCGGGGGCTCCGGGAAAAGCGGCAGGAAGGGGCGTCCGGACCGGTCGGCGCGAGGGAAGGAGCTGTAGTGGCCGCGCTCAGGCGACAGGGGACGCTCCGGGCGCGCACGCCGCTCGGAGGCCGAGAAGCGCCGCCCGCGGCGCCCGGGCCGCAGCGGCCACCGCGCCTCCCAGGCCCGCCGGCCCGACGGCCGGGAGACGTCGGGGAGGGCGGGCCGGGGCGTCGGGGGGCGGCCCGAGGGCTGCGCGGCCCTGCGCCCTCAGGCGGGCGGCGGGGGCGCAGGGCGGCCGCCGCCCCAGCTCTCGATGGTGCGCGTGGCGCGGTCCAGGGAGCTGCTCACCCCTGCCGTGGTCACCATGTCGCGCGCCGCCTGCAGCATCTTGAGCACGCTGGCCTGGGCCGAGCCGGCGGTAAGGTCGGGGCTGGGCGGGCGTGCGGGGCTGGCCAGGCTCTGCACGCCGCTGAAGCAGCTGTAGATGCCCTGGGCGGAGGGAGGGGACAGACACGCGGTGAGCCGCGCCCTGCCCTCCTGGACCGCCCCCACCCTGCACGCCCCTCGCCCAGGTGGGATCCATCAACTCAGGCATCTCTCAGTCCCAGGAAGAAGCTAACATTTGTTGCAGCTGCTGCTGCTGCTAAGTCCCTTCAGTCGTGTCTGACGCTGGGCGACCCTATAGACGGCAGCCCACCAGGCTCCCCCGTCCGTGGGATTCTCCAGGCAAGAACAGTGGAATGGGTTGCCTTTGCCTTCTCCCTAACATTTGTTAGGCGCCTCTTATGTCCCACTGGGAGCATTTACAGAGGAGCTCTGAAGCGCCAAGAGATGAACTCCTCTTAAACTCACACAGCTTGTAAATGGCAGTGAGGACTCGGACCCAGGTCAGCCTGGCTCCAGAGTCCTGCCCTGCCTGTTGGAGAAGGGCTCTGCTTCTCATCTGCTGCGTGATGCTGGCAGGCCATGCCACCTCTCCAGACCTGTTTTTACATCTGTAAACAGGGCCAGGGGCCAGCTGGGTTGGTGCCCCTACAGCTGGGGCCTGGCTAGGGCATGGGCACCCACCCTGCTGAAGGCCAGCAGGAAGTCCAGCCGGGACGTGTTGGGCACGGAGTGGCGCAGCTTCCAGTAGACCAGGTGCTCCCAGGCGAAGACCAGCAGGGCCAGCCCCATGGCCACAAGCAGCATGTAGAAGACGCCCGCCATGTTGTCAATGTCCAGCTTGCTGCTCATCACCTCGTTCTTCTCATTCTGGCAGATCCCCGAGAGCCACACCGTCTCCAGCTTCTGGGTCTCCCCTGGGGGCGGGGGGGTGCGCACCTGGCTCAGGGAGGACCCTTCCAGCGCTCCCCTATGCCTGCAGTGAGGAGGGGCCTGGGGCCAGGGTACCACCCACCTGTAGGACTACACAGGGATCCATCCTTACAGGGGAGGATGGGGGGAGGGGAGCAGAGTGGGAGCTGGGGGGCAATGCCAGCCTCTGACTCACCTCCCACATGCCCAGTAAAGGCTTGTTGACTGGGTAAATGTTATCATTCATTTATTCGTCAAAGACTTATTGATCGCCTGCATGCCGGGCATGGCGTTGGGCACACAGAGACGGAAGACCTAGGCCCCCAGGGAGGCTGCAAGCACCTTCATTGGTATCACATTACTCTGCAGCACTGATGGAAAGCCAGTTTATCTAACTGGGACTCGAAATTCAAAGCTCTCTCTGGGTCTCGGAGCAGCCCAGCTGGGCCACTCACAGGCGTGAGGTCTCGGTACCAAGACCAGCCTGGGCCGGGGCTCTGGGATTAGGCTGGCTCTTGGCACCACCCCCAGGTCTTCTCAAGATGGAAATGGAGAGAATTCCCTGACTGTCCAGTGCTTAGGACTCCATGCTTCCACTGCAGGGGGCAGAGGTTCAGTCCCCGGTCAGGGAACTAAGATCTGATAGTCCCAAGGAGCAGCGAAAATAAATTAATAAATGAAAGATAGCTGTTGTTAAAAAAAAAAAAGGAAATGGAGGGGAAGGGTCTTGGGAAAAAGTAAAGGAGTTCAGACACCCCACCCCCTGCTGTGTGGCCTGAGCTCTCTCCCTCAAGGACTCCCCAACTATTTCCTCCTCCCTCCTGGCCAACTCATCCCTCCCCAGTCTCCCTCCACTGTTCCTAACGCCCCCACCCAACTACTGTGCCAGCCTCCCTGCCCCCAGAGCCTCTCTCCCTGCCCACAGGCGCTGGGCACGCAAAGAACAGCAGTGGAGATGATAACCAGCCACCAGGCAGCTGTCCCAGCCACGGGCTTTCTCACCCACGTGGGACCCACCCCGACCCCCACCAGAGGCTGCACCCACCATCTCCCAGGAACTGTAGGAGCGCCAGGTCTATGGCCCGCTTCCAGTGGGAGTCCTTCTGCATGGCGATGCCATAGCCGGTGGTGGCAAAGACCTTGCCAGAGCCGATGGTGACCAGCTTGCAGCCCTCGTCCTTGCCCGCCATGTAGTTGAGGACAGCGGCATCATAGATGAAGGCGTCCAGCTTCCTGGGGGACAGGCTGAGCCCTCAGGCCGGCCATCAAGCAAGGTGCGAGGCACCGAACCCGGGGCCTGACAGGGATCTGGGCCATGAGAGCCCGCGGGCCACCACCTGGGCGGGGGATGGGCAGAGCCTTCTCCTCCCTGCTGTCCTGATGCAAAGAAGCCCCCTCCCAAAGCTTGGGAACTCCACCTCCCTACTCTTCAGAAAGGCCGGGGAGAATTTCTGCCCCCAGGGGACATGCCCTCTCTGCCCTCGGGGCTCCTAAAGACCCTAAGAAGGTCATAACCAACACTTGGGAGCAAGGCTGAACCCTGGTCAGTACCATAGCTGCGCTCCTGGGCTCTGGTGGGTGTCCATTTTTGACTCACTCTGCCCCTCCCCAGGAGTCCTACCAGGCAACCCAGCCTCACCGTCCCCACCTTGGGTCCCTCGGGGAGACACGTGGGTAGAGACAGAGGGTGAGTGCAGGACTGCAGACCCACCCCATCTTGAGGCTGGTCAGCGCGTCCTCCACCGAGCGCTGGTTGAACTTGACCATGTGCGTGTGCATGTCACGGTAGTTGCTGCGGATGTTCCGCTCCGTGCTGCCATTGGGCACTGTGCCAAAGCGGAAGGGCGGGTACTGATCCTGTGGCCGCTGGAACTGCAGGCAGAGGGCAGCTGTCAGCATTCCTAACCCTTCCTTCGACCTTCCAGGCGCCAACACCCCCAACCCCATCACCACAGCCTGGACTCGCACAGGAACAGCAGAACTGTCTTAGAGACTGATTGCGCCAGGCCTGTGTCTTACAAACGAGGACACGGAGGCCAGGACAAGGAAAGATGCACTCAAGAAATACTCAGTGGGCTTAAGCCATTTCTCCCCTCTCCAGGCTCCCCAGCTTCTTCCTGGTCCCACCTCCAGTTCAGATTCTGCTGACTCCATCTGTCCTGTGTCCCACCCAAGGCCTGCTCCTGCCTGCCCGCGGCATCCCCCGCCCCGCCACCCTCCAACAGCAGGGGCTCCAGAACCTTCTTATCACTGAGTCCGGACACGGTGTCGATGTATTGCTCCTGGATCATGAAGGCGGCCAGGTTGGCGGTGTAGCTGGCGAGGAAGATGACGGCAAAGAAGGCCCACACCAGCACCATGATCTTGCTGGTGGTGCCCCGGGGGTTCTCAATGGGCACCGAGTTGTTGAAGACCAGCGCCCAGAGCAGCCACACGGACTTGCCGATGGTGAAGGACGGGCCCCCAGACCCTGGGGGTGAGAGGGCAGATGCCGGGGTTCCTCTTGCCCAGCATAGAGGGCATCAGGTCCAGCCCACCTGAGTCCACGGCTCTTGTCTCCACTAACCCCATCCCTGGCCATCCCCACCCCAGAGCACATCAACTCATTTTGCTTCTCCCTCTCATATATCTGATGGGTCCCCTGCATGTTATCTGAAGGCCAGGAATCCCCACTAGGGGATATTCTCTGAAAGGCTCCCCCCCCCCCCCCCCCCCCCCCCCCCCCCCCCCCTATGGGGTTGTGTATGTGTGCTGTCTCTTATACACATCTAGATGTGTATAAGAGACAGGGGATATTCTCTGAAAGGCTCCCCCCCACCCCACTGCCCCATCCTCTCACTCTCTAACCTCCCCCACCCCCTCTACCTGAAGCCCTGAGCCCACCCCTCTGGGAAGCTCCAAGCCTGCTCCCTTCTCCCAGGCCCAAGTGGGAGCTTACTCTTGCCGCTGGTGAGGTTCTGGTTGTAGCTGACGGGGCTGAAGTACTCGAACATGAAGACAGTGATAGCCACGACCGTGAGGCACATGACGAACATCATGACCCACACGGCAGGGCTGTAGGGCTCTGGGAACAGAGGGAGGCGGCTCAGAGGAGGCCTGGGTGCAGGCAGTGGGTCCACGTGGTCACCAGCCCCTTGGACGGAGCAGAGGGGTCTCTGACTCTCAGAGCAGCAGAGCCCCAGGGGAGACGGCCCCCCTAGGGAGACCAGGCTCCCCAGCAAGCCTTGGTCTCCCCTCTCCATCTGCCCTGGGGCAGGGTCCTATCACCCAGTGCTTGCCCTCCAAGGGCCCACCCCAGGCTCCACACATCCACTTGGGGGTCCCTCTGCACCACCCTCGCCGCCCCCCGCCTCAGCCCCGAGCCGCACCTAGGAAGGCCGAGGGGGAGACGGTGCCGTTGCTGCGGGCCACCATAACGCTGATGCCCGTCTCCACGAAGGGCACGGAGAAGTCCACAATCTCGGAGCGCTCCTCGTTGATGGTGAGGGAGCCAATGGCCATGTCCGCCCGCTTGTAGTACACCTGAGGGTCAGGCCCAGATCAGAGGAGGAGCTCCCGCTCCCCTCCTGGTGCCCCTGCCAGCACCCTCCACTCCCGGAGTCATCACTGGTGCCAATACAGTCCCCGTGCCAGCTCGGAGACCCGTGGAAGCTGGGCCTGGGTCTCACCCTGGCAGAGCCCCAGCACAGGAGGAAACACCTACGGGACCATCTGGGGGTGGCGACGGATGTCGGGGCGGTGCAGGGGGAGGCAGGCAGGTGGGCTCGGGCAGCCTGGGGGCGGGCCTACCTCCCCAATCATGCCGTTCCACACACCGCGCACCCTCTTGCCGTGCTTGCCGTTGGTCACCAGGTACAGGTCGTAGGAGAACTTGACCACCTTGGCCAGCTTCTTGAGGATGTCGATGCAGAATCCCTTACAGCAAAGCTTGGTGTAGGGGGCCGTGTCACCACTGCTGCCGCCAAGAAGACCACTGGGGTCAGAGCCAACGGCTCTCTCAGCCTGGCGTGCGGACCCTGCCCCCATTCCCGAGCTTAAGACACACACTCGCCCGCCGTCACTCAGCTCACATCGGCCCGCCCACCCCCGTGTTCGGGCGGACCTGAAGGTGTGGTTGCTCTGCCGGCGGCAGGGCACAGTGTTGGGCACGCAGCCGCCTGTGCCAGGGTCGGGGCTCTCCACGATGACAAAGGGTCGCTCCTCCAGCGTGGCCACCGTCAGGTGCCGGCTGTCCACCACGGGCTGCAGGGAGGCGCTGTAGCGAGGCCACACGGGGTACTTCATGTGCAGGACGCCGTGGTCCCAGCGCCCCACCTGCAGAGGGTGACCGGCCTCAGCCTGGGACCTGCAGCCTTACTACGCCCATCCTGTAGGTGTGGCTTCTGTGGGGGCGGGGGGGTGGCATGCCAGGGCCAAGAATCCCCCCACCACTCCTAGGATCACATGGGACAGGCCAGAGCAGGGCCTGGGGCGAGAGAGTTTGGAGAACAGGAGAGTCAGGGCAAGGGCTGGGCACACCCAGAAGGGAAGACCTCCCTGCAGCCTCTGCGGCCTCTGTTCCCCATGCTCTCCAGTCCAGCTTCCACACTGCTGCTGGCCCAGGGAGGCTTCCTAAAGCCCAGACCTGAGCCTGTCTCTCCACACTCATTCCCAGGACCCTCACACAAAGTCCTTAGCCCAGCACTCAATACCCTTCACACTTAGGTTCAACTTCTCTCCATCACCCCATCCTTCTTCCCCAGTCTCCACACCCCTGAACACATCAATTAAAAATGCTCCACATCCTTCTTCACCTTGGTCTATACGAGACTAGTATCCGTTCTGGGTGGGCTCCTACTCAACCGTTTATAGCCCAGGCCCAATGTCCCAACTTCTGAGAAGACTTCTCCAGTTTCCTCCTTTGAAGGCAGAATCAATTTCTGCCCCTCCTCTCTAATCTCATAATGCTTTGCAAACCTTCTTTCATAAGCAAGGATCTCCCCAAAGTCTATTTGTTTCCATCCATTTAGCCAACACAGCTGTGAGTTACTCCTCCAAGGGCAGGACTGTGTAATAAGAGTGCTTAATAAGTTCTATAGTGGCGGGAGGCCGGGGTGGTGTGGGAGCTAGAGGAGAGGCGCCTCACCCACCCTGGGGGACCTGGAAGGCTTCTCAGTGGAAATGTTTCAGCTGAGACCTGAAGGATGAGGGGCCGGATAAGGGGCAGATGGGACTCTCTGCTCAGCTGTGGGGCAAGGAGGGGGGACACAATGAAAGGATACCGAGGGCCCCTGGGCTCACCCCCTTCTCACCATCTCCCAAAGGCGGTGCCTACATCGGCCCGCCCACCCCCGTGTTCGGGCGGACCTGAAGGTGTGGTTGCTCTGCCGGCGGCAGGGCACAGTGTTGGGCACGCAGCCGCCTGTGCCAGGGTCGGGGCTCTCCACGATGACAAAGGGTCGCTCCTCCAGCGTGGCCACCGTCAGGTGCCGGCTGTCCACCACAGGCTGCAGGGAGGCGCTGTAGCGAGGCCACACGGGGTACTTCATGTGCAGGACGCCGTGGTCCCAGCGCCCCACCTGCAGAGGGTGACCGGCCTCAGCCTGGGACCTGCAGCCTTACTACGCCCATCCTGTAGGTGTGGCTTCTGTGGGGGCGGGGGGGTGGCATGCCAGGGCCAAGAATCCCCCCACCACTCCTAGGATCACATGGGACAGGCCAGAGCAGGGCCTGGGGCGAGAGAGTTTGGAGAACAGGAGAGTCAGGGCAAGGGCTGGGCACACCCAGAAGGGAAGACCTCCCTGCAGCCTCTGCGGCCTCTGTTCCCCATGCTCTCCAGTCCAGCTTCCACACTGCTGCTGGCCCAGGGAGGCTTCCTAAAGCCCAGACCTGAGCCTGTCTCTCCACACTCATTCCCAGGACCCTCACACAAAGTCCTTAGCCCAGCACTCAATACCCTTCACACTTAGGTTCAACTTCTCTCCATCACCCCATCCTTCTTCCCCAGTCTCCACACCCCTGAACACATCAATTAAAAATGCTCCACATCCTTCTTCACCTTGGTCTATACGAGACTAGTATCCGTTCTGGGTGGGCTCCTACTCAACCGTTTATAGCCCAGGCCCAATGTCCCAACTTCTGAGAAGACTTCTCCAGTTTCCTCCTTTGAAGGCAGAATCAATTTCTGCCCCTCCTCTCTAATCTCATAATGCTTTGCAAACCTTCTTTCATAAGCAAGGATCTCCCCAAAGTCTATTTGTTTCCATCCATTTAGCCAACACAGCTGTGAGTTACTCCTCCAAGGGCAGGACTGTGTAATAAGAGTGCTTAATAAGTTCTATAGTGGCGGGAGGCCGGGGTGCTGTGGGAGCTAGAGGAGAGGCGCCTCACCCACCCTGGGGGACCTGGAAGGCTTCTCAGTGGAGATGTTTCAGCTGAGACCTGAAGGATGAGGGGCCGGATAAGGGGCAGATGGGACTCTCTGCTCAGCTGTGGGGCAAGGAGGGGGGACACAATGAAAGGATACCGAGGGCCCCTGGGCTCACCCCCTTCTCACCATCTCCCAAAGGCGGTGCCGGTTGAGGGCAATCACCACCATGGTGGGCTGGACCAGGTACCCACCAGGGCTGAAGGAAAAGTCCCGGCCCTCCCAGGTGACATTCAGTAGGTGCCTGCGAAGAGGGGAGAAGCCAGTGTCCCCTGAGCCCTGCCTGCAGCCCAGCTCAGACCCGGATGCACCCTTCCCCGCCTCCTGCCTAATCACCACCCCCAGCAGGCAGCATTTGTGTATTTCCTGCTCTGTCTCCTTACGTTGACCCCCGAGGTCCTCACCACACTCTCACACCCCGCTCTTTTCTCAAATGAAGATACTAAGGCCCAGGGAGATGAGGTCACTCGGCCCCAGGTCACGCAGCTAGTGGGAGGTGTCACAGGCAAGCCCAAACTCCCTGCCACCCAGGGGCCTTGAAGCACCCACCTCACGCCCGTGCCCTGGGCAGGTGCCTACCTGTAGAAGGCCTCCCGGGCAGGGCTGAGGGGTCCGGGGTGGGCGCGGCAGTCTGCAGCTGGGGCGGGCAGGGCACCGTGCTGGCGCCGGTAGCCATGGGCGCCCAGGGCCAGGATGGCCACGCCGTCTCGGACCTTCTGGCGCAGGCTGAGGCGCCAGCTCTCGGTGACGACGCTGATGAGGCCCACGGGGAAGGCGGCAGGGGGCGTGTCGGTGCTGCCCAGCGCCAGGCTGGGCACCAGCCACACGTGCCCGGGCCCCACCAGGCCAGCCTGCGCCGCCTCGGCGAAGAGCACCTCGGCCTCCTCGCGCGAGCAGTAGGCCACCAGCACCGGGGCGTCGAGCTGGCGCAGCAGGCGCTGGGTGTGCTGGCGCGCCCCGCCGGGGCCCAGCTCCAGCGTGAGCACGTCCAGCAGCCGCCAGCTCAGGTAGCTGGCGTCGGTGACGGCGCGCACGCCCTCAAGGAAGAGAGCGTGGCCGGGGTGCAGGCTGGTGATCACGGCGAAGGCGCTCCAGTCATACTCCTCCAGCACCTTGAACAGCACCTGCAGCTGCTGCTCCAGGGACACGCCCAGCTGCAGGAAGGCGGAGCCCGACTCCTGCGGGGCGGGGGCGGGGCCTGAGCGGGGGCGGGGCCGGCCTGCCCCGCCCCTTGGTTAACCCCGCCCCACGCCTCTGCATCGGAAGATCCTGGGCGTCCCCGGGGGGTCCTGTTCCTGCTATGCCCTTCATCCCTCCCCCCGGTCCCGCGCGTGGTTCCCAGCCCCTGCTGCCCATGAAAATCCCCTGGAGATGAGTTTTTAAACCTTGCTGCCTGATCAAGTCTGGACCGCAGACTGGCAGCAGCAGCGTCACCTGGGCGCTTGTAGGAAATGTAAATTCTCTGGGGCAATGCACATCTGCTAGGTCAGATTCTCTAAGGATGGCGCCCAGGAATCTGTATTTCAACAAACGCTTCAATGACTCTTGAGTCCACCAGTCCCGGCCAGCTGAATGGGCCTCTCAGAAACGGTACACTGGGCGTCTGTATTTTTCTACAGCACTGTGAGAGTGGAGAGTCACCCGTGCTGAGAGACAATGTCAAGCCCAGAGGCAACTGGGAAAGCTCCATCCTCTACGGAGCCCTGGCGATGAGAAAGTTCCTCCTCTCCCCTGCGTTGGCCACCACAAAGCACCCTGGACCTGCCAAATCTAGCTCGGACCAGGGCAGTCCTCTCCAAGCTGTGGGCTCCCTGCTGCCACTCCACCCCACCACGATTTCACCACACTGCGACTGTCCCAATCTTTTAAAAAAGCAACTCCATGAAAACCCTATAAGACAAGCAAACCAGTTCCTTCAACAAACAAATTTACAAGAAAAAGAGAGAGAGATGGAAGAGAAGACGAGATGGAGACTCGAAAGTCGCACCAACCACTCGCCACGTGGGACGCTAGTTTGGCTCCTGCTTCAAGTCAACAGATTTTAACATACACGTTTATGACGTTTATGAGACAATGGGGAAGATTTGAACACTGCCCGGATGTGTTTTGCTGCTAAGGGATTTTTATTGTTTTTTAGATGGGATGATGTATGGCGGTTTTATTATTTTGTAAAGTCCTATCGTCTAGAGTTGTGTACTGAGGTATTTATGGATGAGATAAATATTGCATCTGGGTTTTGCTTCAAAATAATACAGAATAAGGGAAAGTGAGTGGGGGTAAGGATAAGGCATGGTTGGCCTGGGTGGGATAGGGGTTACCTGGGATCACTAAACTCTTCTATTTTTATGTATGCTCAAAATTCCCCATAATAAAAATATAAGCATAAAAGACGGGCAAATAGATCAATCTCTCCCCTCAACACCTTCAGCTCCTCGCTTTCTTAGGGTGAAACCCAAATGTCTTCCCATGTGGTCGGGACCTCACCTCCCTCCCCAGGCTTCTCTCTGCTCCTTAAACACTCTGCTCCTTCTCGCCTCCGAGCAGCTGCACTACTGGGAACTGCCTGGAACTGCTCCCCTGGCCTAGGAACTCACTCCCACTCCACCGCCGCTCCACACACACTACTTGTCAACCCCGCTCATCCTCCAGGTCTCAGTGTAGGTGTCCCTTCTTAAGAGACCTTCTTCTCCGACCAGCCCCGGACCCAGAAGGGGCCCTGTTGAACTCCCATGTGTTTGTTCTTCCAGATGCTGATCCCAGCTGTGACTGCAGGTGAATGTGTGTTTAGAACTTTCTCCCCGCAAGACAGACAGCGAGGGCTTGCCTCCCCCAGGTCTCAGACAGTGAGACCCCACAAGTTCTAGCCTGCAGGCCAGCTACTTCAGATCCCATGCCCAGCCTGGCCCTTCGAGCTGGGGTCTGGAGCCTGACCAAGGAAGGCCAGAAAAACAGGGAGAAGGCGAGCCAGGGCTGTCTCAGAACCAGAGGTGCGTTTTCCACCTGCCTTCCCCTCATCCAGTCACAAATGTGAAAGCAGCTCAGAAAGTTTATCTTCCAGAACATAGAATCATCATTCCCACAGCCTTCCCCTCCTTCACCCATGTCTCTCTCAGTCCCAACATCCTTGCTGGGCCCACCCAATCCCACCTTCCCAGGACCCAAGCATCTCCCTGGCCCAGACTCAGCCCACACTCCTAGCCCCAGCCTGGCTCCAAGCTCAAGGGATGGGAAGACATGACTTTGAACGGGCACCTTGGGGGTGAGGACCACAGCAGAGCCCCCACTGATGCTGAGGATTGGCACGTGGGTCTGGGAGGAGATGAAGTCCAGGATCTGGGCCACAGCCTCGGTGCCCACGTTGTCCTCAAAGACGATGCCATGGACCCGGGCAGCCCCCAGGAGCCCGCAGATCTGGGTGAGGAGACTGCTGGGGTTGGTGTTGTTGACGCCCACAGTCAGCGGCTGGATCTCCAGGGGTAAGTCCAGGAAGCTCTGGGGGGTGAGGCGGGTACGGGCCTGGGCCTGCGGGGACCCCGAACTGCCAAACACCACGGCCACCGTCACAGTCTGCTCTCCCTGCCCAGGGCCCAGCCCTGCCCAGGCCCCGAGGAGTGAGGTAAGCAGCAGGGCCGGGCCCAGGGCCACCCCCATGTCCACCGGAGAGTCCTGCGGAGAGAGCAGGGTAGGCACAGGCAGGGAGACGGAGGCGTGGAGAAAAACAAGAAGGACAGAGAGAAGGCGAAAGCCAGAGGGACAGACATCCAGAGGATGAAAGAGAAGAGGGAGGAGCCTCCCTCCACAGAGAGGCGGACAGACACACACAGACACAGAGAAGGAGGCAGAGAGGTTAGCCGAGGGTCCACGTGCAGCCTGGAGACTGGGGTTTGGGCAGAATGTGGCCTGGACAGGTATTCATGATTTCCCTTCTGCTGTTGAACAGCATGCTTGGCTAGAAAGGCCAGACCTTTGAAACTTATCTATCTGGGCTCTGCCCCAGGGAGGTACATATCAAATGCTAATCTGGTACCAAGTGCAGGGATTTGAGTCAGGGAGACCTGAGTTCAAGTCCCAGTTCTGCCACTCACTGACTGTGATCTTGGGGAAGTTGCTTGGCCTCTCTGAGCCATGATTTCTTGCCGGCAATAATCACAGGACTACTTCACAGCAGTGAGAGGGCTACCCACTGTTATCAGCATCCTTATTTTCTAGGTGACAGCTCCATAGCCAGGTGACGGAAGGCAGCTCTTGAAACACACACACACACACACACACACACACACACACACACATTCTCCATCCGAAGTTGAATCTAACATCCCTGAGGACCCTGCTCTGTGTAACCCTGCCTAGCACAAAGCCCCCACCTCCTGGGCTCTAGACATCCCTACCCTTCCCTCCGTGGCCTCAATTAATAGCAGCTCTTCCGCAGCAGGAGTGTGACCCCACTGAGTTTTTCAGGGCTTGGGGTCACCTGCAATCCCCACAGTATCTCACATGTGAGTTGCCTCCCTGGGCCGTCGCCGGTGTGAGGGGTTTTTTTAAACCTACCCCAAGGGCCTGATGTTTATCCTCGTGAAACAAGCATCACTGCTTTGGGTTGGGACCAACAGCCATGCTGGTGAGTGGTGCCCAGCGAGGCAGCTCTCCCTCCCAGCTGGTTGTCAGCCACAGCTTTGCCACCCTTTCCATTTCTGTCACTTCCCCGATGAAACTTCTGAATGGGAGAGGGCCAAAGGGTGACCGGGCTGGGCCAGGTTTCATTTCAGAATGAGAAGACAGGATTTTTGGCAGGGGAGGGAATACTGTACTTGCTTTTGTGCCCTTGAAATCTCCCCCTGTGTAGGGTTTCCCAGTACACTGAGAATGTCAGCCCAGAGGGACTTCCCTTGTGGTCCAGTAGCTAAGATTCTACACTTCCAATGTAGGGGGCCCGCGTTCGATCCCTGGTCAGGGAACTAGATCCCACATGCCACGACCAGGAGTTCGCATGCAGCAACTAAAGATCCTGAATGCTGCAACAAAGATCAAAGACCCCAAGTGTCACAACTAAGACCCAGCACAGCCGAATAAATAAATAAAATGAATGTCAGTGTGATTCTAGGGTAGGGACATAAGCCCACCGTTTTCACTGCTACCTTCAGAGATTTCTAACCACACCAGAAAAGGACACTGTCACGCTCCTTTCTCCTGCAAGCTCTCTGTGCTCAGCTGCTCATCCCTGGGAAGCCTGAAGCCTCCCCTACTTCTGCCTCCCAGCTCTGAGTTCCAGACCTGTGCTGTCAAATATAGCAGGCACCAGTCATGTGTGATTATCAGGCCCTTAAGTGAGGCTCATCCCCACGGAGGTATGCCGTAGGTGTAAAATACACACGGGATAACGAAAACTCCTTATTATAAAAAGAAAATATCTCGTTAATATTTTTATATTGATCACATGTTGACGAAATATTTTAGATACATTGATTCAGACACAATATAGTGTTAGAATTCATTTCACTTCTTTTTCCTTTTTTCTAATGTGCCTACATGTGGCTCTCATTTTGTTTCTTTCCAGCCACGTGACTGTAGATGAAAGACCCAGGTCCTCCCTCTGCTCCGAGAGGGCACCGCCCCCAGAGACTCTCTCAGATGGGAAGGTGTCCTCCAGGGCTGGAATTGGTGAGGAGAGGAAGCTGGGGCAGGTCTTGCCTCTCCCCAGGAGTGACCACACAATGCCTGTGGATGGAGGGACCCCAGTCAAGGCAGTCCCCAAGCTTCAGAGAGCAATGGGAAAGGCTTCCCAGTTGGCGCAGTGGTCAAGAATCTGCCTGCCAGTGCAGGAGACACCAGAGACATGGGTTTGATCTCTGGGTCAGGAAGATCCTCTGGAGGAGGAAATGACAACTCTCTCCAGTATTCTTGCCTAGAGAATCCCATGGCCAGAGGAGCCTGGTGGGCTACAGTCGATGGGGTCGCAAAGAGCCAGACACGACTGAGCAACTGAACTCACATGCATGGCTGATTCCCTTCAGGGTATAGCAGAAACTAACACAACATTGTAAAGCAATTATCTCCTAATTAAAAATAAATTTAAGAAACATTTTTTTAAAAAAGAGCAATGGGCAGATTCCAAGAGTCTCAGGCTCCACAGTCTCAGCACCACGGAGCATCCAGCCTCCCCAGTAAGTCAGGAAAGTCAGACCTGAGCCCCAGCCTGACCCCATCTCCCACGTGTCCCCCCCTGGCCTCCCACCTCTCCACCTCCCATCCAGCCACACCCTACCTGCCCCCCTGGCCAAAAAGAGTCCCTTGGCTGCTGCACCCCTTCTCAGACAGCACGGCTGCTCCCTGGTGCCCACACATGAAGCCCGGACACCCTGGTCCACGGACAGAGCCCGACACACCCTGACCGCGCTCCCCTCCGTGGGCCTCCTCCTCCCTTCAGTCTGCCCTCACCTCCAGGCTTGCTCCCCCGGGCCGCAATGGCCTCTTCCCTTTGCCTCTCTCACCTACACGACGAACTCCAGAACTTTCAGAGCCCCAGGTAAATCCCTCTTCCACAGAGCCCCTGCCTCGGTACCTCGCAGCTGGACGCACGGGTGGGGACACAGAGGGTCTGGGTCTGGTCCCAAGCCAGCTGCCCTTCCTCACCAGCCCCTCCGGTCGGGGAGCTGCGGCTCCGCTTCTGGCATGGCTCCCGTCACTACGCCCGGTGGCAGGACCGTGTCCACTTCAGGATGCCCCCACCCCAGGCGCTGGACGGTTGCCTTCCAGACCTCTGCCCACCCACTTGCGGGTCGAAACTTTCGCAAAGGGGCTGTTAATATTTGATGAACACTCGGACCCCCCCAAAAAGCCCGGGGGAGAGAGGCAATGGTCGGTCTTCTGAGACACTCGGCATCACCTTGAAGGGCCGGAACACCTCGGCCTGCTTAGAGCTCTTCTCTCTCTTCCCCTGCTCCCCCAATCCCAGGCAGGCTCCCCGCACACAGACGTGCACACACTCTCCCACGCCAGACATCTGAGGGCCGTCCCCACCCCAGGCCGGGAGCCTGGGTCCCCGGCGTCAGCCCCACCCACCAACCGCGCCGCTTCCCGGAGGAGCCGAGGGACCCCAGCTGCGCGGCCCGTCTGGATTCGCCGCCCACCGGGTGAGCGACCTCGGCTCTGCCGTCGGGTTTCCCTGCCTCCCTTCTGCCGAGTGTCAGAGGAGAACCCGGACGCCAGGGGAGAAGACCACCCCTCCACCTTGCCCCCACTGTCGCGGACACCGAGGTCTCCCTCCTGCAAGACTAACTCCCCCCACCCCCTACCCTCGCCGCTGATTCCACTCGGACCCCCAGGGGAATCTCTTACACTCGGGCTGTGAAGTTCGGGGTATTTTTAGGCCAGCGATAAATAATTCATAGGGAACGTGGCATCAGGCTCCCCCCGCGGGAGAAGGGGGCGCGAGCGGCGAGAGCCACCGTCACCCGCGGCTCAAGGACACTTGCGATGCGGCGGCGGCGGCGGCTCCGGACGCCGGGACCCGCGCCACGCCTCCTGGCGGCCAAACTGGGCACCACGCCCCCCGCGCCCCCCGCCTCGCCGCTGCCCTCTGCGGACCTCCCCGGCTCCTAGGTCCCCATCCCCACTGGCCCCAAGCTGGATCGTGCCCCAGGCCCCGCGGGTGGGGAGCGCCGAGCTCACCTGGCAAGTGGGGCCAGGCGAGCAGGTGTGGGCGCCGTACCAGCTCAATCCTGCCCTAGGGCAAATCCGGGAGTCAGGTTCCAGGTCTACTCGGTCTCTTTCACGTTAATATTCGAATTCCTCGTTCGGCGTTTAGGAACAGCTTGGAAGCTGACTGGCGAGCCAGAAACTAGACGGGCTCTGAGACACAGCAGGCCATCCCCACCCCGCAAATTCCCTTCCTCAATTTCGGGGATGAAGCCTGGGCGGTGCGCTTTGGAGGGCTGGGGACCAAGCCCGAAGTCCCTCCGGGGGGAGCAGGGCTAGGACCAGTAGGGTGAGCGTCAGGGCCCGGCAGGAATTCCCCCTTCGCTCACCCGGCAGGACCTTTCCATGGCTCGTGGGATGCACCCTTGGGGATGTTCTGGCCGCGGGGTGACTCTACCTTCTCATGGCCTTGGCCCTGCCCGCCTAGGCCTAGGCGTGAACCACTGTCTGCAGCAGGAGGCTTGCGGCTCCCCTTCCCCACCGTCGGGGATCCTGGTCGAAGCCCGGGGAAATCAGAGCAATGCGCTGGTGCGGCCGCCAAGGCCCAGCGCACCGGGGCGCACGGGGGTGGAGGGCTCTCGCCTCTCCCAGGTCTTCTTCGCCCACCCTTCGTCTCCCACCCTCGAGCCTGGCTGGGTCCGCCAGGCGCGGGGCCAGAGTTTGGGGAGATCCCACCACCCGGTAAAGCCCACGCTGGTTCCCTGAGGTCAGAGGAGGGAGGTTGCACCGAAGGAAAAGCTAGAAGGTGGGGCCGGGGGGGGGGGCGGTGCTCACAGCCGGTGACGGGGCGGGACTGCGAGGGCAGATCCTCGGCCGACCTCCCGGGAGCAGGCGGCCGGCTGCTGGAGCCACCGACAGCCCCTTTGGTCCTCTCTGCTCCGCGCCCTCTCCAGCCCCCTTCGCACTGGCTCAGCTCAGCCACAGCTCCAGCTCCCCAAGCCCCGCCCGGCTTCCCGCAGCAACAGTTGCTGGGCTCCTAGCCCCGACTCCTGCGTCCCCGCACCGCCCCCTCCCCAGCGGTGCCGCGGTGCCTGGCGAAAAAGGGGGCCGGAGGGCTCGGTGACCCGGGAGACGAACGTCTTGGGCGCCTCGCCCGCGTCCTTCCCTCGCGTCCGCCGCGCGCGCCTGGCACCTCGGCCTCTCTCCCACACCTCGTCCCCGCCCGCTTGGGTATGAACCCCCAGGCCGGGTGCCCCAGGTCCCGGACCCCCAGCTCCACCCGCCTCGGGCTCCGAGCGCCCGCCGGACTCTCCCCGGTGCCCCGCGTCTGTCCCCGCCGTCCTTCCCCGCGAGGCGCCGGAGCCCAGCCCCAAGTTGGCGGCGAAGTTGACGCCCCCCGCTCGCCGCCCGCCACTCACCGGGGGGAAGGGGCGCTGCGCCCGCGCCGGCCGCCTCCCGCGCGGTGCGAGCCCCGGCGACTCGGCTCCGCGCGCTGGCGCGCTCTGTCCTAGCTCGGCGGGCGCCTGGGCAGGGGCGCCTGCGGGGCCGGTGCCCGTGGCGCGGCCTGCGGGGCTGGGGCCGGGCCCGCCCCCGCGCCCCTCCTGTGGCCCACTCGGCGCCGGGTTCCGTCCCGGGCTGGCCGGCGCTCCGCGCCTCCGGCTCCCGGGGCTCGCCAGCCGGCTGTGTCGGAGCGCTAGCCGCCGCCGCCGCCACCCGCGCGGGCCCGCCCCACCGGGGCCCGTCGCCTCCGCCCCGCCCCAGCCGGCCCACCCCGCCGGCGTGTCCCTTCTCCCCATGTCCCCAGACCCCACGGACTCGGAGAAAACAGGCTGCCCGCAGCCCTGGGTTCGAGCCCCAGGTTCACTGGGTGTGTGACCTTGGGCTGGTTAATTTCGAGGATTCACCCCCAGTCTGTAAAGTGAGGCCGGCAGCTTGGGGGGCTGGTAAAAAGATGATGAACACGTTAGGGACACCGGGGTGCTATTTTTCAAAGACCTATCCAGCTGGAAAGCAACAAGGCGGGGAGGCGTTGGGAATGAGAGAGCGGGGGACCCGGGCCAGTCCGAGGGGCCACAGGGACACGCGGGCCAAGAGGCCCCCTGGCTCCCACTTTTTGTCTTGCACTTGGTTGTGCTGGAGACAAACCAGGGACAGGGACCCGACAGGAGGGCGAGCGGAGCGGGCAGGCTGGGGTCACAGAGTGCCTGCAGGGCGGGCAGAAAGCAGGCCGGCCACAGCAGAAGGGCCAAGCTGGGAAGACTGGTGGGCGCCAGGCGGGGCTGCCAAAACCCCCCCACCGGCCCCCCTGGGGGCAGGGAGATGGCTCTGCAGCGCCACCTGGCGACTGGAGGGGAGCTGCGGCCGGAAGGTGACCCTGGGCCTCGAAAGAAGTCGCGCACACGAACCAGTGACCCTAGGTGGCAGGTGCTTTATTTCCAGCATATTCCTGACCTGGGGACCCTCCACAGTCCAGCAGGAGAGAGCCAGGAGGGAGGGAGGTCAGCCTGTACCTGCCTCCATCCCTAACTAAGGTTATCTCCTTGCTGAAAGGTACCCACACGCAGGAGTGACCTTCTGGCTCGAGAAAGTGCTCCCACGCCCCTGGAGAAGAGGCAGCCAGGGCCGTATACCAGGACGGGCAGACAACGCAGCTGGGGTGCAGAGTCCCGCTCAGGCTGACCCCAATGCCTCTCTGCTGCCCAGCACGCCTCCTCTCTTCTCCGAGCAGGGCTAGGATCTGGGGTCACCCTCCTCTTCTCTCTGCACCGGGCCGGGCTGGGATCTGGGCTCAGTGCCCCAGCAGCCGCAGCATCTCCTGAGGATCCAGCAGCTTCTCTCTGGGCTTCCCCAAGGCCTGGCCCCGGGACAACTCCTCAGCATCCAGTTTCTCCCAGTCCGAGAAAGACACGGGCCAGACCCCTGCGGAAGAGAGAAGACGGCTCAGGGCCTCTACCTGCTCCCTTGCCCCAGTGGGGAGCAGCCCCCTTCTGGCCCAGGGACCTCCCCCAGACGCCCCCTGCCCCCCCGACTCCTGGGAGCTCACACGGGGCCCAGACCTCGGCTGTCCAGCAGGGCCTTGATGGCCGCAGAGCCCGGCCTGGGCCCAGACGGCAGGTGCCCGGCCTTCAGGTCCTGCAGCAGAATCTGGCTGGTGAGGAAGCTGTCGGTCATGGTGGTGGTGATGACACCCGTGGGTCCCCGCTTCACCCAGCCGCTGCAGTAGAGGCCTGGGGGTGAGGGGTTGACAGAGGGCGAAGGAATGGGGAGTGGGCTGGGCTCCCTGGCAAGCCTGAGCCCCAGGACACACACGCCGGGAGGATGGCCCCCAGCACCCGTCAGCGGGGCCCACTCGTCTGCCACCACTGGCCTCAGTTCCTCCCCAAACACACCCAGGTGTTCTCACCACGCACCGCCCCCACCTTACACCTTAGGGTCCCTGCATCTTGGCGCTCCCTGTGGGAGCTGGGTCGTGTCACCTTGCTTCAGCAGGCTCTCAGTAAACACTGACTGAATGAATTAATAACTAGATAGGTATGTGGTTTTTTGGGCTTCCCTGGTGGCTCAGACATTAAAGAATCCACCTGCAATGCGGGAGACCTGGGTCTGATCCCTGGGTTGAGACGATCCCCTGGAGGAAGGCATGGTAACCCACTCCAGCATTCTTGCCCAGAGAATCCCCGTGGACAGAGGAGCCTGGTGGGCTACAGTCCATGGGGTCACAAAGGGTGGGACAGGGCTGAGCAACTGAGCATAACACGCATACTTAACCAGGCTGGTAACTTGCAGAGGACAAGGATTAAGCTGCTGCTTAATCTCTAGTCTCAGCCCCGGTCTAGCCCAGAGCCCGATTTAATAACCAGACATACGAGTGGGCATCTCAGCTACACTGGGGACTTCTCGTAGGGCCAGGAGGTGGGTGGGGCTGAGTCACGGGCCTGACTCAGAACAGTTTCTCAACGCATGTCACCTGATGAAGGAATGAATATGAAACAGCCCTGAGAGACATCAGCCTCCCTGTGCCCCCGCCACGCCCTCTCACCTGGCACATCCACAACCCGGCCCTCCATATTGGGAATGACCCCAAGCTTGGGGTCAAAGGGCACACTGGGGTCGATGGGGCGGCTCTTATACCCAATGCTGCTCAGCACCAGCCCACAGGGGAGGTCCTCCACGTCCCCAGTGGGCACTGCCCGGGTGGCCTCTCCAGTGCCCTGTGGGGAGAGTGTGGGAAACACCAGGCTGGCGGGTAGGGAGGCTTGAGAATGGAGGTGTCTTTGGGGAACAGGAGACTCACCTCCAGTCTGGTGACTGCCAGGCGGATGCCTGCCACCCGCCGCCCATCTGGCGAGGGCAGGACCTGCTGCGGGCTTCGGAAGAAGCGGAGGCCCCAGGCGCGGGAGGCTGATGCCCGGCGGGCAGCCTCTTCCGCTCCCGGCTTCTCCGTGGCTGTTCGGCGCAGCAGCTCCAGCAGCCGCTTCCTCGGGCGGGCAGCCTCTGCCAGCGACGCAGGGCGTCTCAGGGCGGCGTCTGGGCTCCAGCCCCTCCCCAGTACGGGAGGGGGGTCGGGAGAGACTGGATCTGGCAGGGGAGGATCACTCGACCTCTCGGTCCGGTCCCGGGGAGTGGGAACTAAGACAGGACCTCTGGGTTCTTTAGGTGTCCTAGGTTGTACCCGGCTCAAGGACCATTGACTTAGTAGAGGGCTTCGAGGAACCCCCACCCCCACCCCTCACCCGTTCTCCCGGTCCAGGTCTCGTGACAGGTGAGGACTCGGGTGGGGTCTTGGGTCGGGTCCCCTTTGTGGTGGTGGTGGGTGGTGGTACCTTCCGTGACCCGGGGTCCCCCGGGACGGACCGAGGGGGAACAGGTGGGGTCCGTCGAGACGGGACGGTACGGAGGGTTCCCTGGGACCGGGGACCGGGAGTCTGAGGTCGTGGAAATACCACTTCCGGTGAACATCCCCAGGTGCAGCCGGGTGCTAGGTGTGGCAGAAGTGGGCTGAGACAGAGTCCCGAGGGTCCCGTCGGAGTCACTACAGGCAAAAGACCGTGTTTTCCTCCTGGAATTTCAGTGACCTTTTACTGTCGCCTTCCCCTGAGAGGTAAACGGCCACAGGTCTGGGACCCGCCACTCTTCCGTCCGTCGGACTTTGCCGTTGTGGCAGGGGAGACCACCGGTCTGTCTCGACGGCGGCTAAGACGTTTGCCAAGGTTGACCGTCGTTTGGGCAGGGTAGGGGAGTACTGGTTGTCTACCCCTTTGTTACGTTTGTCACTGTCCGAAATAAAAGAACCCGAGGTTTTAGTGACGTCTACCACTGACGTCAGTACTTTAATTTTCTACGAAGCTCCTGGGAAGAAAAGCTATGATAAACCTAGACAGCACATTAAAAAGCAGAGACATTACTTTGCCAACAAAGGTCTATCTAGTCAAAGCTATGGTTTTTCCAGTAGTCATATATGGATGTGAGAGTTGAACTATAAAGAAAGCTGAGTGCGGAAGAATTGATGCTTTTGAACTGTGGTGTTGGAGAAGACTCTTGAGAGTCCCTTGGACTGCAAGGAGATCAAACCAGTCCATCCTAAAGGAAATCAGCCCTGAATATTCACTGGAAGGACTGATGCTGAAGCTGAAACTCCAATACTTTGGCCGCCTGATGTGAAGAGCTGACTCCTTGGAAAAGACCCTGATGCTGGGAAAGATTGAAGGCAGGAGGAGGAGAGGACGACAGAGGATGAGATGGTTGGATGGCATCATCAACTAGATGGACGTGAGTTTGAGCAAGCTCTGGGAGTTGGTGATGGACAGGGAAGCCTGGTGTGCTGCAGTCCATGAGGTCGCAAAGAGTCGGACACAACTGAGCAACTGAACTGAACTGAGGAGCGAACCAGGCCGACGATCTCATTCAACAAGTGTTTACCAAGTGTGCAAGGGGCATAGCAGGCAGTGTCAATGGTGAACAAAAGAGACGTGGTGCTGGCCGCACAGAGCTTCTGCCCTGGGGGGAGAGAGGCTTATCAAATGCTCATGAGTAAGTGTAACACTGCAGTGGCGACAAGATACTTTGAAACAAAGAGTAGCGGAGTCCACGCCAGGAGGGGAGGCAGACCTACTCAGGATGGTCCTGGAAGGTTTCCTGGAGGATCCTTCCAGGAACCGAACCAGGAACTAAAAGATGAATACAGGTGAGTTTCCCTGGTGGTTCGGTAATAAAGAATCCGCCTGCTGATGCAGGAGACATGGGTTCAGTTCCCGATCCGGGAAGATCCCACGTGCTCTGGAGCAACTAAGCCCGTGAGCCACGACTACTGAGCCTGCGCTCTAGAGCCCGGGAGCTGCGACCTCTGAAGCCCACGCACCCTACAGCCTGTGCTCTGAGGCAAGAGAAGCCGCCGTGATGAGACCCTCGCATCACGACCAGAGAGCAGCCCCCCTGGAGAAACGGCTGCACAGCAGCCAAGACCCAGCACAGCCAAAAATAAACTGAAATTATTTTAAAAAATTAATTAAAGATGAATCCACCTGTGTTGGGGGCCAGTGTGAGGAATTCCGCCTGTGACAAGGTCATGCGGAAGGAAGCCTGACAAACGCAAGGACGTGATCAGGTTTCAGGGGTGCCCCCTGGAATTTCCCGAGCATCCACCCCCCAAAAAATAAGAATCTGCCGGCCTTTGTACACTGCTTCTCCACTCTTCTGATATTCTCTGGAAAAAGTCAATTCAGGGCTTTAGTCTTCTGCATTTGAAAGGGATGTTTCAGTTAAACGCCCTCTGATAACTCTCTAGCTTGCCTAACAGGTTCCCCAGACCTCTTACAGCTTGTGAATTGCTTACAGCCCCCAACTGTGAGAGGCACAAAGCTTAAAAGCATCTTAAGGAAACAGAGCATTTTCTAAAGAGTTAAAAATTATATTGGTAGAGGGTTTTCACTGTTGACTCAATGATTGCTGCCAG
>SJYT01028020.1:485147-533336 GCA_006410635.1 Cephalophus harveyi | reverse complement strand
CTTATATGCAGAGTACATCATGAGAAACGCTGGACTGGAAGAAACACAAGCTGGAATCAAGATTGCCGGGAGAAATATCAATAACCTCAGATATGCAGATGACACCACCCTTATGGCAGAAAGTGAAGAGGAGCTAAAAGGCCTCTTGATGAAAGTGAAAGAGGAGAGTGAAAAAGTTGGCTTAAAGCTCAACATTCAGAAAACGAAGATCATGGCATCTGGTCCCATCACTTCATGGGAAATAGATGGGGAAACAGTGGAAACAGTGCCAGACTTTATTTTTTTGGGCTCCAAAATCACTGCTGATGGTGACTGCAGCCATGAAATTAGAAGATGCTTACTCCTTGGAAGAAAAGTTATGTCCAACCTAGATAGCATTTTCAAAAGCAGAGACATTACTTTGCCAACTAAGGTCCGTCTAGTCAAGGCTATGGTTTTTCCTGTGGTCATGTATGGATGTGAGAGTTGGACTGTGAAGAAGGTTGAGTGCTGAAGAATTGATGCTTCTGAACTGTGGTGTTGGAGAAGACTCTTGAGAGTCCCTTGGACTGCAAGGAGATCCAACCAGTCCATTCTGAAGGAGATCAGCCCTGGGATTTCTTTGGAAAGAGTGATGCTAAAGCTGAAACTCCAGTACTTTTGCCACCTCATGCGAAGACTTGACTCATTGGAAAAGACTCTGATGCTGGGAGGGATTGGGGGCAGGAGGAGAAGGGGACGACAGAGGATGGGATGGCTGGATGGCATCACTGACTCGATGGACGTGAATCTGAGTGAATTCCGGGAGATGGTGATGATCAGGGAAGCCTGGTGTGCTGCGATTCATGGGGTCGCAAAGAGTCGGATACGACTGAGCGACTGAACTGAACTGAACTGATTTTTCAGTTGCTAAGTCATGCCCAACTCTTTGCAACTCTAGGAACTGCAGCATAGCCAGCTTCCCTGTACTTCACTATCTCCTGGAGCTTGCTCAAACTCAGGCTCATTGAGTTGATGATGCCATCCAATCATCTCATCTTCTGCCTCCCCCTTCTCCTCTTGCCCTCAATTTTTCCCAACATCAGGGTCTTTTCCATTGAGTTGGCTCTTAGCCTCAGATGGCTAAAGTATTAAGTAGTGTTAAAGTGCTAACTGGAAATAGTACAATTTTAGTCAGAGAGAAATGTGAAACTCTATCACATCTTTGGTCCCAGAGTCATAGCTGATGAGTTGACTATAATGCAAAGTCCTTAATGGAATTAGAAAATGTGTGCATGTTTTGAGAAGGTGAGTTGAAGAAGTGGTGTTATTAAACAACACGGATCTGAAATATGGAAATATTTTGCATGTTACAGGAAGTTACTCACGCTGACAAGGTTAAGGGCTGTTCACAACATGATGTGTGTGGTTGAAATATAGTGTCTGAGGTAGTGAGGACTCAGATCAAGGCAGATCCGGTTTAGAAGAGGGTAGGGACTTGGGAGCTGGGAACCTTGGAAATGAGAATTTTTCAGAATAAAGAACAAGTGAAACAGAGACTGTGTCTTTCTTTTTCAGCTTTTGAATCTGGAAGAACATGAAGTCTGATTGATGACTTCATAATATTCACTCAGAATATTAAGATGGAGAAATAGAAACTAAATACACTTGCTAACAAGCTATTTGTTTAGTACTGAGTGAACAAAATCTATGCTCGTTTAAAACTTTATCATATAATTTTATCATTTTATTTTTAAATTACAAGACATTAATCATTTATACAGTTGGATTTTTTATTATGATGTCACAATATACCAATGTTCTCCTTTTTCATGAATTGGCTTAAACTTGTCTTTAACCATGTTTCATTTGCTCATCTGCATGCACACGGAACAACATATACTTTGCTTGAAAATAACAGGTAACACCAGAGACAAAGTGAAATGCTTCTTAGTTTGGAAGCAGTATATATGAACCACTTTGATTTTGTGTAAAAAGATTGATGCCAAGTCAGAAAATTTGGTTCCACATTTTTAGCTTCAGCTCCATGTATAATTTTCTTCACAAGATCATTGTAAGCTTTGGAATCTTTACTAATATAGGATCTTTGCGACAATACCATATTAGTCTCATGGTCTCACAAAGAAAGGCAGTAATAGTGACTGGACTTCAAGATGGATTTTAATGGGGATTCAACTATATGTTATAAATGTGCTTTATGCAGAGGCTACCCTTAGTTTCAGAGGGTGTTTCAAAATGGAAAATAATTCATGTAACATATGTTTTGTTATTTGTGAAAGGCAGTGTGTGTCCATTAATATGAAATGTCCCTAACATTTCAAATTATAAGTTAATAGAAATAGGCTTGCTGTTAGCAGAATGCCTTGTGTAACTTCAGGCATTCACATGTGAAATAGGGAAAGTGTTAATTTTATGATGAGGGCTATTGTTATGATGGTGAATGTTGTTGTATTAAAGGTTCTTTTAATTGTTCATTGACTAGAATACGTTAAATTAGTAATTATATCACCATTATAGGTAGTACTGATGCAGTGGCTTGTGTTAGAAAATATTTGGTGGATGCTTCTATAGCTTACGGGTTAAATTGTTTTATTAGAATGGGGCCCATAGCTGGTATTTTATTTCAAATTTGATTCATGTTAATAACCAGTATGGGCCTGTAGGTTTAATTATTGTCCTGAGATAATAGTAGAATGATAGTAAAATCAATAGAATTATTAGTATGGAAAAGATATAACTAATGTTTTTAGAGTATGGGCCTAACTTATTTAGTAACTGTGATATAGAGTGTGGTGTAACATAATGACATGAAGGATTTTGAATTCACTATTCAGTTCCTATAAATTCTAAAAATAAGAGGGTATAAACTGTTATTACTTACCCTATCAAAGAAACTCTTTTGTCAAACATATTTCTTACATGTGTTATGGGATGCCTGATATGATGAAGGGTAGTTAAACACGTCACATACATAAGGCTAGTGTTAGTGGTGATTTTTTTTTCATAAAAGATCTGTAACTTAATCATATCAAAATCATGGGTAGGGTTTTAGAATTCTTAGAAAGGAGATTATTAAAAAGAGTGTTTTAATGATGAGATTGTCTCTGTATACTTCATATATGTAAGAGTTATGAAATGCTCCTAAAAATAATAAAAGTTTCTTATGATGATGTTGGCATTCTCTGCCAGGAACACATGAATGAGTCTGCTATGTATCCTATGCATACATATTCCGACTCACTTTCTATCAAATCAAATGATTTCTGTCAGAATAGAGATAACTCATATTATGGTTTTAGGGGTCAGGATGGGAAAGTTAATCATATGTGTTCCTGTGTAATAATTAGTACTGAAAGTGTAAATGATCCATTTATTTGTAGAACTGATAAGAGAATAACTGCTAATGTCACTTCATATGACACTGTCTGGGTTACTGCCCATGGAACTCTATTAGTACATCTTTTAAATTTGAAGCTCATTCAGCTCAGAAGATGGAGTAAACAGCCAGGCTTGATATAGATAGTCTATATGTGCTAAGTCGCTTCAGTCGGGTCGGACTCTGTGACCCCATGGACTGTAGCCCACCATGGGATTCTCCAAGCAAGAATACTGGAGTGGGTTGCTGTGTCCTCCTCCAGGGGATTTTCCTGACCAAGGGATTAGAACCCACATCTCTTATGTGTACTACATTGGTGGGCGGATTCTTTACCATTAGCACCACCTGGGAAGCCCAGCTAGTTTATATAGTATGTGTGTTAAGTCACTTCAGTCCTATCTGACTCTTTGTGATCCTATGCCAGGCTCCTCTGTCCATGGGATTCTCCAGGCAAGAATACTGGAGTGGGTTGCCATTTCCTTCTCCAGGGTTTCTTCCTGACCCAGGGATTGAACCCATGTCTCCTACATCTCCTGGCTTGGCAGGCAGATTCTTTACCACTAGAGCCACCTGGGAAGTGCTATATAGTATACCTAGGTTTATACTGATTAGTGTTTTAGAATATGGGAAGAAGAATTCATATAGAAAAAAATAGGGTTAAGCTAGAATTGATACAATAACAAACATAGAAATTGATGGTATTGATGGTCATATGGTTATTTAATAAATAATTTGTTTGCATCAGCAATGGGCTACAATAATCCATAGGGGTTGGAGGTGTTTACTCCTTTTTAGGAGTTGTATATATTCCAGGAATTTTCTTTCAATTACTGTTAGGAATGCTACAGAGAGTAAAATTGGAATAACTAGTGAAAGAATGTTGATTATAAACATGTTGTTTGAAAGAGGAATTGAACTTCTGGGAATAAATGTTTAAGTCTTACCACTCTAACAAAGCCTTTACTTGGACAGGGTATGCATAAGTCAGTTGAACTGGTATTATATCATCAAGGGAAATTAAACTAATCTTAAATTAGTTTGAAGGTGCTTTTGTGACATAGATCTTATGTCTCTTGTCCTTTCTGCCACACAGCAGAGAGAGTCATTAATAGTTGCCCCAAATATTCATACTCAGCCATATTTCTAGTTCTTACTGTAGTTTGGTGGCATCATGTAACTGACCCTGACTGGTGTAAACTATGAATTGAGATGATGTGTGTGTGTTCCTGGATGAGGAGTCATTTCTCTAGAGGCACTTGAAGATGGAGCAGAGCCACTTGCCTTTAGAGAACTCTGAACAAGCACTAAAAGATTTAATTTTCTAATTCTTGTGTTAACTCTATAGCATGTCTAATGTTATGCTGACAAAAATAGAAACTAGACCTTTAAAGAAATGCTGCCAAAAACTTAGCTGCTGCTGCTAAGTCACTTCAGTTGTGTCCGACTCTGTGCAACACCATAGACGGCAGCCCACCAGGCTCCTCCGTCCATGGGATTCTCCAGGCAAGAGGTACTGGAGTGGAGTGCCATTGCCTTCTCCACAAAAACTTACCAAATAAGCACAAAAATAAGCTTAATTGTATGGTCCTGGCTTAGTGGTTGGGTTGGGAAAGTAAGGAAGTTTGGGTGTGTTAGTTGCTTAGTAGTGTCTGACTCTTTGCGACCCCATGGACTGTAGCCAGGCAGCCTCCTCTGTCCATGAAATTCTCCAGGCAAGAATATTGGAGTGGGTAGCCATTCCCTTCTCCAGGGGATCTTCCTGACCCAGAGATCAAACCAGGATTTTTTACCATCCAAGCCACTAGGGAAACCTAAGGAAGCTGTTTATCTAAGCATAAAGAGGTGGAGGTTCATCTTAGAAGTACCAGAACATGTGGGAAATTATAGCTGGAAGGGAAATTCTATGCCTACTGAACTTGTAGCTCTAGGGGAGGAAGTTAGAAACATGTTAATGGAGTGTAGGCATAGCTATGGCTTCCATTTATCAAGGTCTCAGAAGAAAGTAACAGTCTCTAAAAAATGACTAGTCAATTTGTAAGTGTTCAAATGAAAACAATTTCAGACTTTATTTGAAAACTAATGCAAGAGGCAGAAAAGGGACTACTGCAGTGATTGGAAAAATGATTCTTAGAACATTCCACCTAGGAGATTTGCAAACATCTCGAAAGTAGGGCAAGCAGGGCTTTCCTTTTATCAGGAGGAGTAAACAAGGGTAAAAAGAACCAAATGTGGGAGCAAAATAAATGAAGAAATGTTTTTCTTTGGGGTCAGTAGATTCTCAAATTTTTAAAAAATTCCTAAGGATAGGCTCTGACTAAGTGAGTCAATATTCAGGGTCCTATAAAGACAGAAACTTCACTAAAGTTTGGTTTAGTCCGTTAACAAGCACTTTGTGTTGATAGACAAGTGATCACAAACAAGTTCCATTACCTATCTTTCATAAGGCAAAGAATGGGATTTGGTGATTCTAGCTGCCTTTTGCATGAGTAAGCAGGTTATGTGTGTATGGTGGAAGTTACCATTAAGTCTTAGCTTGAGTCATAAGGGGAAGGGTGTTCTTTGCAGCGAGGCTTTCTTTCCTATAACACAGAAAGGTAAGGGGAGTTCTTCAATGCAAACTCTTTTCTAGGAGCACAAGTATCATACAATAAGCTAGAAACTGTTGCAAGCAAAACCTGTGAAATATTCAGCTACTGACAGAGCTGGAAAAGTCAATTGGTATATGGGCTTTGCTAGTGGCTCAGATAGTAAAGAATCTGCCTGCAATGTAGGAGATGTGAGATTGATCCCTGATCTGGGAAGATCCCCTGGAGAAGGAAATGGCAACCCACTCCAGCTTTCTTGTCTGGAAAATCCCATGGGCAGAGGAGACTGTCTGGCTGTAGCCCATGGGATCACAAAGAGTTGGACATGACTTAGTGACTAATAGACAACAACCACCAACAAAAGCAGTATTTAGAAATATGTCTCAAAAGAACTTTCGGTGTGGTAATTAGCACATGGAATATCCTGGTACCCCATAGATGAGAAGGAAACTAAAATTTTCAGGAAATTTTGCTGGCAAAAATCCTAAGATATTGGACAAAAAAACTTTAACTCTTTGAGATTTTAAGAAGAAAAACAATGAACAACAACAACAACAAAAAAAAAAAACTTTGGTCCCTAAGTTTTTTCCTGTAGGAACTGAACTGAGAAGTCTGGCATACTACAGGAGGATACCTTTCCCATTATCCATCTGATATATAGATGAGAAATAGTGAGCTATAAATAATCCCAGAGCGGAACAACACAGAACCAGTAGAATAAGGATTTCTGAGAGAACTGTCAGATCTTGTCAGGAACCCCACGTCCAGACCTACAAGTAAGAAACATTCAAAAACTATCTTCCCAGTGGCATTTGAGAATGGCTGCAGACTAGTCACTGACAAGAAAGGACTTTATTTCCTGTAAGGAGGAAATGTGTGTGTTCTGTGTGTGGGAAAAAGGAATCAGTGACATGCCCGGTGAATAAGACAGATTCAATGCCTTTTCTCTGCATGTAGAAGGTTTATGTTAGTGTGTGCAGATCACTTAAGAGTGAGAAATAACCTATTCTTGAACTCAACTACTTAATATATTTTCTTCTTTTTTTTCTAATTTCGCTACTGCAACATTGCTGAGCATTTTACTACTTACTGTAAATTATAGTAAAGTGTTCTTTTTAAACCATATTTGTTATATTTTTATTACTTCCAATCCCAGCTTGACCATTTGTTTTTTGATTTTTGTTCTATAAACTTACATGTAACATCTACACACATTTCATATATGCATTATTTTTACCCTAAGTAACAAATGTCCCTCTTATTACCAAATTGCCTATTTATAGTACTTGCACTGAAATAATAACTATTCACCTTTCCTTTCAAATACAAAAGAAATACTGATTATGTACTGTGTGATGGAAAGCATTCATTTCAAAAAAGCTCTTTAGCAAATTTATAATCTACTCAGATTTCTTGCAAAGATATTAAGCCTATTAAATTCCAAATAATCAGGAATTTCTTTGAATGTATAATCTTCAGGAATTTCTTTGAATGTAATATTGCTGTGAAAAATAACTTAAATATATAGAGAAAGTAGTTTTTGTTCCTAAGATAAACATAATATTACTTGCTCAAATTTTGGTATAGAAAGAATGGTTATTTTATTCAAATAGAATATATTTGATTGTGATTTGGTCATAATGTGGTATTTGTAACTTATACCTGTATCAGTTGTATAATAAATGAAATACCTAATATACCTGTATTAATCATATAACAAGTGAAGTAGCTGGCTATTAATATTTTATGTATTAAAACATCTGTGATGTAACTATTTGTATAGGAAGTATAAACTATTCAATTCAACAGACATTTATTCTAAATTAATATTTCTTACACATAGTTATGGTTATAGGGTCAAATCTATTAGATATGCAATGCAAATTATATCTGGTTTCATATCATGTTAATAAATAAACTTTCCTACTTTTTGTGGGATTACATGAAAACAACGAACATCAACCCATTCATTTCTACATAGTAACAACTATGCCCTTTTCCTCAATAAGTGTTCAGACAGTTGTAAACCTCCGTATACTCACATTGTCTCCATACTCAAACTACTTTCTTCCCAAAATTTCTAGATTGTTTCTTATATATGCATTCTGGTAACCTATGTCATAAATCTAAAAATTCACAGAATAAAATGATAGCTATTATGGTATCAGAATTGCCATTCTATAATCCTTTCTCTGCACTAGGTTATTCTTTGGTTTTCAGTTAAGCTAAAGAACTACACTGATATGTAGGCATTAATCATGTAACTCCTCAGGCATCTCTGAGAATCTAATGATGTTAAAAAAGGAATAACTCTATTTTCTATTCCCTTGCTACTCAAAATGTGGTCCATTTATCAGGCACAGTAGCATTCCCTAATAGCTTCTTAGAAACACAGAATCTGAGGCGCTACTCAAAACATACCAAACTCAGAATCTACAGTTTGATAAGATGATCCATGTGATTTCTGCAGTTGCATTAAAGCTGGGAATATACTACCTTATTCCCTGTAGTATAATTCATATTTTTCTTTTGATATAACTAAGATGAAAATAGGTCATAATGAATTTGATTCTGCAACCAAAATTTTCTACTAAATTTGTAAAAAGAAAAATGTTTATGGGACTTAAGTAAAAAGACAAACTTCTGCCCACCACTCTCCCACTCATTTTTCACAAAGTCCAACACATTCCTGATTCATCATTCATTAATACTCTTTGTGGAAATATCCCACATTTTAAGTTGAAATTCTCAACATAATAACTAATCTTCCATCTCTAAAGTAGTGGTTTCATACATGATCATAACTATGAAAAAGGATTTCTGACCTCAGATTAAGAATGAAAAATAGAAATAAGTGATTTCCTCTCTTTCTTAAATTGTGTACTCATATTTATGATGCACAAAGGAGAAGCAAAAATGATATGTCTGCAGTGTTATTGGAAAATATTGCAATAATATGATATTCATTCCATTACTCATTTTTCCTATCATTCAGAGAAATCTAAATTTTATTCTTTGTAGAGGCAGTGATTTGTACAAGAATATTTTTTATAGAAATATTGAAGAAACTGTGTATGTAAGGCAATTAGGAACTTGCCTAGATACAAATTCATTGAGCTAAAAAAAATATGTTCCAATTGCCATTCAAGCTTGAAAAGAGCAAAACATCAGTTTGCAGAACCAGAAAAGGGCCTTGGAGAGCCATAGGAGAAGATGAAAATCATCATTCTGAGTGCGCTAAGGAAATTAGTCTGAGATAGCCCCTCCCTTCTGATACTCATTTACATCTTAAAAGGAGTCCTGAAATTGGCCTATAGAAGAATTTTTTAAACAAAAGTCAGTAAAAGAGAAAATATTGGATTATAATAATTGACTTTCTACATGTGACTTTCACTTTATTTTTAGAAACACTCCTTTTATTGTTACCCAGCTTAAGCATAAAAAAATGTTGTTGAAATTATTAAGTTCTTTGCCTGTAATATATGTTTGTGAGATAATGAACCATATTTTCCAACTGTGTAAACTGTACCATGGAGATTAAGGAGCACTTTTAGAAGTTGGGAGAAATCTTTTGGGTCACTGGGACACCACTTACGAAACTAGCACTCATTATACTAAATGACACCCTAGTGGCTTGGAAAGGTTAATAGAGCTTTCAAGAAATTATGACTCCTTGAGAACAAATTGTTCAACCATAATCATGTTATTTGCAGTGCATCTGGCTAGATGTTTGTAAATAAAGATCTTCATGTGGTGTCATAAATTATAGAGTATTTTTGTGTATATGAGAATAAGCTAATTCAGTTTTAAAGATGACTATAACATTGTATGTTTATATGAATAAAGCAGATATAGTTTCTCTCTTTCCTTTCAAAGGTAAATATTTCAATATGTTCTACAAAATATCACAACTATTAAGTCCATTGGATTCCAGTGTTGCACCTCACTCAGGCACAGACAATTATTGATGATTTATACATACAGAATGACAGTATTTACTTGTGACTGCTATGTGAAGACATTAGGATGTGATTCATACACATTATTTCCATTGTTACAAAAATATTTAGTATATGTCACATAGTATGTGTTATGGGATATAATATGCATAGCTTTTATTGTGATTTTACTATGTCCAAGCACCTTATGTGAGTTATCTTACTAGTTCCTCTTAATCATTATAATAAATATGATAGATAATACATTATTATGCTGAAACATTTAAGAACATATTAAAAAGATGAAAAGAATAAATAAATAAAATAAAAAGATGGTCTTTAGAGAATAAGCAAGTCATATGTGTAGATCCATCTTAAAGTTTGTTTGGATTTTTCTGCTCTGTACTACAACAGGCTTCCCTATGGCTCAGACGGTAAAGAAAAGTGAAGTGGCTCAGTCATGTCCAACTCCTCTTCACGACCCCATGGACATCTACCAGGCTCCTCCGTCCATGGGATTTTCCAGGCAAGAGTACCGGAATGGGTTGCCATTTCCTTCTGCAGGGGACCTTCCCGACCCATGTGTTAGACTAAGCGCTCAATGAATATTGCTACTCTGACATCTGTCCCGGTGATGACATTCCTTTCTAAAACTTAAGGCTAACCTGAGACTTTCTATGCAAGTTAAGGAAAAACACATAACATTACACAGTAAAGTGATGGCCAATTTTAACCTCATCTTTTACTCAGTGACATAATCATTATACAAAAGTCCTTTTAATCTGCTTAACATTTTATTCCTAAATTTCTCTTTGAACTTCTCTTGGAAGAACCCTAACATCTTTATGTAAGAATAACAGACTCGAACCACTTGAAACAAGAGTGGAGACTTCTTTAAAGGGGATCTGTTTGTTCTGGAATACCATGAAAGAAGGCAGCTAATTCAGCAGATTACTAGCTTCAAAGCAGTTCATTTTGACCATCTTGGAAGCCCAAACACTTCATGGTCAGCATACAAATGTGATTTAACGACTAGTTTGACAAGTGCATTATAAAAGCTATATGAAAGAGAAAAGAGTACAGTGAGGGGCTGGGGAATGAGTGAAAGCTTCATTTTGACAGGAGTCTAGTTTAGGATTGCTAAACTGTTATTTCAACAGCCAGAGTTCATGCATTCTGCTGTCCAGTCTGAATTAAGCTGTTACTCCTGGTTAGATTCTTTTTTCCTCTTCTGAATCAAGACTTTGTCTTCCTTTTTCTTAAATGGCTAAAAGTATTTCAAATGACATTCAAAAACCCAGAGGACTAAACAGGGCATTCTTCAGAAGTAGGCTTGTCAGAACTAAAACTTGCAAAAACAAAAATGAAACTCCTATAAGAAATTAGGTATCAAAGTTTTCATCAAATAATTACTTATCATATATGGCATCATCAGCTCTTGATTATACATGTTAGCAGAGAGGACCAGTGACCCAGATAATCAAGAAATCATTTATTTGATTTTGGAATGTGTTTTTTCTTTTCTTTTCTTTATTTTGTTTCTTTATTTTTTTGATCTTGGGTATATCTGGAGTTCTCAGGATTAGAAATGGAAGCAAATGAGGAAGTCACACTGTTTGACTCAAGGAACCAGGAAAAACCACTCAGATTCTCGACCTTAAACTTGTCTCCAGCTTTGCTTTTGATTCTACTAGAAGTTAAGACTTCTTTTCCAGACTACCAACGTTCCCCTTTTCAGGCTGCAATGTTTCTGGCTATATCTTTCATTAAGTGAAGGAGGAAATGCTCTTTGGGAGTGGAAAAACTTCCCTTTCTAGTGGCAATAGGAAGACCATGAAATAAGGATGAAATAAGGAAATGAAGTAAGTAAGTATGAAATAAGGGGAAAAAAAAAAAAAAAGGTACTGAATGATCTTAAATGGCTTACTAAATTCTGTACCTTCACTTTTCTTCCTGCACAAGCTAATTCTAATGAAAGTGAAATACGATCCAGGGACAAAGCCCTTAGCCTTTAGTACATATTTTGTTCTGTATAACAACAGCTGCATTTTATTGGCTTGAGATTGAAGGAAGCTTTACTTCTGCCAAATCATATGGTGAATTATCAATCTATAAGAGAAGAATTAAATATAATATAACCCTACAGGAAAAATGCAAACAACATTGCAGAATAAATGAAAGGCATCATTGCTCTACTACCCAAGTGAAACATTTAAAAATGATGCATTTTAAAAATGCAAGGTGTCAAAAGGTCACGAGGGAGGAAAGCATTGTAATGCAGATGAAAAACACAACCAGGAAGCTGCGGGTTTATCAAACAAAAGGCCCTATCAGCTGCTTGCAGTTATTTCCTTTTATTATCCTAAATGTAACAAACTTGTTTCATTTTAATTACTTGCTACAGCAAGCAATGTACTGCGTCACTTTTGTTAGGTGATGGTTTCATTATACTGCTGGTTTACTTATTAATGGTTTGTTTATTAACTCCCTGATACAAACATCTGTATTATCTGAATGCAAGACCTCTCCTTAAGTCATGCAGAACTTGTTCACAATAACAATAAATGATGCAGAGTTTTTGAAATATGTGTAAACACTAACTGTAAATTGGAAGGTGTTATGCAATAATTCGTCAAATCCATTTTCTGCTTTTGAAAGAGAAAGTAACATTTCATAATCTAATTACGTCCTGGCAGTAACTTGTGTTGATCATGAAAGTGAAAGTGAAGTTCAGTTGTGTCTGACTCTTTACGACCCCGTGGACTGCAGCCCATCAGGCTCCTCTGTCCATGGAATTCTCCAGGCAAGAATACTGGAGTGGGTTGCCATTTCCTTCAGACAGTGGTATTTTTGATGATTTTATTGTTTCACCTCAGTAATTCTCAGGTTAGCCCGGATTTGTTATGCTTCTAGGATATTAATTCCACGCCATTAAAACTATACAACATCTGTTTATTTGTAGATTCACGCCAAAAGGTTAGCCTCCCAAATATCAAATTGAAATGATCATTCATTAACAACGTAGTTTCACTGTGTATTATCCCTGTATCCAACCTCAAAATCAACCTGAATTATTCCAAATGAAGGTATTAGCTTCTTACCAAACATTCCCAGTGGTTCTCAAAATTTATGGTACATAACACTCCAGGAGAGCTTTTTTAAAATGCAGATTCCTAGGCTCAACCATCAGACTGTATTAGTATATAAATTCAGTGGTGAGGATTAAAAGTCTCTGCTTTTTAACCAACACCATAGGCAATTTTCATTAGGATGGTTTGTAACACATTTTTAGAACTTACTGACACATCGATTACTTGTGAAAAGGAACTTAGTTGTCATCCTATAACACAAAACTGCTTTTCAACTTGCTATTTATTAATCCTAAGGGTAAGTACTACATTGAAATGAATTTAGGCAACCTACTCCAGTATTCTTGCCTGGAGACTCCCATGGACAGAGGAGGCTGATGGGCTATAGTTCATGGAGTCACAAAGAGTTGGATGTGACTGAGCGACTGACACTTTCACACTGCTACAGAGAAGAGGGTAATTCAATTTTGAGAACTGGGTAGTCGCAAGGAATTTTCTGACCCTTTGGAAATTCGCAAAACCAAAGTCAGCTACAGTGTAAACCCACTCTAACTGCATTTGTTGGAATGAAGTTTTAAAAATTATCTTTACTTAAATGCAAAGGTGCCCCACAAGGAGAGCAAGCTCCAACCCTTTTTCACTGGTCAGTGATTGTTAAAGTAGTTCCTATGCAGATAAAACATTTATTCTTCATTGCTTTACTTCAGCCAGCTTAAAACTGATGCCTAGATTTTCAACACTGTTCTTACCTTAGTCCAGGGACACTACCCTCTCTCACTTAGATTATAAAAACAACTTACTAGCTGATCTCAGTGACAAATCCCTTTCTTCATCTTGCATCATGTTCTATATTCCAGTAAAATTAGTCATTTAAGAAAGGAAAGTAAATATTTCATTACCTTTTAAAGCACTAATGGGTCAGTTTACAGTGTCCGAAGAAGGGTCAAAACTTCAATTCCTTTGTTCTAAGATACTTCATTATTTTGAAACTATGATCTTCTGCGAAAACTATCAATCAACTGTGAGGGTAGAATAAAAACATCTTAAGACATATAGACTCTCACAAGAGTAACTTTGAGACAGTTTCTTTAGGAAATAATTGGATGATGTGTATGCCCAAAGTGATATATACATTAAATATTAAGTAAAGCATGCATTTGGAAATGATTTTTAGAGGAAAATACAAAATGGATTATTTTGTTGTGTATGTGTATTTAACAGAAATAATATAAACTATTGGTCTACTATAGAATGTATTATACACATAATAGAGAAATTGTATTAATACAACATAGGCTCTTCTCTCTGTAATGTATATTAAATAGGCAATTTATAATGTGTATTGCTGCTGTGCTGTTGTGTTAGTCACTCAGTTGGTCTGACTCTATGCAACCCCATAGACTGAAGCCCACCAGGCTCCTCTGTCCATGAAATTCTCCAGGCAAGAATACTACAGTGGGTTGCCATGCCCTTATCCAGGGGATCTTCCTGACCCAGGGATTGAACACAGGTCTCCTGCATTGCAAGCAGATTCTTTACCATTTGAGCTACCCAGGATGTCAAATGTATATTAAATAAATATTAAAATGCCACAACAAAAAAAGAAGTAAACAAAGAAAAAGAGATAATTTAAAATAAACAGAATGAAGAGATAAAGGGAGTTCCCAGGACAAGACAATTAGGATGACAACTGTATATAGGATTTGTGAAATAATCCATTAGAATTTAAGCCGATTATATGACTTGGGAGATGTTTTATTAGGAAGATAAATTTCATACATTATCTTCAGATGGTGACTTTAGCCATGAAATTAAGAGACACTTGCTTCTTGGAAGAAAGGAAAACCTAGACAGAATATTAAAAAACAGATACATTACTTTGCTGACAAAGGTCCATCTAGTCAAGGCTATGGTTTTTCCAGTAATCATGCATGGATGTGAGAGTTGCACCATAAAGAAAGCTGAGCACTGAAGAATTAATACTTTGAACTGTGGTGCCGTAGAAGACTCTTGAGAGCCCCTTGGACTGCAAGGAGATCAAACCAATCAATCCTAAAGGAAATCAGTTCTGAATATAAATTGAAAGGACTGATGCTGAAGCTCCAATCCTTTGGCCACCTGACATGAAGAACTGACCCTGGAAAACACTCTGACGTTAGGAAAGATTGAAGGCAGGGGGAGAAGGGGACACCAGAGGATAAGATGTTTGGATGGCATCACTGACTCAATGAATATGAATTTGGGCAAGCTCTGTGAGTTGGTGATGGACAGGGAAGCTTGACCTTCTGAAGTCCACGGGGTCACAAAGTGTTGAATATGACTGAGCAACTGAACTGAACTGATGTATCTCAACATAGCAGAGGAGCGTGAGGTAGTCAGTGAGTTTGGAATAGAAATTATAATAGAGACATAAAATTAAGCAAATGAAGCAAGATAATTATTAGTACCAAGAAAATAAGCATTTTTCATGGAAATAAATAATCATATTTTGCTGTGTGGTTACATTTTTGAATAGAATTTACATACTCATAACATAAATCTTGAATATTTATCTAACCAACATTTTCATAAAATGTTCTTGGAAAGACGGACTGAGAAGAAGAGTGTGCTGTATCATAAATGAGATATAAATCATCATGAACACCAGGAGGCAAAGTTTAGTTTTTCCATTCTGATGTCTCCATTTGGTATTTCAATCTGAGAAACAATGGTGAAATTATGTAAACATGGCAATATTCCTTACCTAATACTAATTTAGAGTGAAATGGGAAAAACATGAAATGCTGGTAACTAAAAAATACATCTCTCCTATAGTTTACACTTTCAAAACAAAGTAAATGCAGTTTTTGACCTCAGTTCTCTTCTTTATTTCAAGCACTCCAGATTTTCTACCAATCTGATAATGGAGTTATCCAGACTAAATGTTTCTCATCCCTCAATTACTTTATGATTATTGGCCTGGATACTTTCATTATGATTTATTGGTAAGATGGTTAACTAGTAGTATAGTAAATATAGGACAGTTTTAATGTGGGCTTGGTCTTTGCTTGTTCTGAGTCCAATTGGTATCTTGGCTGTTGTCATACTGAAGTCAGAGCAATGTAAGCTATTATAGAAGTTTGAAAAACAAAATAATGTAGACTACTCCAATGGTTTGAAATGTTGTTTGACAGAGAGAAAAACAAAAACTATGTTTCTGATCTTTTGCACAAATCTTTGCTTTCTAATTGGAAATAGTGATGGTATTCACCTCATTGAAAGTCAGGCTTTAGCTCTAAGTTCATTTCTACACTCATCTTCCAACTCTTGTACCCCTGTTCCTTCCACTAACAGAGATAAACATGTTTACCTCAGAGCACCAAATTTTGCCATTCGCAAAATGAGGGGAATAGAAAAGTGAAAGTCACCCAGTTGTGTCTGACTCTTTGCAACCCCATGGACTATACAGTCCATGGAATTCTCCATGCCAGAATCCTGGAGAGTGTAGCTGTTCCCTTCTCCAGGGGATCTTCTCAACTCAGGGAACTGCTATATAATTTAGAATACTACTTTTAGCACCAACATATGCTATTCTAAAGTTGGTAATTAATAAGGTAGATCATACATCTGCTTTTTTATAAATTAAAGAAAGTAGATAATTTCAAACTATATTTGAAAAGTTGTATAAAATTGTGCATGTGTGTGTGCTCAGTCATGTCTGACTGTGCCTTCCAGGCTCCATTGTCCATAGAATGTTCCAGCCAAGAATACTCGGGTGGGTTGCCATTTCCTCCTCCAGGGGATCTTCCAGACTCAGGGATCAAACCAACATCTCCCGAGTCTCCTGCATTGGCAGGTAGATTCTTTGAATTTTGCAAACATACAGGGTTTTGTTAACTCCATCAACACAGAATATAGTAAATCATGTAGGTATAAATTTAGATATTAAAAAGTTTAAAATGAAAAGACAAGTAAATAGTTTCTTGATTTTCTGGATGTTATTTTAACATTGTCATATGTGCAGCTATAACTAAAATGGCTTTACATCAAAGACATAATTCTTTATGAAAATTTTAAAATTTATGTAAAATATATTTACATTTTAATAAAATTCAAAAGTGTTTTAAAAATTAATTTTAAAAAGTATACTCAATATGAAATTTTAGTTGGAAAAACAGATATCTCATTTAGAAAAATATATTTGAAGGTATATATTTGTTAACTAAAATTTTATATCTCACATGTCGGATGATAAGCTTTTGAATACAAGGCCACTTTATCAAGCATTTTCTGTTTGGATTTTTTTTTTTTAATCTTTTTTTCTTTTCTGGGGGATGCTTTATAGATGTCACACATATTTAAAAGTTACACCCTTAAATAATTATATTGCAGTCAGAACCAGCAAAAAGCTGGCAGGAATAGTCAGCCAAGCCCAGACATGGACAGATGTATATGGAAGGATAGGAGATGGACAGGTACTGTCCAGCTGTAGATAAGATCAGAGTGCAGCTAAGGCTAATGTTGGCAGGGGAGGGGCTGGGGAATAGTATTTCAGCAATGCAGGAGTACAACCCCAGGAACCTGGCCTAGAGGGCCGGCAATGGCTCACATGTTGTGGGTCCTCCTTGTGAGTTGGGGCTCCTAGCCCACCAGCTTGGACATGAGGTTCTTCTTGTAGACCATGATGTCTCTAGGCCACCTGATGATTGTCTACTACTCACAGAACTACAATTCTTGTGCAACTTGCTGAAGGAGTTTGAAACCATGACTGATCAGCATCACACAACCCTCAAAATGACTGATGCCATCTTCTAGGGCATTGATGGTATCAATATCCAGGTTCATCCAAGAAGAGCATGTAGGTGTTCTGCCGGGCCATACACCCTCAAGACTTCTGCCCATCAGATAGGTTCTGAATGGGATGACCTGATGTTTCCCAATGAGACAAGTTGCACAGTCATCTTCTTCATTTCTTCCTTCACTTTGCTGTCTGGATAGCATTCATCATGCACTCCAAAGGCAAAAGATCTAAGTCTGCCTGCTCTTGTAAATGCTGATGGTAATGTACTCTTTTGATGTGAGAGTGTTTTCAGGTCATTCTGTCTGCAATTAGTAGCTTTCCAGTGATCACCTTCAGAAGAGCTGACCTCTTTGTTCCATTGGGCCCCACCAAAGTCATTCATGTGTCGAAACTGACATGTAATTTTAGATTGTTGTGGATGCAAGTCCTGTCTTTTGTTTATTTGAAGTGACATTTAGCACGATGATAATGGGTGGAGGGATCATTCCACATGGTGAGAAATAAAATGACAGTGTCTTGTCACTCACAGCTCTCTCTGTTAGCCCTGAGGTCATCGTTTTCTGTAGTGTCTTCTTGCTGCGGGTCTGCTGAATCAGCTTGGCATTACCATGACTGAACCAAACAGTATAGTTCTTAATGTATGCAATTTGATTTTGCTCCCTGTGAAACCTCTTCATCTGATTCTCTTTCACCTCTGGTCATGTCCTCACATACTGACCACAATTACCCAACAAGAAACTTCAGTTTCTTGTTTCAAGTGTTAATGTTGTTGATATAAACATTATTCAGAAAGTCTTGGGAATGGGAGATGAGGACCTAGATGTGCTTAAAAGCCTTTAGTTCTTAAATACACACAAGCATGAAGGTCCAGGTAGTTGGCGGGCTCATCCAGAAGCAGCATGAAGCACTGAATAATTAAGAAGGAATTTGACTATAAAGTGTTTTTTGTTTTGTTTTGGTTTTCGCATGTGTTCATCTTTGCCAATCACCTGACCCAGTGTAGTTCAACAAAATCAGAAGGAAACCTCCCAGTTACTTGCTCCTGGAAAAAGTGGAAACTTTATCTAATGTTTTGAATGTTTCTTGTGTCTGCACAAAGGACTGGTTATTGTATGTATCACCTGAGTTGGACTGCTTGGGGAACTAGTGATGTAATTTGGGTTAGATGTTGAAGACCTGTAACATGGGGCATTAGAGTAGCAGGGAATATGAAGCTCTATAGGTAGGTGATGGAGGGAGCAAACAATGTTAGGTATAGTAACTCAATAGAAATTGAAGCTAAGTGCTACTGGGGGTGAGTATTTTGTTGTTCAGTGGCTAAGTCGTGATCAACTCTTTGCAACCCCATGAACTGCAGCACGCCAGGCTCCTCTGTCCTTCACTATCCCACTGAGTTAGCTCAAACTCATGTCCATTGAGTCTGTGTTGCCATCCAACCATCTAATCCTTTACTGTCCAATTCTTCTTCATCCCTTGATCTTTAGAATCATGGTCTTTTCCAATAAGTCAGCTCTTTGTATCAGGTGGCCAAAGCATTGGAGCTTCAGTTTCAGCATCAGTCTTCCAATGAATATTCAGGGATGATTTCCTTTAACATTGACAAATTTGATCTCCTTGCTGACCAATGGACTCTCAAGAGTATTGTCCAGCACCACAGATCGAAAACATCAGTTCTTTAGTGCTCAACTTTGTTTGTGGCTCAACTCTCACACCCATATATGACTATTGGAAAAACCATAACTTTGACTATACAGACCTTTTTTGGCAAAGTGATGTCTCTGTTTTGAACATGCTGTCTAGGTTTGTCATGGCTTTTCTTCCAAGGAATAAATATCTTTTAATTTTGTGGCTACAGTCATGGTCACAGTGATTTTGGAACCCAAGAAAATAAAATCTTCCAATGCTTCCACTTCTTTCTGATCTATTTGCCATGAAGTAATAGGCAAATTCAAGGCATTAGATCTGATAGACAGAATGCCTGAAGAACTATGGATGGAGGCTTGTGACATTGTACAAGAGGCAGGGGTCAAGACCATTACCAAAAGAAGAAATGTAAAAAGTCAAAATGGTTATCTAAGGAGGCCTTGCAAATAGCCATGAAAAGAATAAAAGTGAAAGGAGAAAAGGAAAAGGAAAGAAAAGGGAAAGTAGAAAGGGAAAGATATACTCATTTAAATGCAGAGTTCCAAAGAATAGCAAGGAGAAATAAGGAAGCCTTCCTCAGTGATGAATGCAAAGAAATAGAGGAAAACAATAGAATGGGAAAGACTAGAGATCTCTTCAAGAAGATTAAAGATACCAAGGGAAATTTTCATGCAAATATGAGCACAATAAGGGACAAAAAATGGTATGGACCTAAGAGAAGCAGAAGATATTAAGAAGAGGTAGCAAGAATACACAAAGCACTATACAAAGGCAATCTTCATGATCCAGATAATCATGATGGTGTGATCACTCACCTGAAGCCAGACATCCTGGAATACAAAGTCAAGTGGGCCTTAGGAAGCATCACTATGAGCAAAGCTAGTGGAGTTAATGGAATTCAAGTTGAGCTATTTCAAATCCTAAGAGATAATGCTGTGAAAGTGCTGCACTCAATATGCCAGCAAAGTTGGAAAACTCAGCAGTGGCCACAGGACTAGAAAAGATAAGTTTCCATTCTAATCCTAAAGAAAAGAAATGCCAAAGAATACTCAAACTACTGCACAGTTGCAGTCATCTCAAGCTAACAGATTAATTCTCAAAATACTCCAAGATAGGCTTCAAGAGTATGTGAACCATGAACTTCCAGATGTACAAGCTGAATTTAAAAAAGGCAGAGGAACAAGATATCAAATTACCAACATCCGTCGGGTCATCAGAAAAGCAAGAAAGTTCCAGAAAAACATCTACTTCTGCTTTATTGACTATGCTAAAGCCATTGACTGTGTGGATCACAACAAACTGTTGAAAATTCTGAAAGAGAAGGAAATACCAGACCACTTGATCTGCCTCCGGAGAAAATCTGTATGCAGGTCAGGAAGCAACAGTTAGAAGTGGACATGGGACAACAGACTGGTTCCAAATTGGGAAAGGAGCATATCAAGGCTGTATATTGTCACCTTGCTTATTTAACTCATATTCAGAGTACAACATGAGAAATGCTGAACTGGATAAAACCAGCTGGAATCAAGATTGCTGGGAGAAATATCAATAACTTCAGATATGCAGATGACAACACCCTTATGGCAGAAATTGAAAAAGAACTCCAAAATCACTGCAGGTGTTGGCTGCTCCATTAAATTAAAAGATGCTTGCTCCTTGGAAGAAAAGTTATGACCAAACTAGACAGCATAGTAAAAAGCAGAGACACTTTGCTAGAAAATGTTCATCTAAAGTATGGTTTTTCCAGTAGTCACATATGGATGTGAGAGTTGGATGATAAAGAAAGCTGAGCACCAAATAATTGATGCTTTTGAACTGTGGCATTGGAGAAGATTCTTGAGAGTTCCTTGGACAGCAAGGAGATCCAACCAGTCCATCCCAAAGGAAATCAGTCCTGAATATTCATTGGAAGGACTGATGCTGAAGCTGGAACATGATGGGAAGAACTTACTCATTTGAAAAGACCCTGATACTGGGAAAGACTGAAGGGAGGAGAAGAAGGGGACAACAGAGGATGAGATGGTTGGGTGGACATGAGTATGGACAGGGAGGTGATGGACAGGGAGGCCTGGCAGTGCTACAGTCCATGGGGACACAAAGAGTTGGACACTACTGAGGGACTGAATTGAACGGAACTGAAATGAACAGGGAAATTAAGGTAGTTTTGAGAAATAATTGAAACTCTAGCTTGGCTGATTGGTGAAGAGACTCATCCTGCAAAAAAATGGTTCCTAAAGACTAGGAGAGAATTCTCTTTTTTATTATTATTAATATCATAAATCATATGTGTACAAACAGGGAAACATGAAACAACTAAAAAAGCAAAGCAAATCCCACAGACTGATCTACAGAACATGTATCTCTAAATTACTGAACAAAAAAACTAAAACTTCTGCCTAAATAATGTTCAATGAGGGAACAGATTTATGTTTTTAGGCAACTAAACAAAATCAGGAAAATACTGCATAAACAAAATGAGAATATCAATAAATTTAAACTATCAATATATAAAGAGAACCAAATAGAAATTTTGATGTGAAAGATACAATAAGTGAGTTGAAAAAAATCACTAAAATTACTCAAAGGTAGACTTGACTAGGCATAAATTATTAGCAAATTTCAAGACAAATTATTTGAAATTATCAACTCAGTTCAGTTGCTCAATCGTGTCTGACTCTTTGTGCCCCCATGAACCGCAGCACACCAGGCCTCCTTGTCCATCACCAGCTGCTGGAGTCTACCCAAACCCATGTGCATTGAGTCAGTGATGCCATCCAACCATCTCATCTTCTGTCATCCCCTTCTCCTCCTGCCCTCAATCTTTCCCAGTATCAGGATCTTTTCAAATGAATCAGCTCTTTGCATCAATTGGCCAAAGTATTGGAGTTTCAGCTTCAATATCAGTCCATGCATGACTACTGGAAAAACTATGGCTTTGAATAGACGGACCATTGTTGATGAAGTAATGTCTCTCATTTTAACATGCGGTCTAGGTTGGTCATAACTTTTCTTCCAAGGAGTAAATGTCTTTTAATTTCATGGCTGCAATCACCACCTGCAGTGATTTTGGAGCCCTCCAAAATAAAGTCAGCCACTGTTCCCACTGTTTCTGCATATATTTGCCATGAAGTGATGGGACCAGATGCCATGATCTTCATTTTCTGAATGTTGAGTTTTAAGCCAACTTTTTCACTCTCCTCTTTCACTTTCATCAAGAGGCTCTTTAGTTCTTCTTCGTGTTCTACCATAAGGATGGTGTCATCTGTATATCTAAAGTGAAAGTGAAAGTGAAGTCGCTCAGTCGTGTCCGACTCTTTGCGACCCCGTGGACTGTAGCCCACCAGGCTCCTCCGTCCATGGGATTCTCCAGGCAAGAACACTGGAGTGGGGTGCCATTTAAGGTCATTGATATTTCTCTTGGCAATCTTGATTCCAGCTTGTGCTTCCTCCAACCCAGTATTTCTCATGATGTACGCTGCATGTAAGTTAAATAAGCAGGGTGACAATATACAGCCTTGATGCACTCTTTTTCCTATTTGGAACCAGTCTGTTGTTCCATGTTCAGTTCTAACTGTTGCTTCCTGACCTGCATATTTTTCAAGAGGCTGGTCAGGTGGTCTGGTATTTCCATCTCTTTCAGAATTTTCCAGTTTATTGTGATTCACACAGTCAAAGGCTTTGGCATAGTCAATGAAGCAGAAATAGATGTTTTTCTGGAACTCTCTTGCTTTTTTGATGATCCAGCAGATGTTGGCAATTTTTTTCTCTGGTTCCTCTGCCTTTTCTAAAACCAGCTTGAACATCTGGAAGTTCACGGTTCACGTATTGCTGAAGCCTGGCTTGAGGAATTTTAAGCATTACTTTACTAGCATGTGAGATGAGTGCATTTGCATGGTAGTTTGAGCATTCTTTGGCTTTTCCTTTCTTTCTGATTAGAATGAAAACTGACCTTTTCCAGTCCAGTGGCCACTGCTGAGTTTTCCAAATTTGCTGGCATATTGAGTGCAGCACTTTCACATTATCAACTCAAAGGAGAAAAAAAAAAAAAAAAAAACAATGAAAAATTGGAGAAGGAATACTCAAATAACTAAAATCAGAAATTAAAGATGAGTAATTACAGCCAATGCCATAGCAATAAAAAGTTGTAGAACATGATATTGTGAACAGCTGTGTGGCAACAAAGTAGAAAAAATAAATGTATTTATTTCTAAAAACATACAACCTAGCAAGTCTCAATTATGAAGAAATAGAATATCTGAGTAGACCAGTAACTTGTTAAAGATATTGAATCAGCAATCAAAAACCATCCAACAGAAAAAAGCCCAGGACCAAATGCTTTACTGGTGAATTCTATCAATTAGAGAAATATAACAATTCTTTTCAAGTTCTTCAAAAAGTTGAAGAGGAGTAAACATTTTCAGTCTTATTCTGTAAAGCCAGCATTACCATGACACCAAAGCCAGACAAGGATATCATGCAAAAATAAAACTACAAATCAACATCCCTAATATTATTATTAATATAAAACCTCAATAAAATATTGGCAGACTGAATTCAACAGAGCATTAATTTTTTTTTTTCTAAATGAAAGGATTTTTCAACATATGAAAATCCGTGAATGCACTGTTCCATACTAATAGGGTGAGGACAAAAATTATGTGGTCATCTCAATTGATACAGAAATGCAGAAAAAATGACAAAATCCACGTCTTTTCATGATAAAAACACTTAACAGCCAAGCATACAATGAAATTTCCTCAACGTAGTAAACACTGTATATGAAGAGACAACAACTAACATCATATTCAGTGGTTAAAAATGAAAACTTTTCTTCTCAGAAAAATTGTTAGAAAACACCACCAACTCCACATGAATTTGAGCAACAGAGGGATAATGGAGGACAGAGGAGCCTGACATGCTACAGACCATGGAGTCACAAAGAGTCAGACATGACTTAGCAACTAAACAACAGCAGTGACACTTTAACTTGCCTTATTCCCAACTCTCTACCCAACCCTGCAGAAACTATAAAAATCAATAGTCCCATGACTGCAGTATAAGCCAACAGCCTAGCAGCCACTGGAAGGTACAAAACAATGTTAGTATGCCTCTAATGCAAAATTCTTAGAGAATTGCAATTATTTGACATCTCTGACAATTCCCCCAGAAATCCTCATTTCAAGGCTTATATGTATATGACTTGAAACAGAACTTTCTCTGTGTGAGCAATCTTTTTCTGAGGACATTTGTTAAAAATAAACAGTGCAACTATTTTTTCCCTGAAAAAAGGAAAGTATGAGAATAATGTTTCATTAAATAAAGAGATGGAAATAAAGAGCTGAAAATTTTATTTAAACAAACAAAAAAGAACTTCTGGACTTGGAAAATAAAACAAATGTAAAATTCATGAGAGCAGTTCAACAGGAAATTTCAGCTGGCAGAAAGAATTATTTGTGAACTTAAAGATGGGTCAGTTGATATTAGAGTTTCCCAGGTGGTGCAGTGGTAAATAATTTGCCTGCCAATGCAGGAGACCCTATAAAGAACTCAAAACTCTACAATTAAAGGAGACTGACACAGTTTTAAAATTAGAAAATATTTGATTCTTGCTTTTATCAAAGAAAAAAATGATTGAGAGCTTCAGAGACATCACTATACATTTCTCTCTGGCCCTTAAATGTATGCCTCTAATCTCAGAGCCAACAATCATTAATCAAATCGTTCTCTCAACTGGAAGAGATATGAGGTTCCTAGCTATAGCATTTTTTCTTCTTCTTCTACTACATCTGATTCACCTTAGCCAGGAAAAATTCTCTATTTTTAAGGACTTATGTGATCATATTGGACCCACCTGTCTAATCTAATATCTCCATTGAAGGCCCATAACCTTAATTACATCTGAAAAATTCTGTTTTCCACATAAAATATTTAAAGATTCTAGACATTAGGACATAGACATGTTTGGGAGGGCTAGTAAGAAACTAGCCCTCCCAAACTATATGTAACTGTCCATACTGCTTCATGCATCACCTGCAACCCCATACTGTGAGTTCCAAGTGATTAATCAGGTAGATGGACCTCCACCCCATCCTTTGCATGTTCTGTAGAATCAGACAGCAGCACTCTGATTGCCCCAGTTGGCAGTGTTGTTGGAGTCTTATCAGGGAGTTGATCTTGTTTTCTCTGCCCATGGAGATAGGTAGTGTTATAATTCTTCTACTGAGGTAGTATTTGTGTCACAGAAAAGCTTATGTTCTGTATTCAATCTTGAGGAATTTGCTGGTACTCCAATTTCCCAACCAAGGTAGTATCCATGAGGTCTGCTGCCAAGCTGTGCCTCAACTCCCACCCTGAAGCAAGGAAACTTAACAAGGCAGTACTGAGATGAGCTAGTGACTATTCATAGTTACACCTCGTCTACCATCATCACCTAGTGTCAAGGAGACCAGTCAAGGCAGTGAGAGTCCAAACTAATCAAAATTCTACTTTTCACACATACCTGGGGTCAGTGTGGCCCAGTAGAATAGATAAATCTCAACACCTATGAAGTAGCAATGATACTCAGTGAAGCATTGTGAGTTGGGACTCCTGGGCACTTCAGTGCCTTCCTTTATAGAGTAGCAAAGCCCAGTGGCAAGTCCACCATCTGCCTGCAATGAAAGAGACAGATTAAGGTGTTGCACAGTAGGACTTGTTTGCACTTGCTTCCCTGGCCCTCTATGTCAGCAGAAAACATGAGTACTAAGCTAGAACTCTGCCATGCACATTAAGGTAGTATCTGTCATTCATTCAATTCCCCTTTCTCTTAACTCTGTGAGGCCAGTGGAGAGGTAAGCACACTCTCCAAGTTTGAGACAAGATGATGGTGTGGGTCAGTGACCTACATTTTCCAGGATGGTGTTGGTGGAGCCCAATGGGAAGTTAAATATCAACACCTAAGCAGCTATAGTGGTATCCCTCAACAGGGGTAACAGCCAGCTTTAAAATTAGATTCCACAATTTTTTAAATGTAATTTATATTTCCAGAATTCAAATAAAAAATTACTCTACATACCAAGAATGAGTGAGAAAGAAATCATAAACAGAAACCAACAGGGAGATGAATTTGATGTTGAAATTATTTATCAAATCTTTTAAAACAATCATTATAAAAAAATTCCAACATGCAATTAAAAATTCTCTTCAAACAAACAAAAAAACAATTCAACAGAGAAATATATGTCAAAAGTGCCAAATAGAAATTATAAAATTGAAGAGTACAAGAAAAACAAAGTTACTTGATGAAGTTAATAGGGTTGAGATGACAAAGGATAGAAGTAAAAAATTTGAGGCTAGTCCAATAGAATTTACCTAATCTGAACAATCTCTGTGGACAGGGGAGACTGGTGGGCTACAGTCCATAAGGTCACAAAGAGTTAGACATGACTGAGCAACTAGGCACAATCTGAAAAATAGAGAAAAAGCTGACTGAAATAACAATTTGAGGAAACAGTGGGACAAAAGTAGAATAGCTCAGTTTTTTGTATCATGGAAACTGAGAGGAAGAGAAGAAAGTATAATTTAAAAAATATACAAAGACATAATGACAGAAAACTTTCCAAATTTGATGAAAGCTATAAAACTATAGGATCAAGATACTGAGCAAAATAGGAGACCTAAAGAAATCCACACCAAAATACATCATAATTAGATCTGAAAATTAAGTAAAAAACTATGGAAAAAGCCTAGAGTCACATGACATATTACCTTAAGGGGAGCAACCATATTGAATAATAATGGATTTCTTATCTGAAAACATGGAAGTCTGAAGAAAATGGCACAGAATTTTTCAAGTGTTAGAAGAAAAGAATTGCCAATTGCAAATTCTATATCTAGCTAAAATATCTTCAGGAATCAAAGGGATATAAAGACATTCTCAGACAAAGGAAAACCAAGAGAACATGCTGCTAGTAAACATAATCTTAAATAATAGTTAAAGGAAGTTCTCAAAATGATATATAGGAAAGGACTTGAAACTTCAGAAAGAATTAAAAGGGACTTCTGGTCTGGACAATATGGTATAGGCCAGTTTCTTCCACGTCTCTCTCACTCTTTAAAATATATAATACTCTTAAATAATGTGTCAGGAACTAAATAAGGATGCTGACAGGTGGTAAGAGGAAGGAAGACTGGTGTGAGAATATGCTAATGGAGGAGAATCAAAGTGGGAGGATATCTGAAGCTCCATATAGCCTCAATTTTGGCATTCCTGTCTCAAATTAGCAGCAGAAGACACCCAGGTAGGTGTCAGGATTTTCTCTGCCAAGATTCAGCAAGCCTGGATTCACTGGTAAGGACAATCAATCACAAACTCTGCTAACAAAAGCCAAGAGAGGAGCACTTTTTTCTCTTTGGGGTCAGAACCCTCTATTTCTGTACTAAGACCCTGAAGTCACTGAAGAAGGAAACATGCAGTGGGGATCCTAACCTACTGATAATAAATGCCTACCCCATAAAGTGCTCCCCCTCCACCTCAAATAGGTGAATAAGCAATAACCAGGTAAACCTCTTCATCTCCAAATCTTGAGACTACAGAAATATATACATTAAAATATGTAAGAAATACGTAAAGTAGTGCTAAGAGGGAACTTAATAGCACTTAAAAACTTACATTAGAAAAGAAGGAGAAAGATCTCAATGATAACCCAATTTTCTACCTCAAAAATCTTGAATAAGAAGAGCAGAAGAAACTGAAAGTAAGTTCAGCTAAGTCATTAATACACATAGGAGCAAAAATCAATGAAACTGAAAATGGGAAAACAATAGAGAAAATTGACAGAAATACAGCAGAGAAATGTAGCAGAAGTATGTTTGGAATGGTTACCAAGAGTATCTGCCCCATCATCGACTGTCTGTGATCCCATTACCACCAAAAATGATGCATTCTTTGTGACTGCAACTTGCTATGGTCAGATAGAACAGTGTTGTACACATTTCAGTGGAGGAATACGAGTAACTGAACTACAGTCCCCTGTATGCAAAATAATGGAAATAGAAGAAAAGGAATTTATGGTGAATAAAGGTGCAAAGTAGTGCTCCAAGAGTTTTTATTATCTACACTTACTAGAAGAATTAAATGAAGAACAACAGAAATTCCTAACACACTGATCTGTAGAGGCTTACTGTCTATACGTTTAAGTTGTCATTAATATCTTTTTGTTTACATTGTAGTTTTGTGGGATTATTGAAGGGTAAATATGATGACACTTTGGAAAAAAGTAAACAAAGTTCACCATTTAACAATAGCATTTTGATATTGAGGATGAAGAATCACAATTAATGGCAAAACATTTAAATTCATTACTCTCTTCAACTGCTTTATTATCATATTTTTGTCAATGTTTTAGGGCTTTTCTTGGTTTAGTACTGTAAATAAACATCTTGGTTCAGCAGGGAGGAATTATTTGTGACACTTGTTAACAAAGTAGAGTGAATAAATTTTATGAGATGCATGTTGTTGGCTATTAAATAAAATAGAAAATCCAAGCTATATAATCTTATATACCTAACACATTTTTTTTCAATTTGTGCTTCATTTTCAAAATTATAGTGTTAAAAAAGAGTGAACATAATTAACCATATATAGGAAATTAATGCATGCTTGTAATAGGGATAACAGCTTTTATAGAGTTGGATGATTATTTTTAAACCCAATTAAAATTTAAGAGTTGGTGTTCCTTCATTAGTTAGATTGGATTTTCTTTAGTCCAGAAATTATATTTTTTTCTTTGAAGTTATACATATGAGGTGAATATTTGGAAACTGGAGGAATAATACTAGTGATTTTTTTTTAATTCAATCATTTGAAACATGAATTTGGGCAAGCTAGAGGAGTTGGTGATGGACAGGGAGGCCTGGCATGCTTCTGTCACAAAGAGTTGGACACAAGTGAGTGACTGAACTGAAATGAAACTTTCATTTATTTTAATGAAAAAAAATATAATTGTTTTCTGATCATTATTTGCTTCTTAATAGAAAAGAGAAAAATAATTTTTCCATGATGAAGACCATGTCTGAGTAAGAGTAGGTTCATTTGGCCAAACAGTGAGCTGAAACTCAGAACCAGCTTTATTTATTTAGCATAATTTTGCAACTAGGGAGGAAATTGAGTAACTATCTTTTGTTATGTTATGGGTCATGAATATCAAAGTAATTGAACATGTCTTACTGGATGTAGATTGACTTTTAACTATTAATCAGTCTCATTTCTTTTAAAAATTAATTTCAGAGTTAATAATAAAAAGTACTTTTTATTTTGACTAATTTTAGGAATAATGTGAGTTAAACTATGGTGTTTCATAAAAATTGATAAGGATTAATTACTTCCTTTAAATATGGCTGCAATGTTCACTTGAAAACACAAACACTGGACAGGTATTTATGTGGAATGATAGGTTCCAGGTTCTAAGAGATAAATAGTTGTACTTCTGTATATTATCTCACTGACAGTTATCATTATGAAGTTATGAATATGACCTGCTGAGTTCAGAAGAATTGGTCAGCTTCATCAAGCTGACTGGCAAAACATGAATTAAAAATATGGTTTCTACTATAATCTACTAACTTTGAGGTGAACCACACAGCACTAAGTAGATGAAAAGTTCTCAATAAGGCATTTTGAAAGCTTACACTTTAACAGATTACTTTAACTAGTAACCTAACAAAACGTGGTCCCCTGGAAAAGGAAATGACAAACCACTTCAGTATTCTTGCTTTGAGAACCCCATGAATAGTATGAAAAGGCAAAGATAGGACACTGAAAGATGAACTCCCCAAGTTGGTAGATACCCAATAAGCTACTGGAGAAGGGTAGAGTAATAACTCCCAAAAGAATGAAGAGGCAGAGCCAAAGCAAAAACAATGTACAGTTTTGGATGTGACTAGAGATGGAAGTTCAGTGCTGTAAAGAACAACATGCAATGATAGGAATGGTAGGACTTACTGAGAATGGTAGGTCCATGAATCAAGGTAAATTGAAAGTGGTCAAATAGAAGGTGGTAAGAGAGAACACCAATATTTTAAGAATCAGTGAACAAAATGGACCAGAATGAGTGAATTTAATTCAGATGATCATTATATCTAGTATTGTGGGTGAGAATCTCTTAGAAGAAATGGAGTAGCCCTCCTAGACAACAGAAGAGTCTGAAATGCAACACTTGGGTGTAATCTCAAAAACTACAGAATGATCTCTGTTCATTTCCAAGGCAAACCATTCAATATCACAGTAATCCAAGTATAGGCCCCAACCACTAATGCTGAAGAAGCTGAAGTTTAATGGTTCTATGAAGACCTACAAGACCTTCTAGGACTAACACCCAAAAAAGATGTCTTTCTTCATCATAGGGAACTGGAATGCCAAAGTAGGAAGTGAAGAGATACCTAAAATAACAGGCAAATTTAGCCTTGGACGGAGAAGCCTAGTAGGTTACAGTCCACGGGGTCGCAAAGAGTCAGACACGACTGAGCGACTTCACCTTAGCCTTGGAGTAGAAAATGAAGCATGGCAAAGGCTAACTGAGATTTGCCAAAAGAACACACTGGTCATAACAAACACTCTCTTCCAACAACACAATAGAAGACTATATACATGAACGTCACCAGATGATCAATACTGAAATCAGATTAATTATATTCTTTACAGCCAAGGATGGAGAAGGTCTACACAGTCAGCGGAAAAAAAAAAAAGACCAGAACTTAACTGTGCCTTATCATGAACTCCTCATTGACAAATTCAGACTTATATTGAAGAAAGCAAGGGAAACCACTAGACCATTCAGGTACGACCAAAATCAAATCTCTTACTATTATATGCTGGAAGTGACAAATATATTCAAGGGATTAGATTTGATAGACAGAGTGCCTGAAGAACTATGGACAAGAGATACATGACATTGTATAGGAGGCAGTGATCAAGATCATTCCCAAGAAAAAGAAATGCAAAAAGGCAATATGGTTGTCTATGGAGCCCTTTAAAATACCCGAGCAAAGAAGAGAAGGAGTAAAGGAAAGATATATCCATTTGAATGCAGAGTTCCAAAAAATAGCAAGCAGAGGTAAGAAAGCCTTCCTCAGTGATCTATGCAAAGAAATAAAGGAAAACAATAGAATGGGAAAGACTAGAGATCACTTCAAGGAAATTAGAGATACCAAGGGAACATTTCATGCAAAGATGGGCACAATAAAGGACAGAAATGGTATAGACCTTACAGAAGCAGAGGATATTAAGAAGAGGTGGCAAGAATACACAAAAGAACTATACAAAAAAAGATCTTCATTACTCAGATAACTAGGGCTGTATGATTACTCTCCTACAGACAGAAATCCTAGAGTGTGAAGTCAAGTGGGCCTTGGGAAGCATCACTATGAACAAAGCTAGTGGAAGTGATGGAATTCCAGTTCAGCTATTTCAAATCCTAAGAGATGATGCTGTGAAAGTGCTTCACTCAATATGCCAGCAAATTTGGAAAACTCAGGGCCACAGGACTGGAAAAGGTCAGTTTTCATTCCAATACCAAAGAAAGGCAATGCCAAAGAATGCTCAAACTATCACACAGTTGCACTCATCTCATATGCTAGTAGAGTAACGCTCAAAATTCTCCAAACCAGGCTTCAGAAATACATGAACCATGAACTTCCAGATGTTCAAGTTGAATTTAGAAAAAGCAGAGGAGCCAGAGATCAAATTGCCAACATCTGCTGGATCATCAAAAAAGCAAGAGAGTTCCAGAAAAAACATCTATTTCTGCTTTATTGACTATGCCAAAGCTTTGACTCTGTGAATCACAACAAAATGTGGAAAATTCTTCAAGTGATGTGAATACCAGACCACCTGACATACCTCCTGAGAAATCTGTATGCAGGTCAAGAAGCAACAGTTAGATCTTACCATAGAACAATGAACTGATTCCAAATAGTGAAAGGAGTACATCTCAGCTGTATTCTGTCACCCTCTTCATTTAAATTATACGCAGAGTACATCATGTGAAATGCTGGGCTGGATGAAACACAATTTAGAATCAAGATTGTGGGGAGAAATATCAACCTCAGATAAGCAAATGACACCACCCTTATGCCAGAAAATGAAGAAGAACTAAAGAGCCTCTTGATGAGAGTGAAAGAGGAGTGTGAAAAAGCTGGTTTAAAACCAAACATTCAGAAAACTACGATCATGGCATCCAGTCCTATCACTTTCTGGCAAGTAGATGGGGATACAACGGACACAGTGACAGACTTTCTTTTTTGGGCTTCAAAATCACTGCAGATAATGACTGCAGCCATGAAATTAAAAGATGCTTGCTCCTTGGAAGAAAAGCTATGACCAACCTAGAGAGCATATTAAAAAGCAGAGACATGGCTTTGCCAAAAAGAGCTGTCTAGTCAAAGCTATGGTTTTTCCAATAGTCATGTATAGATGTGAGAGCTGGACTATAAAGAAAGCTGAGCACCAAAGAATTGATGATTTTGAACTGTGGTGTTGGAGAAGACTCTTGAGAGTCCCTTGGACTGCAAGGAAATCAAACCAGTCAATCCTAAATGAAATCAATCTTGAATATTCATTAGAAGGACTGATGCTGAAGCTCCAGTACTTTGGCCACCCAGTGAGAAGAAATGACTCTTTGGAAAAGACCCTGATGCTGGAAAAGACTGCAGGCAGGAGAAGAAGGGGATGACAGAGGATGAGATGGTTGGATGGTGTCACTAATTCAACGGACATGATTTGGGCAAGCTCCAGCAGTTGGTGATGGACAGGAAAGCCTGGTGTGCTGCAGTCCATGGTGTCACAAAGAGTTGCACATGACTCAGTCACTGAACTGAACTGAACTGAACTTTAAATAGTACTTTGAAATCATATATGCCTTCTGAAGTTTCACCTAAAATAATAAGAAGCACTTAATAGTTTTTTAAATGATAAAATTGTTGATAAAATATATCCAATTTTATTTTAGGAAATGTGAACTTTTTTGACTGAAAGCAAAGTGTTTTTAATACTTCAGATGTGAATGCCTTCTGGATTAGCCCTCTTTATTTTATATCTCTGTTTTCTCTTTTCAAACAATTAATATTCTGTTTGATATTCTAAGGTATATACTTATTTGTGTCTGAAGGCCATATTTCAATTATCAAGTGTTGTTGTTTTTGCTGTGTTCTTTTTTTCCTATTTTACATGTGAAAACTTCTTAACTCTTATGATTACTTTCCCTCTACTGGTTTGTGGTTTCTTTAAACACAACTTAAAACAAAAAATTTCTTAATCTTCCTTGTTGGATTTTCTCATGACAATTTTCTGTTTAAAATTAATTACTGATAGGGAAATTCAAAATTATAAGAAATTAATTCATTATGCCGAGAGTGTTGTAAGTAAGTTAAGTCTACATNTTAAGGACACTGGTGAATGCTTGAATCCAACATAATCAACTCTTTTGATCACACAGATTCCATTGCTTCTCCTGTTTTTTAATTATAATTCCTGGAAAAATTATCAAAGGAGGTTTAATGTGACAAATTCAATTCCTGTTCCTGCAGTTTTTCCTGAGGCCATAATTGATAATCAGGATCCCCATTTTCTACTATCCACTGTAGTTATCACTTCCATTTAGTTAACTTTTCTGCTGATCAAAATTGGCTTGCCATCTTGGTTGACACAGAACTTCATATCTGATACCTGTCTCTTATACACATCTCTCCTGTATATTTATTAGATGTAGAACTTTTGTCTCTATAATTGAGAATTCACATTTTAGTGGTGGCTATAAAATGATCAACATGTCTCCATCTAAATCTTCACTGGAAGATATATTGATTAACACTTTAATAGTATAGATTTATTTTACTTTTGAAATATATATTAGGCTTTACTTCTCACATCAGTTAACTGAGAGCTTTAAAAATTTTGGGCTTTCCAGATAGTTCAGTGGTAAAAAATCCTCCTGTAATGCACGAGTCCGGGATTCTATCCCTGGGTTGAGAAGATCCACTGAAGAAGAGAACAGAAACCCACTCCAATATTCTGCCCTGGAGAATTCCATAGTCCATGAAGTAGCAGAGCCGGACACAACTGAGTGAATTTCACTTCATTTTAAAAATTATTCTTTTTAAAATTATTTGTTGCATTCACAGGACACTTTGCCTATGCACAGCTTTATCATACACCGTTAAAAGTAAGAAGCTAAGAATGTACATTTTCATTTATCCAAGTCTTAGCTCTTAAAAATATTGCTCTAAATCACAGGTATATATATACTCTTCCGTGGTATACTAAGTTAGCCTCACAGAGAAGAACCATTGGTGTTAGTAGATGAAATAATTCACTGAACAAGCCTTTTTTTTTTTTTAATCACTTGAAATATTTACCTAGAGATCTATTACTTACTCTTAGACATTAGAATATTCAATACAAATTGTCTCCTCAGCAGATATTTTACCCAAGATACTTGAAACATATGCTTTTTATCATAATGGTTGCTGTTTTCTGTTTTAGGTTGACTTTCTCTAGAGTGTATTGAAGAATGCACACATTTTTGCTGACATTTTATCAGAGCAATAAAATGAGATGTGGGTCTGTACTCAAAAGGCCACTAAATTAAGTCAGCATGTTTACTGCAAAAAACAACTATTTGCCCAACTCTCTGAAAAAAACAAATTAGTAAAGTATGACCCAATTTATGGTTAAGTGTATTGTTACACAAACCCCTCAATCTGTGAGTATTCTATACTCTAAATACATAACTGAGAATCTGCCCTAACATTTACAGGTAAAATTATTTTTACTAATGAAAAAGTAAGTTAGTGGATACAGGAAGAATATAATCAAGAAAATTGATTGATATCTGTGGATTTTGTGTGATATGATAAATAAAAGATTTTAAAATAAATTCACTTTCTTCTGATTTCTCATGGATAACTAATCATACACTAAGGTAAGCATATCATTAGAATAATAATATGAAATTATACTGTCTCATAGATTATATATTTATAATGTAAAATATGACTCATTTTAATATCTGAATATGATTTTGATTTTTTTGGATGGATACATTGCTATTGCTATTTACAATTTTTTTTTTGCCATGGACTGTCTCTTATACACATCTAGATGTGTATAAGAGACAGGATATAGACATGTGCATTTATTGTTTCTGAATGCTAAATCATTCTTAAATTTCTTTTTTTTTTCTTTTTTCCTTGCTTTTTAAAAAATCATTATTATTATTATTTTTACTTTACAATATTGTATTAGTTTTGCCACACATCAGCATGAATCTGCCATGGGTGTACACGTGTTCCCAATCCTGAACCCCTCTCTCACCTCCCCCCCCACCAACTTGTGATGTATTATGTGTTTGAAAATGAAAGTGTTAGTTGCTCCTTTGTGTCCAACTCTGAATTCCATGGACTGTATATCCTACCAAGCTCCTCTGTCCATGAAATTCTCCAGACAAGAATACTAGAGTGAGTAGTCATTCCCTTCTCCAGAGGATCTTCTGGGATCAAATCCCTGTCTTTTGCATTGCAGGCAAATTTTTTACCATCTGAACCACCAGATGTTAATAAATTTGATTGACTTTTGTTTATAATATGTTTTTACTTATATTCTTGAGAGAAGTTAGCCTATAGTATTCTTTTACTTAAAGCCCACATCAGAATTTTGTGTTAAGGTTATCCTGGGGTAGTGGAACAAGTTGGGAAGTGGTTTTATGTCAGATACTTTAGCAGTTAAGTCTTATAGTTTTGGAAGGGGAGATTATTTCAGAAAAAAAAAGTCAGAGTAAATAATTTAAGCAAAAATGTGACCTTAGTTGAGACTAACTTCCAACTGATATCACAAGGAAGTTGAGGAATACATATTTTACCATAGAAGAAAATATTTTAGGAATTATGAAGAGAGCTACAGATTTATTTATTCAACAGTGACTGAAATTAGAAAATGGCTATGTCAAATTAAGGACACTGGTGAATGCTTGAATCCAACATAATCAACTCTTTTGATCACACAGATTCCATTGCTTCTCCTGTTTTTTAATTATAATTCCTGGAAAAATTATCAAAGGAGGTTTAATGTGACAAATTCAATTCCTGTTCCTGCAGTTTTTCCTGAGGCCATAATTGATAATCAGGATCCCCATTTTCTACTATCCACTGTAGTTATCACTTCCATTTAGTTAACTTTTCTGCTGATCAAAATTGGCTTGCCATCTTGGTTGACACAGAACTTCATATCTGATACTCCCTCATATTTTCATTAGACTTTATTTGTGGTACTCACTCACTTAACTGATAATGCTGGTCATGGAAAACCACAAATCTTTTCATTGAGCATCAGTGTATTTATCTCCACCCCCATTACATAAAAGGTGACCTTCCTACACATAGTGGTTAGGGCAGATTATCCCTGTCCATTTGCTAATTTCTATTCTCTGCTGGTCTGGTAGCAGAACTCACCTAAAATGATCAGGTAGCTGATGCGGCTTTAAGTTTCTTTTGCGTAATTCCTAATCAGGCTATTGTTTTGAACATATTTAAATATATTAATCAGATTTCCTTTCAGTTCTATGTCTGTCTTAATTGTCTGTATATCTGTGGATCAATTTTATTTGTAAATTTTCCCTTGGTTTTTAGTCTTTGAATCTTTGTCCCATGTTAATAGTGGGGATATTTTATTGCATGTTACACTCAACATGAAAAATTTAACCAGCTCTAAATAATTGCATTTTCCTTTAGGGAAGAATTAACTTGCTTCATGCCAGTAGTTAGAGTAAGGGCATATTACCATGTCTCGATAAACAACCTAGATTTTTTTGAGCTTGTGTTGTAAAGCTTATCTTTATCTGGTACACATTTTATTTTAGGACATAGCTATTTAGAAGCGGCAACTGAATGCATGTGGTGTTTATTGCTCTCTTCTCTCCTCTCCTATCCTGCAGTACAATTGTGTCTCCTCTGCAACATAAGACTATTGAAAGTTCCTAGGCTTTTTAAGTTACTTAGCAATTTCTTTTTGATTGATTTCTTGGCCTCTTCCTTCTGTGTTTTTTAGGATTTACTGGTAATCTACAGTACTAAAGCACTCAGAATTTTTGGATCACTTCTCTTTGCTATTTTTCTCCAAGATTTCTATTTCTCACATACTGGATGCATTATTACTTCTGAAAACAAAATTTTGCCTCTCTCAAAACAATATCTCAAGCTGAGTTCCATAAGGGCTTAATGCCTTATCATGAGGTTTAGGAGAAAAATATCCCCGATATAAAAGTAGCATAGTACACCAGCCCCAAGCATCCAGTATCTAAATTTATAGTAAAAGCAAAGAAAAAAAAAAGTAGCATAGCTTTGCCCCCCTGCAATTTGTTCATTTTCTTTCCACAATGTTGTTGCTTCAAGTTTCAGTTACTTATGTTCTCTGATAGTGAGTACCAGATGTTTTTGGCACTTCTTCAGTTTTATGGATGTGCTTTTCTGATTCATGCTCCTCAGTGGTAACCAGTTGTAGAACACTATTTTATGTGATTTCACTGCAATGAAATATTTGGAGACTCTTCTTAATGGGTAACATAGATATTTTTGTTTTTAAATTATAAGTTAAAAAAAAAAAAAAAAGACTGCATCCTATGATTATGCCATTCCGGTTTTAAAGCAATTAAATTCTAGATCCTAACCACATTTTAAAGAAGTGAAATTAGACTTCCTTTCTTTAATTAGCATTTTAGCACTGCCCATCACTTTAGAGTGATGGCAAACCTAGACAGTGTGTTGAAAAGCAGAGACATTACTCTGCCAACAAAGGTCTGTATAGTCAAGGTTATGGTTTTCTCAGTGGTCATGAATAAGGCAGACCACCAAACAATTGATTCCTTCAAACTGTGGTGCTAGAGAAGACTCATGAAAGTCCCTTGGACAGCAAGGAGATCAAACCAGTCAATCTTAAGGGAGATCAACCCTGAATATTCACTGGAAGGACTGATGCTGAAGCTGAAGCTCCAGTATTTTGGTCATCTGATGCAAACAGATGACTCAAAGAAAAAGTTGTTGATGCTGGGAAAGACTGAGAGCAGAAGAAGGCATCAGAGGATGAGATGGCTGGATGGCATCACCAACGCAATGAACATGAACTTGGGCAAACTCCAGGTGATGGTGAGGGATGGGAAGGCCTGGTGTGCAGCAGTCCATGGGGTCACAAAGGGTCAGACATGACTGGATGACTCAACAACAACAACATCACTTTACATATAACTGTGTAATTAAAGTTTTCTTTAAACAGCATACCATGGATTAGTTCAGTTCAGTTCAGTTCAGTCACTCAGTCATGTCCGACTCTTTGAGACCCCATGAATCACAGCACGTCAGGCCTCCCTGTCCAACTCCTGGAGTTCACTCAAACTCACATCTATCGAGTCAGTGATGCCATCCAGCCATCTCATCCTCTGTGGTCCCCTTTTCCTCCTGCCCCCAATCCCTCCCAGCATCAGTCTTTTCCAATGAGTCAACTCTTCCCATGAGTTGGCCAAAGTACTGGAGTTTCAGCTTTAGCATCATTCCTTCCAAAGAACACCCAGGACCATTCGTAAATTTTTGTTTTTCAGAAACATGACATTATTATCAAAATCCTTCCAATGAATTAAAAAACGACTGAGCGACTGAACTGAACTGAAACAATAATTGAAAAAGATACATGTGTGCAATGTTCATTGCAGCAATATTTACAAGTAACAGGACATGAAAGCAACCTACGTGTCCATCTACAGATATATGGATAAAGATGTGCTACATATACACAATGGAATATTACTGAGCTGTAAAAAGGAACAGATTTGAGTGGATTCAAATGAGGTGAATGAGCTGAAAGCCTGTTATACAAAGTGAAGTAAGTCAGAAAGAAAAAGGCAAATATTGTACATCAACACATATATATGGAATCTAGAAAGACAGTATTGATGAACTTATTTGCAGGGCAACAATTGAGAGGCAGACATAGAGAACAGACCTTTGTACCCAATGAGGGAGAAAGAAGGTGAGATAATTTGAGAGAGTAGCACTGAAACATATATAATACCATATGTAAAGTAGATAGCCCCTGGGAATTTTCTGTATGACACAGGAAACCCAAAGCTCACGTGCTATGACAACCTAGAGGGGTGGGGCAGGGAGGAGGAACTGAGGTTTAAAATGGAGGGAACATATGTATACCTATGGCTCATTCATGTTGGATAAGCCATAGGTATGGGTGGATGTCAGAGAAGGCAATGGTACCCCACTCCAGTACTCTTACCTGGAAAATCCCACGGATGGAGGAGCCTGTTAGGCTGCAGTCCATGGGGTCGCTAAGGGTCGGGCACGACTGAGCGACTTCACTTTCGCTTTTCACTTTCATACATTGGAGAAGGAAATGGCAACCCACTCCAGTGTTCTTGCCCGAAGAATCCCAGGGACAGGGGAGCCTGGTGGGCTGCCATCTATGGGGTCGAACAAGTCGGACACGACTGAAGCGACTTAGCAGCAGCAGCAGCATGGGTGGATGTAGTGAAGGTTAGCCTACCTAACTTACCTTTAGTTATAATTAAATATATTTATATATTTTTCTGCTTTATTTCATTATACAAGCTTGTTTGAATCCCATTAACTTTTTATGGGGTTCTAAAGTATCCCATAAAGTTAAGAACATCATTCATGTTGATGTATGGCAGAAATCATCACAATATCGTAAAGTAATTATCTTTCAATTTAAAAAATTAAGTAAGTTAAAAAAGAAAAAGACAATGACTATGTATTCCCAAACGCATTGAGATCCTAATCCTCAGTACTTGTAAATGTGACCTTACTTGGAAAAAGTGTTTGCAAATTAGCAATTCAAGATAAAGTTATTATACCCTAATCCAGTATGATTGGTGTCCTCCTAAGAAGAGAAATATAGAGAAAGACACAGATAGAGGGAAGATGATATAAAGACACAGGGAGAATGCTATCTACAAAATCAAGGAAGGTCTGCAGCTGTTGGAAATTAGGATAGTGGTATGGAACAATTTCTCCCTCACAGCTCTCCAAAGGAACCAAATTTAATAACATCTCGATGTCAGTCTTCCAGACTCCAGAACTGAATTGTGTAATCCATCCAGTTTGTGGTGCTTTGTTAATGCAGCCCCAGGGAACTGGTACAATAGTTAAACTACCTGAAAGTTGTGATCTCTAAACCCAGATCCCAGATAAACTGCATATTCAAACCTCTATGGACCCCTTCACTCTGGGGTTCAAAGATAAGTCACTAGTCTTTGCATCTAACCCTAAAAACAGGCTTTAGGGTTTGTGACAAAATAATGAAATCTCAAATATATTTCTTAAAGAATAAAGCATGGAAGTATTAATGAAATACAGTTAAGAATTTATGAATTCTTAACTTTATGGGATTCTTTAGAATCCCATAAAAAGTTAATGGGATTCAAACAAGCTTGTATATGAATTCAATCAGAAAAATATATAAATAAATTTTTATAGATAAAGGTTAGTTAGGTAGGCTAACCTTCACTACATCCACCCACCATAGAAACGAAAGGAGATATTCTTGTATAATGAATTCAATCAGAAAAATATATAAATATATTTTTATAGATAAAGGTAAGTTAGGTAGGCTAACCTTCACTACATCCACCCACCATAGACACAAAAGGAGATATTCTGTATTAGTTAAAGATGTATCAATCTAAGGGCCTGAAGTTCTCCTACTGTTGGTGAGGATAGTGACTCAATGACAGTAAGTAAATTTCTAAGTCCATGTAGATTTGGGGCAAGATTTGGGGCAAGATAGCTCCAAATGATATAATATATTTTTAGTTTTCCAAGAAAGGCTGACCAGACTATTTTGCAAGACATTATATTATGAATTTCTTCTGTATTAAATTATGTTTCAAATTATGCATATTTAGTTTCTGTGGTCCTTGACATTAGGAGTTGAACTCTAACTTCTATAAATATATAATGTGAAACAAATGTCTTTCATTATCCAATTATATTTGAATATATAATGAGCATTTCAAGTATCAGAGATTTTAATAACTAATTAAATATATCTGCATTAGGAGAAGCCATTATAATCATTCATTATAGTTGAACATTTGAACATTTTTAGAAGATCAAAAAGATTTAGTCAGAGGAAAAAGGAAGTAAATAATTTTCTGGTCAAAGGAAACAGCAATGCTATGCCCCAGAATCAGGAAAAAGATTAAGATTTAAGAGTAATTTAGGGCAGAAAAGAATGATAGGCTTGGGAATGAGATGAAAGATAATATAATGTGCAGCTGAGAGAACTGCAGAGTTGGAAACACATAGATCCGTGTAGGCCATGCTTAGGGCTCAACATTGAGAGACACACGATGACTCTACATCATAGATAAAAGAGTAAGTCATAATTAGCTTAACTAAAGCACATTACTGCATCATTATAAGGTCTTTAATTTTCAATTATTAAAAAGAGCTGATCTTTTAAAATCTTGTTCAGCTTGTTGAAAGTTTAGACAGTGTGAATGATATTCTGCAGAAGTAATATTCTAATTTCTTATTATGTCTTTCCTCAGCTTGCAGAAATAGTTTATAAGCCTCTTGATATAAATGCTCCTGCATATGCCTCTCTATAATTGATAATTTATAAAGCATAGAAATGGTCTTCCTTGGTGGCTCAGATGGTAAAGAATTTGCCTTCAATGCAGGAAAAGTGGGTTTGATCCCTGGGTCGGAAATATCCCCTGGAGTAGGAAATAGCAATTCACTCCCATATTCTTGCCTGAAGAATCCCAAGAACAGAAGAGCCTAGCAAGCTGCAGTCTATGGGGGTCACAGAGTCAAACATGACTGAGCAACTAACACCACACACACACACACACACACACACACACACACACACGCATACATATACACATATATATTGGAAGGTGGGTTTTCATATTTAATGACATATTGACACATGAAGTTACATTTCTCTCAGAAAAATATTTAAATTTACACTCCCATTAAAATTATGGAAGTAACCCTGTTTTTAAAATCTTTTTTACAATTTGATTTCTAAAGTGTGTCTGAGCTATGACTTTTTTTTCTTCCTTTTGTGGATTGATTGCCATTCCACTCTTATATGAGTTTCATTGTTTGTTTGTTTTAACTTAAAGGGTACATTTTTTAAGTGTAGCTTTAGGTTTCTGGCAAAATTAAGAGGGACATACAGGGAACATATACTCTCCTGCCCTCATACATCCACAAACTCCCCATTGTCAGCATTTGATACCAAACCAATTCTTTTGCTAGAATTGATGAATCCACATTGATACATCATAATCACCCCAAACCCACAGTCCAACTTAGGATTCACTACTGGTGTTGTGCCTTCTCTGGACCTGGACAAACGTATAATGACATGTATCCAGCATATGTTTCCCAACAATGTCCCCAATACCTTAAAATCCTCTGTGCTCTGCTTACACATCCTTCCCTCTTTCCCGCCTTCTGACAGCCACTGATCCTTTCACTGTCTCCAGTGTTCCCTTTCCCAGAATGACAGGTAGTTGAAATCACACAGCATGTGGCCTTTTCAGATTGGCTATTTTCACTTAGTAATTTGCATTTTTGTTTCCTCCATGTCTTTTCATAGTTTGATAGCTCAAACAATTATATAGCATTTTCTGGAAGTAGCACAATGTACTCATGTCTTACTGAAAGTCTTACCAAAGGACATTTTCATTGTTTCCAAATTTCAGCAATTTTGAGTAAGCTACTAACGACATTCATGTGAAAGTTTTGAATCGACATAAGTTGTAACCTCCCTTGGATAAATACCAAGCAGCAAGATTGTTTGGTCTCTAGATAAGAATTGTTTACTTTTGTAAGAAATAGCCAGAGCAACTCTCAAAAATAACTGCTCCTGTTACTCCACATCTTCACCAGCATTTTGTGTTGTCAGTGTTCTGGATACTGGCCATTCTATTGAGTGTGCAGTAGAATTTCCTTGTTTTTTTCATTTATAGTTCCCTGATGACATATGATGAGGAGCAGTTTTTCATGTATGTATTTGCAATCTATCTTTTTTTGGTGAGATGTCAAAGTTCAGCCTACTTTTTAATCGAGACTGCTTTCTTATTTGGGTTATTTTTACTGTATTTTATTAGAACTCTTACTGTAAATAGCATGCTATTAATTCATCATGGGCTTCCCTGATGGCTCTATTAGTGAAGAATCTGCCTTCTATACAGGAGACTCTGGCTCGATTCCTGGGTCAGGAAGATCTCCTGGAGAAGGGAAAGGCTACCCACACCACCTTTTCTTAGATTCCCTTTGTGACTCAGCTGATAAAGAATCCACCTACAATCTGGAAGAAATGGGCTCAATCCCTGGGTTGGGAAGATCCCTTGGAGAAGGGAAAGGCTACCCACTCCAGTGTTTTGGCCATGGAAGGGGTAGCAATGAGTTGGACACGAATGAATGAGTTTTACTTTCACTTTCAATGATTCATGCATATGTAATAAATATACTTTTTAAAATATCTTATAATTATTGTTTGTACAATAATTATACTGTTCATGGGATTCTCAAGGCAATAATACTGAAGTGGTTTGCCATTCCCTTCTCCAGTGGACCACATTCTGTCAGATCTCTCCACCATGACCCATCCATCTTGGGTGGCCCCACATGGCATGGCTTAGTTTCATTGAGTTAGACAAGGCTGTGCTCTGTGTGATCAGATTGGTTAGTTTTCTGTGATTATGGTTTTCAGTATGTCTGCCCTCTGATGCCCTCTCACAACACCTACCATCTCACTTGGGTTTCTCTTACCTTGGACGTGGGGTATCTCTTCACGGCTGCTCCAGCAAAGCACATCCTCTGTTCCTTATACATGAATCATGAACTTCCAGATGTTCAAGCTGGTTTGAGAAAGGCAAAGGAACCAGGGATCAAATTGACAACATCTGCTGGCTCATTGAAAAAGCAAGAGTTCCAGAAAAACATCTATTTCTGCTTTATTGACTTTGCCAAAACCCTTGATGTGTGGATCACAATTAACTGTGGAAAATTCTGAAAGAGATGGGAATACCAGGCCACCTAACCTGCTTCTTGAGAAACCTGTATGCAGGTCAGGAAGCAACAGTTACAATTGGACATGGAACAACAGACTGGTTCCAAATAGGAAAAGGAGTACATCAAGGCTGTATATTGTCACCCTGTTTATTTAACTTATATGCAGTGTACATAATGAGAAACACTGGGCTGGAGGAAGCACAAGCTGGAATCAAGATTGCCAGGAGAAATATGAATAACCTCAGATATGCAGATGACACCACTCTTATGGCAGAAAGTGAAAAAGAACTAAAGAGACTTTCTTGATGAAAGTGAAAGAAGAGAGTGAAAAAGATGGCTTCAAGCTCAACATTCAGAAAACTATGATCATGGCATCTGGTCCCATCACTTCATGGCAGATAGATGGGAAAACAGTAGAAACAATGGCTGACTTTATTTTTTTGGGCTCCAAAATCACTGCAGATGGTGATTGAAGCCATGAAATTAAAAGCTGCTTACTCCTTGGAAAGAAAGTTATGACCAACCTAGACAACAATTTAAAAAGCAGAGATATTACTTTGCCGACTAAGGTCTGTCTAGTCAAGGCTATGGTTTTTTCCTGTGGTCATGTATGGATGTGAGAGTTGGACTCGAAAGAAAGCTGAGTGCCGAAGAATTGATGCTTTTGAACTGTGGTGTTGGATAAGGCTCTTGAGAGTCCCTTGGACTGCAAGGAGTTCCAACCAGTCCATCCTAAAGGATATCATCAGTCCTGGGTGTTCATTGGAAGGACTGATTTTGAAGCTGAAACTCCAATACTTTGGCCAGCTGATGTGAAGAGCTGACTCATTTGAAAAAATACCCTGATGCTGGGAAAGATTGAGGGCAGAAGGAGAAGGGGACGACAGAGAATGAGATGGCTAAATGGCATCACAGACTCGATAGACATGAGTTGAGTGAACTCCAGGAGTTGGTGATAGACATGGAGGCCTAGCGTGCTGCGGTTCGTGGGGTCACAAAGAGCTAGACGTGACTGAGCAACTGAACTGAACTGAACTGAATAATAATTATACACTACATTCATACATAACATACAATAAGAGCACATTAAAAATTTTTAGTGACCTATTGACCTAACATTCTATGATTTCGGACAATATCATACTTATGAAGGATTTTTTTATCCTCAATAGTCATTTTATTCTAATCTCATTGTACATTTATTTCTTAAATGCAAATGCTTAATCCATTTTTACATTTTATGATAATTTATAGAAAACTATATGGTTAAATTGTAGTCCAAATGGTTATTTAACTGCTGCAATGTCAATTACTGGAAAATATGTATCTTGTCATTTATTTCAATTGCTATCTCTATCAGATGCTTAATTGTATACAGTTATCCATAATTATAAATATATATAATCATGAGTATGCATTCTAAGTCATTTAGGTTGTGTCTTACTCTTTGCAGCCCTATGGATTATAGCCTTCCAGGCTTCTTTCTCCGTGGAGATTCTCCAGGCAAGAATATTGGAGTGGGTTGCCATGACCTCCTTCAGGGGATCTTCCTAAACCCAGGGATCCAACCCACATCTCTTTGGTCTCTTGCATTGGCAGGCAGGTTCTTTACCACTAGCACCACCTGGGAAGCCCATATATAATCATAATTATATGTAAAGTGTGTGTGCTTGTGTGTATTTGTGTATGTTAGTTTCTCAATCTTGTCTGACTCTGTGCCCCCATGGACTGTAGACAGTTAGGGTCCTCTGTCCATGGAATTCTCCAGGCAAGAAGATGGGAGTGGGTTGCATATAGAAATATAAATAGATTCATATTTGTTGTTTTATGTTGTTTACACTTAATTTGAAGTGGTCTATCCATTTTGCCATCAACCCCATAAAATTTTACGATACAATTTTTTTTGTTTATATTTTGATGTGTGCTGAATGCTTGTTATCTCCTTTCCTCCCCCAACCTCAAATTTACATTTGAAGCTTAATTTCCAGTGGTCTGTTATTTGAAGATGAGACCTTTGTGAGGGAAAACCTCATGTCCTTGTTACCTCGCAAAGGTCTCATCTTCAAATAACAGACCACTGGAAATTAAGCTTCAAATGTAAATTTAATTATAATTATAATTATAAAAAGACAAATAAACTAGATCAATCTCTCTTCCATTCTCTCTCTGCTGTACATATCAGATATGAGGATACTAAAAGAAGGTGGCTCTCGGTGGATACCAGATCTGCCAGTGCATTGATCATGTACCTCCAGCTTCCAGAATTGTGAGAAATGAATACCTGTCATTTAAGCTAACCAGTCTATAGTATTTTTCTCCCTAACTGACTAAGATCATTCATTTAAGTTACTTTTCTTTAAAATATCGTAGAGAGTGAGATAGATCATTTTACGTATTAACTTGACTGGCCATGTGGTGCCTAGATATTTGTTTAAATATTATTTTGGGTGTATCTGTGAGGGGGATTGTGGTCTAGCTTAACATTTGAGTTAGTAGACTGAATAAAGCAGATTGCCCTCCCAAAGGAGGTTGGACCTCATCCAATCAGTTCAAGATCTGGAAAGAACAAAAGGATAGATTAAGAGAGAATATCTTAATGTGCGATGCCATCAATTTGGGACCTTAAGTTTTTTTTGTTTTGCTTTTTTCTGCCTTCATATTCAAATTGCAACTTCACATTTTCCTGGGTCTTGAGCCTATATGCTATCTAACTGAAACTATGTAATCATTTCTCCTGGGTCTTCTGGGTCTCCAGCTTTCTGACTGTTGCTTTTGGGATTTGCCAGCCTTTGCAATTGTATGAGCTAATTTCTTATAGTAAATCTGTGTGAATATCTCAGTAGTGTATATACCCTGAATTCTTTTTTTCTGAAAGTCTGTACTCCAGACAATTTGAGACTTGCTTATTTGGACCAACCGTATAATTATGCACATATAATAATTACAGGTTGCTTCTGAATTTAATTATTTTATCATGATATATTTTATGACTATAAAATGTTTCTGCCTTAAATCTCTAAACAATATAGCTATGCTATTTTTTATTGTTATTTGTTCACTGTTCATGTCTCCATGCTTTTTTGTGTCCCAATATTTTAAATTATTTTGTAATTAAAAAAAAAATCAGTGTATCATATTTTGTCAATGAAGATTTTAATCTTATATATGTCAATTAATAGTTTAATATTATATTAATGGAAATATAAAATTCCATGTTGTCTTTCTTTTTGTACAGAGTTTTATGTCTTTTCCTTATTTTCTTCCTTTCTTGTCTTCTTTTGAATTGAGCTTTCTTTTTGAGTGCTTTTGCTTTTAAATTTACTTATTTGGAATTTTAACTCTCTGTGCTTATTTCTTTAGGACTTAGCATTGCATCTGCTGTCTTGTCTAATACTCTGAGTGAAACTTCAACTTGAAAATGTAGCATATTCTAATCTTTGAAACTGTTTATTTCATTTTTCCAATCTCATCTTCCAGTGCATTAGGTATGTTATCTTCCTTTCACAAAGTTATTATTACCATTTTTATTTTTTACTTAATATTTATTTATTAGGCAGTATACATGTTTGCCATGTCTTCCTTTCTAAAAAACTTTGTCTTTCTCTCCATTTATCAGACATAATTTGATTACTTATAGAATTTTGTGGGGATAGTTAATTTCTTTAACTTTTTGATGACATTTTATTATTGTCTATGTGTATTGTGTTTGTTG